>VXBC01008978.1:10581-22780 GCA_013399945.1 Ploceus nigricollis | reverse complement strand
AGAAACTACTCAGCTTGCTTTAACTGTCTTTTAAGTGCTTCAACTGGATTTCAGTGCATCTTCTGAATAATAGTATAGTTTCAGGTTAAATTAGAGAAAGAACCTGACCTGGGATGGATTTTAGTTAAAATTGAGGTTGGACACTGCAAATTATTCTAAAACATTTGGTTTTACTATTGATTTTATTCCTTGCTTCCATACATCTTTTCCCTGGAGACAGACAAGTTGTTAATGAAATAGGTTGTCTGACCCAGGGTGGATGAACAGGAAATATCCAGGAAAATAAATTCATGAAAACTTCGAAGTTGAATTCAGCAATTCTAATGTTAACATGAGTGCTTATTCCTAGTATTTCCTATTGTTTTGTTTATAGACATCAGAGAGATCTAGTAAATAGGAAGGTGTTAGGCATAGGAGCATAAATGGTAGATACTCTCTTTGAATTGGGACCTTTACTATAAGGAAGTTACTGTCTCAAGGCTGTGACTGCACTGCTTATCTCTAGAGTCCTAGCTCTAACTTGTTGAAGGACATTCCCTGTCTGTGGCTATAGTCATGAAGGGTGCAGCTTACCTAAAATTTTATAGGAAAATATTCTCTCTGTACAAGTAGTTAGAGATAACTTCATAAAGATAATAATTGCAATCTGTTTTGTGTCCAGTTATTATTTTGATAATTTAGGGAGAATGATGTCAGAGATTATCACCTTTTCATATTGTTAAAGGCAGCATTGTTGATGTACATATGGGTAGTAAATACCACACTATTTATCAGGTTAAATCACTTGGAAAGGGAGAAATGTGAGGTAGAGTGTATTCATGCTGGTCATACCAACTTAAAAGACAGTCTTGCATGCTGAAGTTTATTGTCTGCTGCACTACCTGAGATTACCATAGGTGTAACTCTTGTAGAAGCCAGTCCAGGTCATGGTCACTAATTTCTCATTTAAAATTCCTGCACATTTAAGATACATTAAATAATATATAAGTAATAAATTATTATTACAAGCTTGGTCTATTTTTTTAATGTGTTGGAAATGGATATGGCATTATACAGAATAAGCCTATTAGTAAGTGCCTTTGCATGGATGTGTTTGATTTATTAAATATTTGTGAAGATTTTTCTGCTGCTGAACTTCACAGACACTCTGATGTCCCATCTGTGAGCTGTTTCAGTTCATCTCTTTGGACTGAGAATAATGCTTGCCATTTTAGTTAGACCAAATGTTTCAGTGCATAAGAGAGCAGATGACAAGATAAATGTGTATAACACTAATTCCTAGCTTTGATTATTATTTTAGAAAGATGTTATTTAGGACAAAATATTTCTGGGGTTTTGGTGGTGGTTTTTTTTTTGTTTTTGTTTTTTGGGGTTTTTTTGTTTAATTTTAGTGCTAATGCTGTCTTATTAACAGATTAAACAGCAGTGACACTGATGGAGAGCCTATGTATATTCAGATGGTAACAGCACTAGTTCTGCAGCTTATTCAGTGTGTGGTGCATTTGCCATCAACAGAAAAAGATTCCAATTCAGAGGAGGAATCAAACAAAAAAGTAAGTTTTTTTTTTTAAAGAGCCATAATTTTTTTTTTTTGCTTCAGGAATGACTTTGTAGGTATAATATTTTATGATGGTGCTCTAGTAATCAAGCCTTTTAATTTTATGTCAACTCTATTTATTTGATGAATGAGAAATGCTGTTCTGGAAATTATATTTCTGTGCATGCTAAAATATTAGAAAAATACATCTTGTTGTTTTTAGGTGGATCAAGATGTGCTTATGACTAACTCATATGAAACAGCCATGAGAACAGCACAAAACTTCCTTTCTATTTTCCTTAAGAAGTAAGTACTGTTGCATTCTTTAGTGTATTGATGAAACCAGCTCCAAATAAAATGTCACACCTTAAGACAAACCAAACCACTTTGCAATCCTAAATGACTACTAATAAAGTTACTTATAGCAATATATTTTATAGATCTCTGAGAGAGCTACCTGTCTGGAAAAAATTTTTATGGAACAGTCTGCAGAGTTTAAGAACACATTTAAGAATTTGTCTGATAATTTATATAGGATCCTTTTATCAGGGATCTTTTACTCATTTGAAACATGGAAGAGA
Source organism: Ploceus nigricollis (assembly GCA_013399945.1). Taxonomy (NCBI): domain Eukaryota; kingdom Metazoa; phylum Chordata; class Aves; order Passeriformes; family Ploceidae; genus Ploceus; species Ploceus nigricollis. The sequence continues at coordinate 20,662 of VXBC01008978.1, read as the reverse complement.
AGGCTGAGTAAATATTTAAGATATGAAACCAGATTATTTCAGTCATCAAAATTACCAAAATATAAAAACCCTAAAATTACTTTCATTTAGATAAAGTTAGGAATGTCAGTAGCTCAGCAGGGGAAAAAAACCCAAACCCGAATAACCAAAGGATTTGTAAGAAGTCCTGAGGTTTTTATTGTGTTGATTTCTGTTGTTAAGCCAAAATGCTGTTTATGAGCTATCTAGCCATTTCTCTGCATACTTCTGGTATAATTAAAGTTCGGGATGCCACATATAGGTGAAACACTATCACATATGTTATCTTTTGATTTTTTAACATTCTGATTTTAACCTTTCTGGAACATAATACTGAGATGCCTTATCACTGTGAGTTAAGTCAGACCTGGTTTAAGGACACAGCACCTTCTAAATACCCCACTCTCACTTGAGCTTTGGAATTTTACCTACTTTGTTTACCCAAGTTAATGCAGACTTTACCTTCAAAACAATAAATAAAAAACCTTAGGAACAAAATTCTACTACCCTGGATCAACTGCTTTACTTGCAGTGCAACTTGGAGTGATAAATGTTTGAACTATTTGTCTGTAAGTGGAAAAAAACAATTTTTCTGCTAATATTTTGGATTTTTTTTAGAATTGCATGAAACTGGTTTTCTGGCTAAAAATAGGATTAGTTCTCTTTGCATCAGAAGAAAAGCTTAAATGGCTCTTAAATTCACTTGCAAACATGCATTTTGATTTAAACAGATGTGGCAGTAAACAAGGGGAAGAAGATTACAGACCACTGTTTGAGAACTTTATTCAAGATCTTCTTTCCACAGTCAATAAACCAGAATGGCCAGCTGCAGAGTTGCTACTTAGCTTATTAGGAAGGCTATTGGTAAGGGATACTTGTTCTTAACTATTATATTAATTTATTTCTTATTACAATGAAACATGTTTATTTCAGCTCAAACTATTGCAGGAGTGTTTTCTGATTGCTGACACATGCATGCAGCATGTAAGGATATTCTTACATGTATCACTATTACGTAATGCATAGAAAATAAAATTTAGGTCAGAAGATCATTGATATGGAACTTAGTAAGGTCATATGTATACAGTTTCTCATTAATGTCCTCTTCTAATACTCCATGACTTCTTCCACATTAAAAAATGCCATTCTATAGCATCTAATAAGTTTAGATATTCATAGAACCATAGAATATGCTGAGCTGGAAGAGACCCACAAGGATTATTGAGTCCAACTCCTGGTCCTGCACAGGACACCCCAACAATTCCACCCTGTGCCTGAGAGCATTGTCCAAACACTCCTTGAGCTCTGGCAGCCTTGGGGCTGTGACCACTTCCCTGGGGAGCCTGTTCAGTGCCTGACCACCCTCTGAGGGCAGAACCTTTTCCTGATATCCAACCTAAACCTCCCTGACACAGCTCCAGCCATTCCCTCAGGTCTTGTCACTGGTCACCAGAGAAGAGATCAATGTCTTCCCCTCCACTGCCCCTCACAAGGAAGTTGTAGACCACAATGAGGTCTGACCTCAGTCTCCTCTTCTCCAGGCTTAAGAGACCAAACGCCCTCAGCCACTCCTTGTACGGCTTCCCCTCTAAACCCTTCACCATCTTCATTACCCTCCTTTGGATGCTATCCAATAGTTTCATTCATATGCATTGGGAATAAAGTCAGACTAATACCTGTAATTATTCACAGAATCATAGAATGGTTTGGGTTGGAAGGGACTGTAAAGCTCATCTCATTCCACACCCCTGCAGTGGACAGGCAGGGACACCTTTCACTAGACCAGGTTGCTCCAAGCCCTGTCCAACCTGGCATTGAACACTTCCAGGGGCAGCCACAGCTTCTCTGGGCAACCTGTGCCAGTGCCTCACCATTCTCATAGGGAAAAATTTCTTCTCAATATCCCATCTAACCCTGCCCTCTGGCAGTGGGAAGCCGTTCCCCCTTGTCCTATCACTCCATGCCCTTGCAAATAGTCCCTCTCCAGCTTTCTTATAGGCCCTCTTCAGGAACTGGAAGGTTTGCTAAGGTTTTATGGACATTCAGGTTCCTCAGGTGGTCATGAGCCTGATCTTCACTTAGAGTGGGAGGGACTTTGCTCTCCCAGTCCCATACTTCTCTGGACTATTCCTTTAGCACAGAATCTGAAAACAATTAATAGTTTGGTCTTTTATAAGTTTGATCTTAAAGTGGTACATTTACTTACAGATTGTGACATTTTACAGAATGTGAATATTTTTGTAGTAATGTTTTTTGAGAGTTGTTCTTCAGTATTAAAATGCAATTAATACAATACTTTGAGCTTTTTATTTGGAAAATATGTTATGGTCGTGTTCCTGGTAAAATGTAGCTTTCTTTATACTTGTGTGAATAATGAGGAAGATGTATTATGGTGCTATGCTATTGCAAAGGATATCTGCTTTACTAGATGTCTGGTTTATTTTATTTTTTTCAAAATATATATTTTTATAACAGGCATATTTGTAAAGCAAAAGACTCAATAAAGGAAAAAAACATTATTGTAAAGTAAAGACTGTATCTGTGATGTAATAGTAAATTACATAACTTTAAGCACCATGGAAATTAGGTGGACTTTTTAATAAGGTCAAACTGTCTTGTAAGAAGAATCTCAGTTGCAGAAATAAATAATTTTTATAACAGCTTATTCTGCTTTTCTTAGGTTCACCAGTTCAGTAACAAATCTACAGAAATGGCATTGAGAGTTGCATCACTTGACTATCTTGGAACTGTAGCTGCAAGACTCAGGAAAGATGCAGTCACTAGCAAAATGGATCAAGGTTCTATAGCCAGAATACTCAAACAGGTGTGTGAAAGATCCCATGCCAGTTGGATTGAGATGTATCTATTTAAAAGCCTAAACATTTTAAAGATGTGTGAAAAACTGGCATTATGGGGAATGAGTTTTCATTGTTGTTCAGGTTTCTGAATCAAATATACTCAATTTATAAGTATCACATTTGGTAATTCATGTCTTTCTCACACCATCTTCCTAGTAATCATTTAAATGGTTAATTAAAATGGTAAAAACAATTTTCTGGTGAGGATATAGATGAAATAATGGAGTGACAGTTGGATTATATCTTAAGAGGCCTTAAAATATATATGTGTGTGTATGCATGTATGTGCATTTGCTATTGCAAAATGGTAATTGAGCTTATGGCACTCATATAGAGACTTTTGAGAGTTAAACTGTTAGGCCTATAAGGTTAGTTTTTATGTGATGGAATTGGTATTGGTTGTGTGTGTAGGGGGGGTTGTTATTTTTGTGGGGTGTTTTTTACTGGAATTGCATATATCTTTCATTGGAGAATACATATTTGCATTTCTATTGATGCTCCTTATCAAAATGTTTCCAAATCTGCTAGACTGGCAGCAATTAAAAAAGCAGTATGTGCATTTGGGCTCTCTATAGTACATTAAGAAAATCTTGGGCCTTATGGGTATTTTTAAAAATGTGAACTTTTACATTTCTTATGGATGCAATACTTTTCTTTCTGAACTACTAATTGTTCTCAGCATGATGAGATCTAAAGTTGAGTAGTCATATCAAGTTGGTTTCCCTGAAAAGACTCCTGATCTACTATATGTATTTTATGATGACTGTTACAGACTTATTTTGAAGGTAAAACTCGTGCAATTTGCAGGCATTCAGATAAAGAATCAAAATTCATCTACTCCTTCATGAGGCTGATACTTCCCATGACTTTTGTCAGTTGGAATATTTTACTATGTATAGTGTCAAATCTTTATGTTCATGGCTTATTATAATTTATACTTCTATGTGCTAAGGGGGTGTAATTGTCCATTTGCAGTGATTTTGACAATTGTATATTAGACTTCATAGGGAAATATTTTAGAAGAATCCTTTTCTCTTTCCTTATCTCCAGAAGTTATATAATAATATTGAAAGATATTCTAAAAAGATATATACCTGAGTGGTGACCTGAATTTTTCTATTTGTTTTGAGTTTTTTATGGGATCAGGCAGAAACTAGGCATTGGCATCTGCAGAAAATAAAATAGCTGTGGGCAATTGAGCACTAAAAGCTTTTTTCAGTTACTCAGGAAGCTTAACATAAATGATGGCATTGTGAAAAGTGTATATTATACAGTACAATCACTCAGGGTAGACTGTGTTGTTTATAAGTGATTTGTAACATACGAACAAATAACTACTTGAAAATGTGCACGACACCTAAGCTTCACTTTGTTGCTCAAATGGCAAGAAAGTAAGATCCATTGGTAGACATATTCAGCTTTAGTCATTAGAAATATCTTAAATTATTCTTTTCATTCAGAAATGAACATATATCTCTACAGATTTTTCTTTCCTGCTGAATTGAATACTTAGAGTGTTGGATATTTCCTTCTACCCTCTGATATCATTACCAGGATAATCCCCAATGATCGAGGAGTGCTTATAACTCTGTCTGTTGTGGTTTGGACTCATGAATTGTATAATTAGATTTAAGAGAAAATCTGTTCTGTTTTGACATTTTTAAACAGATTTTTTAAATAGAAATCTGTCATAGATTGTCAAGTTGATTTGAACACTTGTGCATGCTTTTCATTAATTTATCTCTTGATATGCTGATCTTCTGGACTTGTACCTTTTTCCCCTTGCTGTTGTTTGCAAGCTATATTATGTGCTACATTTGTGACAAGATTCTCAATCTATGCTGTTCATACAGAAGTTGATGGTTATAAGTTACAGGTTTTATTGCTGAAGAAGAAAAATGTTTTGTAGCTGAAGAAGTTTAAGCCAGAAATTATTCTTCTACTTTTATTATCAGTATTGAATATGATTTGTTGTGGGCTTCACAGTTTCTGTTTGTTCTGGGTTTTTTACTTTTTAAAATAGTTAGGCAGTTAAGGTTCATCAAGCAACTTTTTCAGCCTTTTTATCCACAAAATTTAACATTGGTTGAAGGCCAGACTTTCAAATCACAATTTGCACATGTCATAGGGCACCAAATATAAATTAATAAACCTACATTAGTATTATGTCTACTGTAGACGTGTTTTGAATTCTTGAATTCATTAATTTGAGGGGGAAAAAAAACCCTTTTTTCTGCTGTAGCATCAGCAATTGCAAAGACCTGCACATTTCAGTATAATACTAAGGAAAAAAGAGTGGTTTATGGTTTTGGGTTTATGCTGTCTTGTAGGTGTTGAGAAAGTTAATTTCTGATTCATTAAGAAGTTAATTGATACTGATTTGATCTCTAACCCCTAATGGGGAAAAGTACATTGTCTGATGGTCATATACAAAATCATTGTTCAATTTACATAGGCTAGAATTATTTAAGAGATCAGGATATACATATTTCCTATAAAATAGCCTCTTGTAAAAAATATTCTGGTTTTAACATTCATAGATTTTAGATATTTACAAATCTGATGCAAAGTTCTCAGAATAATATTTCATATGTAATCCTTTTTGTGCATCTTAAAAGTGCTTCACAGGAAAATTAATATTATCCTATTCTGTAGATAGACTTTATGCACTAAGTGGAATTTTTATAAAATGTATGTTTGTTCTCAAGGTTTTTGACCTGATAGAAACTTAATTGAGTCTCAGAGAGTATGATTCTTTAGTGCTAGGGTTCAGGGGTGTTTGGGAATAACCTCTGTAAATTCTTTGCTAAATTAATTGAGCATACTTGCTGCACTTTCTCTGTATCGATGCTTTAAACCTGAAAACAGTTATACCAAATATTTTGCAGAGGGATAAGTTATTTTTATTTCTTTGACACTCCCCATATGTTTTTACTGTTGTCTGTGTTTCATACTTATGTTCATTTGACTTTTTTACCTTTTATCCCTTGTTCACCTGTAAAGTCATTGTTTCAGTGTTTAATATTGTTGAGAGAGCTAATGATGCCTTTTATAGGTTAAATCTTTTTTCAGTCTACTATGTGTGATTTCAGCCCTTTGTTTTTCCTTGGGAACAGAGGGTCTTCACACAAGATCATAGAATGAACATTAATCAAATCAGTCAGTCTGTTTTAAAACAAGTCTTATTCTGCTGTTAATCTTTTTTTTACTTTGGAGCTACAGTCTAATTTGGTTTAGTCTCTATAAAGTTTAGAAGTAATTGATTAAAAAATTGTTAGTTGTATTGATAATTGCAGAACATTAACTTCAGTGTATTTTATATGTGGACATACAGATTTTCAGATGATAATCATCACTGTGCAGTATTCTATTTTAAAACTATCTTTCTATTTCCAATAGGTTTCAGGAGGAGAAGATGAAATTCAACAGCTGCAAAAGGCTTTACTAGATTATCTGGATGAGAACACAGAAATTGATGCATCATTAGTGGTAAATTTCAGCTTTCTGATGTCAAATTTATATAAAATAATTTTAGTAACATGCACTGAATAAAACTATTTTTGGTCATGCATATTAGAGATTCAATTAAATTGTCACCCTAACATATAATGTTGATTGTGTTTTCTGAAATATGATTGATGCATTAAACTCACTTAATCTCATATATCCATTAATTTCACTCTTCTACATCTGTTGTTTTTGTTTCTTGCGTATCCTGCTGTATTTCTCCAGTTTTCTCGGAAGTTTTATATAGCTCAGTGGTTCCGTGATACAACTATGGAGACAGAAAAAGCAATTAAATCTCAGAAGGATGAGGATTCATCTGAAGGAACTCATCATGCAAAAGATGTTGAGACCACAGGACAAATCATGCATAGAGCGGAAAGTCGCAAAACATTTCTTCGCAGCATCATTAAAACTGCTCCATCTCAGTTCAGTACATTAAAGTACGTTTGAGCACCAGTGCTTTATTAACCATACATTTGACATTTTTAATCATTTTTGATAAACATATCCTAATTAAAACTTTGAATTTGTTGCAGGATGAATTCTGATACTGTGGACTATGAAGATGCATGTTTGATCGTTCGCTACTTGGCCTCTATGAGGCCATTTGCCCAGAGCTTTGATATTTATTTGACACAGGTAAACTGTGCTGGAAGTCTTAGTACAGTGAAATGCAGTTGGTTTCTGATTCCAAACACTTTTGTGGTAGTGTGCCATATCTGTTAATTGTTGAGCATGGGGATTTAACAGGCCACGATAACACCATGTGCTTTCTGTATTAGTGACATAAGTGCTTATATTTCTTTTTCTTGCATACATTTTATATGTCATATTGTACATGCATTATTTTATTTGTTAATGGATGTAGATGGCAAAATCAATATCTTAGATGTACACAGTAAAAAAATAATTGCAAAATGTTGAAATCTCTTACAGTTTCTGCCAGATGCATGCTCATCTGGTGATATTAACTCATTAAAATGATCTTAATTTGAAAATACAAGCCAGCTTAGCTACTTGCTTGCAGTGCATATTACTGTCACTTTGGAAGCTGTTGTCTAACTAGTGTGTTTTCTTTCCTTTTTTTGGGAGAAGAGCACTAACATCTTGTCATGGCAACATGTTTGGACTCCGGTACTGGTTTGGTTTAGCTTAGTTTAGGTTCTGTTACTTATAGTGATCTGCATATAGAGCCATTCTTAAAATGATAGTGCCCAAATCCACCTCTTCCATTGAAAGAACCATGATGAAAGGCACAAGTGAATGGCAAAAGTAGAGTTTAAAATGAAGGGACTTCTTATTTTAGTTACTTCATTTGCATGTTATTCTGCTGCATTGTTGCCTGTTAAAAAATTTGCTACCTTCCCAAAGCAAATGAATCTTTGTTTTTGTTCTCTTATTAGATTCTGCGTGTACTTGGTGAAAATGCAATTGCTGTTCGAACAAAAGCCATGAAGTGTCTGTCTGAGGTTGTTGCCGTAGACCCCAGTATTCTAGCCAGGGTAAAAAAATCTGAAATATCCATCACGTATATGCATTCTTCTGTCACACTTAAAAGAAATCTTTAATTCTTATTTTGGATTTGTTTTTTATTTGTTCCTTTTTAGCTGGATATGCAACGAGGAGTTCATGGGCGGCTAATGGATAACTCCACTAGTGTGAGAGAAGCAGCTGTGGAGCTTCTTGGCCGATTTGTGCTCTGTCGTCCTCAGCTTGCTGAGCAGTATTATGATATGCTGATTGAAAGAATATTGGTACGGTGACTTATTTATGATGTGTCATTGGAAAATTTGTTTTCAACTGAGTTTAGAAGTTTAATAATATGGAATGATGATTCCAAGAGTATGTTATATATATGTTATTATTTTAATGGGGAGCATCATGCTTTTAAGACCAACCTTCTAAAATGCATTGCTTGTTTTCAGTGAGGCTTTGTTACATTGCTACGGTTTCACCCCAGCCAGCAGCCANGCACCCCCAGCCTCCTCCCCAGCATACAAGGAGCAGAAAAGGCCTTGGCTCTGTGCAAGCTCAGCAATAACAAAAACATCTCTGTATTATCATCTCAGTGTTCAACACAAATGCCAACACAGCCCAATGCCAGCCTCTGGGAAGGAAATTACCCCAGCCAGAATCAGCATATACATCAATAAGTAAATATACATAGAAAGTTGTACTGCAACAGAACCAGAATTATATTCCTTTTCGTTCCTTTATTGAGGCACAGATTAGATGAAATGAGGAATTTTGCCACATCTCCGAAGTCTCAGATATGGGTTATTGAGGGCAGTTCAGTAGTATGGGTGATGAAAAGAGTCTATAACATAGTAATTTAAAGTTGCCGCTTGTAATCCAAAAGAAAAAACTACTTTGTTTTTTTATGCTATGTTTTAGTGCTTTAAAAGGCTTTTTATTAGAATTTTTGTATAAAAAGTGGGTTTTCCCTGGATGATCAGATAAAATACATTGTTAATTTAAGATAGCACTAGCTTTTAGCATTCATGTTAGGTTTTTAGTCAAATACTACTCATTTGCTATAGTTACATGATAAAACATGTTTGTAATGTGTTTTGGAAATGTCCATATGTGCATGCATAAAGGCACCCATCCTGGCAATTAGATTAAACATATTTTGAATTAAATAATATGAAATTAAGCTACTCATCCTTCTCCTTAGATGGAGCCTAGGAAAATGGAAAATATTTGCTGCACATATCATCCATAAGCTTTTTTCAAAGGCTTTTGAAGTATTACAGTCCAGACTTACAAAGTGTCTTGGGTGTTCATAAACAGTAGCTAAAGCATCAGCGCATCTAGCTTGTAAGATCTTGAATTAAGAAGTGGCATTATACATTTGCAGCATCATGAGTTCCTAATTGGGATGATATAAATGGAGGGAGTGTTTCAATGTTTTGAGGACTCAGCCTAAACCTTTAGAATTGTTGCAAATAAAGTTATGCTGACCTTTCATATAAATGTACTCCAGAATATTTTAGCTGCGTTTTCTGAATGCATTTTTCAAGTCAGGCTGTGTGATCTTCAAATATAATTTATATAATACATTAATAATATGTCTGATTTCTTTTCAAGAGCATAATGTTTTTCTCCNAATAAACTTTAAGTCAAAATTAAGTATTTGATGTTATTATACGCCAGATTTATAAGTTCTGCATATTAAAAATATAAAGTATTAATCTGTGAAAATTTTGCATTAATTCTGAATGTTTAATGAATCAGTTATTCCCCCTAAAATGTTACTTATGTCATCATATTCTTATCTTTGTGTGACGTATATGCAGAAGGGTAAAAACCTAAGATTATGTGTTGAATCATAAACCTGACACTGATGTTTTTTGTTTGATTTGGCAAAAATAATTTAAAAATTGTTGGGTAATTAAGAATACACCTGTAATAATTTTGTATCACACTTTCAGTGGGATTTGAAGTCTGGAACTTTAAAGCTGCAACATATAATTTTACCACTTGAGATATGTTAATGCCAAGTGGCTTTCAGGGCAGACTGTTAATCAAGAAGTAGATGAACAGCTGGATCTAAGATGCTGCTAGGAAAGGAGGATGACCTTTCCCTTGCCTTTCCAACAACCTCATAAAGATGAGGCAGTATCTGCAATGTGTTTTTTTAAGTCTCCATGAATGAGGAATGCTTCCTACAAGCATATGCTTTATAAGTAATTTGG
>VXBC01008966.1:61027-78457 GCA_013399945.1 Ploceus nigricollis | reverse complement strand
AGCGCTCCTTTCAGCGCCCCGGCCCGGCCCGCTCTGCCCCGGCGCCCCTCCGTGCCTCGAGCCGCGCAGGGATGTCCTCACGGGAACAGGCGTGGAGGGCGCGGAGTCTCCCTCTCTGGAGTCATTCCAAAGCCACCCGCACGCCTCCCTGGGTCACCTGCTCCGGGTGGCCATGCCGTGGCAGGGGGTTGGACTGGATGATCTCCAGACGTCCCTTCCAACCTCATTCCGTGGTTCCGCGATTCTGTGTCCAGCCCTTGTCCCCCTGCCCGGTCTCCTTCCCTCACGGCCCGGGGCTGCCTCAGGTGCTCATCCCTCACGGCTTCGGCTGCTGCAGGCGCTGCCCCTGCCCAGCCGTGTGGTGGGTTGTGCTCCTGCTGTCCATGAGGGGAGCCCGCACCCCTCTGCCGGGATGGCGGCTGTGGCCCTTGCCAGGGTGACCCTCTGACATGACTGGCACAGATGTTGAGGCTGTGGGCAGAACAACTTGTGGCCGCCCACCTGCAGCTCACCTGTCCTTGGCTCTGCCCTTCCCACGCTGTGTGTGGCCTTTCGCCTGTGTCAGCCTTGGCTTTGTTGTCTCCCCTCTTCATGTTCCCACCTCCGCGGTATTAGGGCATATTGCCCGTGTCACCTCAGCACCAAGAGGACTGTGGAACGAACAAATTCGCTTTTTAAGCTGGTTCTTATGGTCACCCTTCTCACTTGGTGCTTCTGGCTCCTGCCATGGGGAACCTGTTGAGGGAATAGGCATGGAAGGAGAAGGGCGTGTGGAGCTGTTTGGTTTGGCTTTGGGGAGAAAGCATTAGGAGCAGAGCCCTGGGGGAATCGGGACATTTGCTAGGAAGAGAGAAGGAGAGAAGAAGAGCACGGAACAAGATGGAGAAGAAATCCCAACCTGTGAAGTCTCAATGTTCAGAACGAGAAGAGGGGCTCTGGAAGCACAGCACCAATTTTCTTCCATCTACCAGGTGATCATGCTGTTGTGTAGTTTGAAATATATTGGAGGAGATTGGAAGGGCAGGTAGAAAAAGAGAAATCATTTAATACTCCTCCACAAAGAACCTTCTGTACAAGAACCAAGTCTGTCTCCTGTAGCTGCTAATCATTCCTTCACTGAGATCCCCAGCCAGGGGAACACACACAGGCTGAGTGTATTTTTCCAATATTCTCCCTCTGGGCTGCTCTGACTCTCGGGGGATGAGGCTCTGCTTGACTGTATAATACGTTGTTTACTCTGTACCCTTAGGCCACCAATGGAGTAATACTTCTAGTATGTTTTCTATGAGTATTGAGTGGTTATGTGAAATTGTGGGAATCGGATATACCCTCTGTATCCAGAAGGCAAGTGACACCTTTGCCACCTCTCTGCACACCACATCTCCCGGACAGCACGCAGTGACTTTTAAGCTGGTGTGAGCCAGAAGAGGAGGAAGCACAAAGCTGTCAGTAACCCGAGAGTGTGAGAGCATGTACCTCACAGAAGGCCACGCTGCCCATTGCAGAGGCACATGGCCAGTTTTTAAACATTCTCAGATATCAACCTAGAGACCATCTCCTAATCTGACCTTAGATCTCACTGTTCAGATTTTTTTTTTGCTGTTTAACAAATGCATTTCTCTATCTTACTTTGGGTTCTTTTGTCTCACAGCTGCCTGCCAGTTCTATACAATCTGACTATACAGAAGCTGCACTGATATTGCTGAAGTGTTACAATTTCTGTGTACAGCAAGCTCAGATATTATAAGATTTCAGTCTTCTGAAAAATATTAAGCTGTGCTGTGTCAAACAACTGTTACCTGTTGGGTTTTTTGAAAATAACTGTGTAATTTTCAGGGCAAAGTAATTGATTATAGTTCCCTGCATATCCATCACCATTAAAGTGACTTAAGAGATCTGTAGTCAGATACATTTCTGCAGACATTCATTGCGTGGCTGAAAGTCTGCTCAGTCTGTTTTCTTCTTGAATGCATGTATGTGGATAACAGACACGATACGTGATTCATTTTGCATTCTTTGCAGAAACAAATCCCCAGACTTGCATGTCTACAGAAAAAAATAAGATTAAAACCCATCCATCTAACTCATCCTCCATTGCAAAACATTTTTGTTCTGTGTAATGTTTATGGCAAGCATTAGAAATCACAGGTCACCTTCTTGGGTACAATACAGGTGAATTACCCCTTTTCTGGGTCTGATCCAGCAGGAGCATTTCCACGAACCCTAACTGATTTGGGAGTATCAGACAGATCCTCAGGAAGTTCTTTCTCCAGTGCACTCTTGCCTCCAGCTGAGTATTTCAAGTCATCTTAGCAGAAGGAATACCACAGACCTCCACGCATATTTGTTCTTAGGCTGCCTGTTAGCTTTCCTCTAGAAATACATCTTGCCTGGCATCTGGTGTGAGAAAACAGCACACTTTTTCCCTCGTTTTTTTTTTTTTCTTAGGCTCTGGTACCTTGCTGAGTCACTGTTTTTGAGGTTAATGACTAGTGTACTCAACTGGATACTCAGTAATTAACACCCACGGAAAGGGTACTTCTCCAGCATGTAATAACAGACCTATAATCTTCTGATTTGAGACAGATATCAAAAGCTTTCTGTTCCTAAATAATGAAGACAGAAAGGCTAACACAGACCAAAAGCAACAATTGCAATTTCCATGTCACCATTAGGCATTGGAACAAAATAAAATTTCCAACTGTAAAAACACTGGAAGCCGTTTTCTTAGGACTAGCCCCTGGCATACCTAAATGGAAAGGATATTTTAAACTAACTCGAATATCAGGAGATAATTCATTGCTTGAGGAAATGGCAAGAACCTTGCTTCTAGCAAGAGTAACTTGCACTGTGCTTTAGCATTAAGCTCCAAAGATGGAATTTTTAAGTTCAGTCCACATAGGAATCTCAGCAGAGGCAAATGTGCCTTTCTGAGGTTATCATCCTTTTAGGAGATAGGTAGTTTGAAATAGCAGAGTGTCTGTCTTGCAGACTATTATTTTTGTTTTAGAAGGAGTTTGATCTGGGAACACAAAAAAAAAAAACAAGAGAAATTGTTATTGTTTCCACCTTGCTTGTACAGTGCATTTATAAGAATAGCAAATGATGAGAACCAAAATTCTAATACAAAATAAAAGCCAGGGTGATTGTGTGGATGGCAGAGGAATTTAAAACAGTTCCATGAAACTAAACCAATTTTATCCAAATTGTATTGCTAATCAGAGAGGATTGTCTGGCTTCATAGCTAAGGGCTGCACCTGTTGTTTTAAAAGGTGTTTTCCTAGAAGGAGGTTGGAAACAGAAACAGTTATGGAAGAAGGAGCATCCAAAGTGAACCAACAAGGAAGAATAGAAACCTGTGGCCTTTAAAAAACCCAAATAGCTCAAGACTAAAGATAAAGGCAGTACTAAAAGTAGTTAGTTGAAACCCAGGGTCAGGCAGGTTTCCAGAACAACCTCTAAAGAAAATACTCAGAGAAGAGACAATTGTTTCTTTCACAAATGAAGGCACTAACCCAGTCAGTGGAACTCACTGCCATGAGGCAGCTCTGAGGTCCACAATAATGAGAACTCTCCAAGTAACCAGAATGTTGGTTACAGAGTGGCTGAGGGGGATGTACATTTTAATGCCTCAGAACCTAAAACCGTTTCTAAAACAAAGCAGGAGACAGGAGACTGAACTGATGGACCATCAGCCTGATCCAATCTGCCGGGTCAGGGCTGGCACACGTCTGAACCTGTGCTCACTTCTCTGTGCAGTGTGTTTTAATTCCTGTGTTTGGAGCAATGCTGTATCTATCCTCACTGGTACCAGCAGATCAAGGGGCACATAAAAAAGTTGGTATATTAACTGGTCCTGAAAAAGCTGAAGTTCAGATTTTTGTAGGTGATAAAAATAATTGTGTAACGGGCAGCTATTTCTTAAAAATAAATTCAGGAAATCTGGGAACTGGAGGCGAAAAAAAGAAAAAACTGGATGGCATCAGTGGAAGCACAGGTTTCCCCAGAAAAGATGAAAAACTAATTCATCTATATTTCTTGTTTTTCTAGTTGGTTATAATACAACTCTGAAGTATCTATGACCAATTTTGTCAGGGAAAAAAAAGAAAAATCAGACCATGCAGGGGATAAGAACTTCAGAGTCTTGATTTATTCACTCGTGTGGATCTATAGTAATTTACAGCAGGGGAAAATGTGGTCCCTGGAGAACAGGTCAGTCATGAGCAATAAAGCTGTGTATGTTTATCATATATGGCCAGATAAACTCAAGAATTTTTGGATCCTATTGGTTCCTTGGGATTTCTTAATAAACACCCTAAGCTGACTAAACCTGTGTTTCTAATTGTCTGAGATTCCTTATCCCACAGCATGAACATTGGTGAATGGCAGCAGTCATAAATACAGGGTAAAGCAAGTGTCCCTGGGTTTCAGGAAGCTTCATTTGAAAACGTGATTCCAAGTTTTGTGGATAGAAAAAATACTGTATTGTTTGTGAAACTGTAAATGGCAAGATCAGAGTTTGTGTCATTGTGGGTGGAGTATCTTGAAGGGTCTGATGCTGCAGCCCTGTTTTACTGAATATCTAATATCCAAAATATCAAATAAATAGTACATTAATGAAATTTGGAGACCACACTGGATTTGGAACCATGAATATTCACATTGGTGGAGGAACAAGTAGAAGATTTTCACCAAGAACAAGATTTAAAAAAAAATAAAAATCGTAGAATAGAATCACAGAATTATTAAGATTATAAAAGATCTCCAAGAGCCCTGGGTCCAGCCTTACACCAGTCACTGCCTTGTCAACCAGACCAGAGCACTGAGCACCACGTTCAGTTGTTCCTTCAACACCTCCACGGATGGTGAAGCCACCACCCCCCTGGGCAGCCCTTCCCAATGCCTGACCACCCTTTCTGAGAACTTATTCCTGAGAAAGGTAGTTATATTCACTGTGGAAACAAAGCACCAACTGCAAATTACAGTTCTTCAGTTAGCATCCTATGAAGTGGACTGATCTTCTAGGGTGAAATTCTGACCTCAGTTACATGTAAATGAGAAAACTGTTATTTTCTTCAGGAAATTCAGATGGGTTTATAATTTGATGATGGGATTTTTTTTTAATGTGACTAAGAGATTTAGGACCTGCCCTTTGGTCCCTTCAAAAATTGTTCACCAAAGTATATTGCTAAGTAGGTAGCACATCTCTGCCCTGAAAATTGGTCAGCTTTTATTACCAGAAAACACCAACTGTTTATAATTTAGTGATGCTGAGTTCAGATTGCAGTACATGCTGTACCAGTTCTGCTGATATGTCACAGGAAACAACCAATTTACATCTTTCCTTCTCTCCCACTTCACCAAAAAGCACGTAAAAGAAACACAAGAATGGTTTTTTTCCACCATTTAAAATCAATGTTTAAGAGAAACTATGTTTTGGCCCAACACAGGTTATGATATAGAGAGAACTACACGAAATTTAATAGCCTGGGTTATCCAGAAGGTCAGACTACCTGATCCTGGTCTTTTCTGGCCTTTTAAGCCTACGAATAAATTAGAAACCTGATCTCTGAAAGTTTTAATTTCAGAGCAGTCTTTGTGAAAAGGGGTGGAGTAGAATCCCTAATGAATTACATCCTCCTCCAACATTAATTTTTCTCCCTGAGAAACGGTTTCTTTTGAAAAACAGTGTTTAGTTCCCCATCTTCTAAATTACAAAAAAATTATATCTCTTTATGTCTTACACTGTACTGTGTGCCAGCACAGCAATTATTAAAGCATTTTTATTGATATTACACAGCTCTCTATGAAATGTGAATTAAATTTATCATGAAAATTGATTTTTAATGACAACTCAAGTTTACATTTCTGAAGTTCATACTTTTCCACTATTTTTCGTTGGCACTGGAGTAGTACAGCTACAATACCTTTATTTATCAGAAATTGATTAGGAAATATCCTGTAGTTTACTCACATTTATCAGCGTGATTCTGCTGATGAAA
This sequence comes from Ploceus nigricollis, assembly GCA_013399945.1. Lineage (NCBI taxonomy): Eukaryota > Metazoa > Chordata > Aves > Passeriformes > Ploceidae > Ploceus > Ploceus nigricollis. The sequence goes on along the minus strand of VXBC01008966.1, from coordinate 72,455 downwards.
ACAATGACGTTTTCTGTTGGAGTTCATCTGCAGAGATCAGAAGTGAGCTAAGTGGTCCAAATCTGCACACCCAAGTACCTGAACTCCCTCATCTGCACTTAGGCATTTATAAGACTGTCTTGATTTTTAAAGCTGTTGAATGGGCTCAGCTTTCATTCTGGTTTTATGAGAATTACGGGACACACATCCCTGGAATCAATCTGTCATCCTCTGCCTCTTTTTCCCTGTATTTTACCTTTCCTTATTACTAATGACATGCTGAAGGTAACTTCTGGATTAGCAGCCTGAACATGGCTCTGGATGCTAACCCACTTACACTGCAGGGAATGCTGCTTTTCAATCTGCCTGGTTCTTCACCTGCTCGTGATGGAAAGAGAGAGAATTTTCTGGGCATGTTGTGTTGGTGTGTTTTGATGAAAACAGTGGTCTGACACAGAACATCCAGGAGCAGAGTGTGGGCTCACAGCATGACTAGGTGTCCTTTGGCCTTAAGAAATCTCAGGACAGAAAAGTACAATGTGAAATCAAATGCAATTATTGACTACTCCAAACAACATTACACCAACTGAGCATCAAGTGTGCTTAGTGCTCAGGTAGATTTCAGAAGGAAATTAGGGCTGTATTAGTGTAAGTTACTGTGGATAAAACCCTCACCTTGGCAAAAATATCACTTATACATCTCCAGAATTGTTGTATTTCTCACTTCTGCATCTCCAGAATCGTTGTATTTCTGTAAGACATATCTGTGCAGGAGTTGGGGGGAGGCTTGGCTTGTTTTTCATTGGCTGATGGGGGAAGGATTATTGTTTGCTGCTAAAAATGATCCCAAGCAAACTTTTACAAGGTCTTCTGTGACTAATAAAACCTGAGTCTTTGAAAATGTACTACAACTCAAGTTGTTGTTTAGAGATAATTCTCTTCGATCCAGATGCTTCCATCTGAAAGTGCAGTGCAGAGAAAAGAAGGGAGAAGGAAATTTGATGGAAAGTCCCAGAAAGCAAAGGGAGAAGAAATCTGCAATTTCTCTCATTTTAACACTTCATGTGCTGAACTTGGGCACTGTGGAAGTCCCCTGGCCAGTGTGCTTACCTGTGCTGAGATCTGGGAGGAGGATAGTCCTGTTCTGTCTGGGTGGGGTACTGACACATTGGAATCTCTTCTGGAAGGTGATCTCAGACACAGTGAGGCTATCTTGTTGTTGGTATAATCTCTTTAACAGTGAATACATGATCATAGGTCTGTGAAAGTGCCTAGGAAGAGCCTGTCTTTACAGGAGTGCCCTGAGATTCAGGTAGAGGACTTTGATCATCCTCAGCTAGTTTGGCATATTCTGTAGATATTAAGGGCAGTAAAGTCCTTTCCTCTGTGGATTATATTGTGTATTTCCAACCATTTTTTCACCTCTTCCTGCACTCAGACTCAAAGGCATGTTCATGAGCAAATGAGAGAGACAAGGGGTGGAGGCATTTTCTCACAGTCCTGCAAGATGTGGTATGGCTGCTGCTCCTACAATGATGCAGCATCTCTCTCCAGGGAGGAATGAACATATTTTCCTGCCCTCCCTTCTCTTGGGTTTTTAATCTCATTTTTTCCAATCTTTACACCCTTCTACGTGTGCTCTCTTGCATCTTGTTCATGACCACTCAACTTTGCACTTTGTTCTGGAGAAATGGAGATTTCAGCCATCTCTGGAAAAGCAAGTTTGTTTGTTTGCAAGCAATAAATCATGACTGGCAGCCTTGTGTCATGGGACACCAAATCCTTCTAACTATTCGAGATAACTGGAAATCTAAGGCACCTTTAAAAATCCCAGAATGGTTTGGGTTGGAAATGATCATAAAACTCATCTCGTTCACCCCCTGCCATGGCCAGGGACACCTTCCACTATCCCAGGTTGCTCCAAGCCCATCCAGCCTGGCCTTGGGCACTGCCAGGGATCCAGGGGCAGCCACTGCTTCTCTGGGTAACCTGTACCCAACCTACAGATCTGATAATATTCTGCAGATAGTGTACAAGCAGCCTTGATATTTACAGAACTTCACTGATAATGTCTCATTGTTTGCTTGCCCAAATCTAAAATGTCCCATCAGCAGACACTGTATATATTCTGTTCTGAGAAGGCAATCCCTTTTTATCTTCCATGAATTTGAAAATACACCATGCTCCTTGAACAAAAAATAAAAATAATAATGAGGCAGGCACAAGCAGTATAAGTCAATATAGCACTATTGATGTCAACAGAGCTATGCAAATATATACTCACTGAGGATGACACATAAAATCAAGCCCTAACTTTATATGGAAAAAGATAGAAACTACAGCAGCAGTATTAACTACACTTTTCAGCTATGCTCAAAATGGATTTTGGAATAAGTCATAGTTGTAATAAGTAATTTGAGAGGGTTGTGAATTCTTCCGTGAGCTTATTGCATCAGGAGACAGAAGAAAAAATCAAAGCACAGGCTTGCAAGTAATATTCCCCCCTGATATTAACAATAAAACTGTAACACTTCTTGGTTTTAAATAACAATTCTAACCAGGTTTTGCAGGTTGTTGTAAATTCTGCTCTGCCCCAAAGAGTCAGGGTTGCAAAGTGCCATAAGAGAAGCCACTACAGGTAAGTGATTTGCATCAGCATTGGTCAACTTTAGAGTTTTACTGAAAACATCATTATTGCAGAAATCATTTCTGCCTGCAATGAGCATTGTGGTCATACTGCAGGGGAAGTTCCCAGTGAGGGGATAAAGATCCTAAAGACTAAACACCAAACATACCAGTGTCATTAGTGCATTGCTACTCTTCTTAGCAGAAGAAGATGTTGGATTCACACAAAGCTGTGGTGGTGACAGAACAATAAATCTTTTCATTAAGCTGCCAGTCCAACACTAGTTTACCAGCACAAGACTTACCATATGTGTGAAGCCACTCTGTGATCTGATGAGCTCCTCCTGACTCTGGGGTTCTCTGCTGTCAGAACTGACCACAGAAATGAGTAAACAAAGGGTAAATAAAGCAAAGAATACAAGAAAGATTAGTTAATAAATCAACATCTTAGAAATTAATGCATGCAACTACCCCAGAAGTTCATGTAACAAAACTTGTATGAGTTAAATATTCATCTAGTATTCATTTCACAGATGGAATTACACCTCATGCAAATTAACAGAGATAATTACTGAAACACCAAGATCAGCTTGGCTCCTCTGTCCTGAAAAGAACAAAAAAGAAAAGAAATCATTGCTGCAGCAAATTGTAGAAGTGTTAAAAGGCTCAAAAGAGTGTTCAACTAGTAGACAATTTTAAGTAAAGCTAATAAAACATGGCCACTTCATTATTCATTCATGAGAAAAGGCTGAGTTCAGACACTGTGTTTCAGTGCAGAAGCTGCTCTATAATATCCTGTCTCTTGTTCATCATTCCCACAATCTCCATACACATCTTGTTCGTGTAGCAATTCTTCCAGTGCACTGAAGATCAACCAGCCCAGAGAAGTTGAAGAAGAAATCCCCACTGTTTTAATAGACTTCAAATCCAGTCTTGATCACCATCTTCCCAATTCTGGGATGGAGCACTGCACAGTACAGAACCTCATGCTGACAGCATTCTGCTTTCCAGGGAATAACCTCTCCCTTGTTTCCCTGAATCCTTGTGAAAATCCTGGGTCTGCTCCTCATGGGTTCAGTTGCAAGATTCTCTTTGCCTTTAATTTGCAGCAGGACTGGAAGATCAGATGAAGAGCCACATCAGGAGATTTATGATCTGTTTTCTGGCTCTGGTTCTGATACATGTCGTGAATAATGGTGTGCAAATTACTCCAGTCATTTGTTCTTCACTCAGATGGTCATGGAAACAGGGATGGAATTAATTTCCCTGTTTGCAAAGTGCCTTGACACCGCTCACAAGAGCAGAGGTGAGCCAAGGCTGTGGCTCTGAGGACAGGCTGCCTCAGGCATGGAGAGCTACAGTGAGCAGAGGCTTCCAGAGTCAGACAATTTGGATACAATCTGTGGGACTTTTCATAGGCATTCAGATCACCAAGACAAGTTTAAAATATCATCTTTAAGGATCACCAGTCATAATCACTCCAGCATTTTGCCCCAGTCATCTTCTCATGCAGAGCCAGTTCACCACTTTCCCTTTGCATTCTTCCTGCCTCTTTTCAGGCAGAGCTCTTCCAGGAGCCTTATATGACCTACTGTCATATAAGGAAAACACCAAATAGTTAAATAAACAAGGAGCATCAGGGTCCATTGAAGAAGGAGTTTGGTTGGGCAGAAGCTAGTTTTTAATTTTACTGATCTGATGCACCTTATTTTCATCTTCTCCTTTTGCTGTCAGAATGTTGTTGCCTTTAAAATTCAATCCCTTGATTTGACATTTTCTCCTGTCCTCCATGCCACTTGCTAAAATTACTCTTTCATTTTCCAATGCAGCTTTTTTTTTTTTCCTGGACTGAAATTTAGTTGCAATTTCTCAGAAAAAAAAATCTCCCTGTTAAAAAACAAACACCATGGATAATTGAAGGGGGAAGGGGAGGAAAATAGGAGAGGGAGGATTATTGCTTGTAAGGGCACATTTGAGGTAATAAAGGAAAACAGCAAGTTCCAGCTGTAAGGGTTGGTCAGATGTCTCCAACACCAGACAGAGAGGATCATGACCCCCTTGATGTGGATGTGTTGTGCAATCAGTGGTTCTTGCTTGGGCCATTGCTTCTGTAGCCTGTCCCAAATCAAGTAACAGCAGCAATAACTTACTCATAAGCAAATATGAACCATTGGATCATGAAAGAATGGGATCTAGACCTTTACAGCACACCTTAGAAAGTTACAGTAGGGGTGGATCAAGGACCAGCCTCTGAAGGTCCCTTTCACAGAAGAGCTCTGTCCCAGCCCTGGGGCACCACAGAACCATAGAACAAGTTAGGTTGGTAGAGACCTTTAAGATCATTCAGTCCAGCCATTACACACTCATAGAATCACAGAACCCCAGAATGGTTTGGGTTGGAAAGGACCTTATAGACCATCTCATTCCACCCCCTGCCATGGGCAGGGACACCTTCCACTGTCCCAGGCTGCTCCAAGCCCTGTCCAGCCTGGCCTTGGGCACTGCCAGGGATCCAGGGGCAGCCACAGCTGCTCTGGGCACCCTGTGCCAGGGCCTGCCCATGAACCAATGGCTGGCACTACATGCACTGAATTTCTCTGGGAACACCACAGCAAACCAGAGTATGGAAATGCTGGACACACTTCCAGTAGGAAACACCTTTTCTAAAATTGTAACTTAATAGGGCTTTATTATTTCAGCCAACTGCAAAATCAGAACATGACTCAGTAACCTGGCAATGTTATCTTGTCAAGATCCCAGTTTGTTGACTGTTGGAGGTTTTTTTCTTCTTGTTTTCTATCTGCTTTCGGTTTATCCTCAATTCTCTTTCCGTTTCCCTGTGTATTGATTTGCAATTTTCCTTTCTGCTTTTCACATTTCACACACTTAGATTGCAGTGGTTTGGTTTCTTTTCTTCCTTCACTGGTATTCAATACATGCATTTGTCTCCATGCTTAAACATATGGAGTCTCAATATCTTATCAGCTTCTCAGAACTCCCACCAAGACTCTTCTTCTTTTGTTTTTGCTTGGGTCACACTAATGGTGTTCTGGCAGCTAAACGTTGGGACCTCTTTTCAACTAAATTAATCAAACAGAAAAGCAGAGTTACAGGGGTTCCTTTGATAACTCCTCTGGTCTTTAAGCAAGTTCACAGGCTCAGAGATTACAGCCATATTTATAGCACTGCCGAAAAATGTTAGGGGTTTTAGCAGAAAGTCTTTTTCCTTTATTTATTATTAACATATTAACATAAAGGGAAGTACAAATGCAGGAGTGTGAAATACGATTGTCACTGGGCTCAGCATTTCAAATGGATGCAATATTCATGGGCAGCAGCTCAGAAAAGAGAGGGTGCAGCTGTCTCCAGGCCTGGGGTTTAACACAGAGCAGCTGGGCTTGCACAGGCCTTTCCATGCAGCAAACTTTGAGCTGCTCTCCAGATGCTTCCCGAGCGATGTCAGCTTCTGGCACAGCATTTTTGGGACTGTGGAACACTGCCCACCCTTCTGTGTCTGTCTTGCCCTCAGCCATGGGCATGAATTGCAGCCCAGAAGGGAAGGCATCACAGCTCCTCTGTGCAGGGCCTCCCAAGGGGCTAAATGGTGTTTGTGGTGTCCTCCAGTGCAGCCTGTACCCAGCACCACAGCTGGAGGGGAAAATGTACCTCCTCCTCCAGCCAGGATGGCAGTCAGGAAGCTGCTGTTTGCTGTGAGGTGTGTAGTACCAAGCATTTAAAACTAGGTTATGGTAAAAGCTAACCTACGTCCCTTTAACCTTGCTGCCATGAGAAATCCCATTTCGTAGAATCCCAGACTGGTTTGATTGGGAGGGGCCTTAGAGATCATCCCACTCCACCCCCTGCCATGGGGGACACCTTCCACTAGAACAGGCTGCTCCAAACCCCATCCAACCTATCCTTAAACACTTCCAGGCATTTCAATATTTGAATCTATGTGATTAATCTGAAGCAAATTTTTCAGTGTACAAATTGGCATGGGCTGGACCTACAGTCCAGGCTGAATTATTGGAGGTGTTCAAGAAACAATGGGATGTTTCTTTTTCAATTGGAACAACTGGATGTAGCAGTCAGTGCTCTGGTCCGGTTGACAAGGTGGAGATTGGTCAAAGGCTGGACTTAATGATCCTTGGAGGTCTTTTCCAATCTAAATGAGTCTGTGCTTCTATGATTCTATGATCCCCTCCCTGCAGTAAGAAGAAGTCCATCAGAAGAAATGCAGCACACACCTTTGCTGAAAGACTGTGACTGGCCAAGGTATCTCTTAGATTGCCATGACCTCAGGGGAAGCATGAGTTTTATCCAGTCTGGGTTTGATCCTTTTATAACCATAAGTTGTTACTTCTGTTCAACACCTTCATTTAGTCATTCTGATAGTTTCAACTAAATATGAAACAGCCAGTTTCAGTGACATCTTGGCTTTGTAGCCTAGGATATGATTGGCTCTTACCTCAAATATTTGTTGTCCAACTCCAGTATTTCTAGAATGACAGCAGCTGAAGACAAGTGGCAGTTCAGTAATCTCAGCTTATAAATAATAAGAGGAAAAAGACATTCGCCTTCAGCATTTTGAAAAATAGTTTTACAAGCCTATAATATGTAGTATACAAATCACATCCTTTCACAATCAGTTGCTCAATAACATAATTTTCATAAATCAGCCTTGTAATTTTGCTGGTTGTTGCCTTGATTTTAGAAAATTTGGATTTCAGAGTTTTAAGCGTATAAAACGCTCAAATATATATCAATATATATAAAATGCTCAGATATATATATCTCTATCAGTAATTACTGAAAATCCATTTTTTTAAAAACTGATTTTTGAAATGGATATGAAATCAATTTACCTATGTCAAGTCTGAGAAAATTAATCCTTTGTTCACAGAGTTAGTAGAAAATTTGGGGAGGATTTGCTGTGCTCATCATACAAATGAGAGCTAATAGCTGTTTTGAGCACAGTGCAGAGCTGCAAAAGATCCTGAAGATCTGTATTACAAAGAGGTTTGGGTCAAACAACATCAATTATTATGTTGGGTTTTTTTTTCTTTTTCATTATTCAAATCCTCATAGGCAGTATGAGATGTTGCATTTTGCCAGGAAGCTCTTTCAGAAACACTTCAGACATTGCTCTCCATGGAAGGAGCTGCTGTTGTCTAGGAGCAATTCTCCACCAGTGGGGTGTAAACACAGCTCCAGGTTTGGTAGCTTGGCTACACTAAGGTTGTGAATAACAAAGTTTTCACAAGAGGATTTATTGACCGATTAATCATTTTTTCCCCAGAGTAGAAAAGATTATTCTGCCCAATTTTATCTTGAAGGAAAACCAGGAAACCTCTCCCGTAAGAATCTAGAACACCCCTTTTTGTCGGCGTGTGGGAGCACTGGGAACACTGCCACTGCCTCTGCAGTTCACAGTACTTCTGGAGAGCTTCAGCAGAGAAAGTTTTTTCCTCCAAAGGGCTGGATGCTCCTGAGGAGACAAGCTGATCCTTCCAGAGCTTGGGACTGCTATAATAGTGGGAATAAATGAACAAAAATTACCAACCTTGAAACAACCAAAATCTGGGGAAAGCCAACACTGGGCTTTTGTTGATGTCATAAGCAATAATGATGTAAAAATCAAGAGCCAGTGGCAATATAACAAGACCAAAAATAATCTCCAAGCACAACACTGTACATTTTAGACAATCAAAATTACAACCCGTGGGAGTACATGATTAATTAAACTGTGGCAGAAGACAGTATTTTCAAAATTGAGTGAGATTATACACTTTGAAGAATCCTGAATGATATAAATGACATCAAATTCAGGAATGCCAGCTCTTTCAGATTTATTGATCTGCAATGTCAATCTCTCTATTTGCTTTACTTAACTGGCCATGCTGCCTGCCTGTAGACAAAAAAAAAAAAAAAAAAAAGAAAGAATAAGGCAAAAAACAAGTGGTTCATAAAGGATACCCAAGTTGAACAGGGCTGTGTTTTCTCCTCTTCTGCCCTTTCTCTAATATCCCTTCCCTCCTCCTCAAGCTCTGTTTCGCACTAGGGGTTGATGAAGGCCTGTCTGGGTTTGTTTTTTTTTTTTTGTTATTGCTACAGTTTTATTAGGAGTTCAGTTCCTCCTATATCTGAAATTCTGTGATAGCTGGAAAATAAGTTAAATGTGACACTACATAAAATAAGAGACTTGAGTAACTACAATAGGAAGAGATTTACAATCTGAGTGAGTAAAGCTTTGTGGTGATGTTTTTTGTTGACACTTAATTTCTCTTGTGTGTCTGGACTCACATTTTCCTGTATTAAACCTTCACCTAGCTTCTCCCTTCTGAACTGGGGGAGCTGGATAGTGCATTTCTTGAGATACCCCACTGAAGAATTAACATGTGAGTGGTTTGACTGAATTACTGGAGCCCAGGGGGAAAGTCTGGGGACAGAAACCGCAGATGGTGGGACAAGGTGGGAGCTGTAATCACCCAGGCAAAGCACTGACCTGCAGAAAAGTAACTGCAGGGACAACAGCAAGTCAGGACAAATTGTCCCCACGTCCCACCTGGAAGGTTTCACTCAATGAGTTTCCTCTCAGCTCTCAGCAAGGATGCCGTAACACTTCTAGTAAAAACAGAACAGATCTTTACCTTTTTAAAAAGAGGTTCCCTCACTCATCTTCTCCTTCCATCACCCTTTAAAGAGCTGTCAAGCAGCAGGTTTTATTTTTGCTGAATCCAAGTTTAGAGTGTGAAGAAACAAACCAACCAGGGACACATTTAAGAGAGACTCTGCATTTTCTGCACGGTGCACGAGCAAACCAAACTCCTTCTGAACACCAACATGCTCCACCATCTTTTCTTCTTACCCCTCTCTGAGCTGAGTGTCACCTGAACAAGTTATGTTCTGGCAATAGGGAAAGTAAAATATTAAATATAACAAATTAATAAAGCACCATGTCAATAAATGTTAATAAATGTTAATAAGTGTTAATAAGGTACTATGTGGCTCCCTCCATTCCATGGGCCAGAATCCCACAGAGATTCCCCTTGCAGGGACAGAGTGGGTGCCTCCATCATGCTGCCACACCACAGCCCCATCCTGCCTCATTCTTCTCACTCCCCTGCCTGTGTCCACTCCCTCCCTCTCCTTCTTATCAGAGCAAGTGTTCCAGGGCTGCAAACTCTGTTTTACATGTGCACAGTAGCAAGTGCAGTGCAACTCCTGCCCTTAGGCACTCACACAAAACAAATCTTAAAAGGACTATCATGTTTTTGCCTCTCCTTATGGCTTTGTGTGGAACGTGGCTGGCTCTGGGCTCGGCTTGGCCACAACCATCTTCCCTGTACAAACAAGCCAGAGGGAAGCAAGCCCACAGGAGCTTTAGGAGTGGGTAAGGAGAAGGACTTCAGGGTGGTTGCACAGAGTTCTGGAAGGTTCCGTGACCTTCAGTGACTTGTGGAGGAATTCTGGCACCAAGGGGAGATTGGATGATTGAGTGCTTGGAATGTCACTGCTGAGCAGTGCCACCACCTGAGACCTTGCTGGGTCCAACCAGGCAGTCAAGCACAGCTCCTGTGAAAAGCTGAGCAGAGACAGACAGCAACCACCGCTGCCCCAGTGCAAGAGACAGCAAGAAGGCTGTCAGAGGCCACCTCTTGGGTGATTTTGACAGCTGACAAATATGCTGGTGGAGAATGACCCTTCATCAAAGGCAAAATTAATTATGGATGAGATGTGAAGGAAGTGTTCAGAAGTGCTGTGTTTGGCTGTTAGGTACTGGTGGTCCAGGCTCTCAAGGTCACCACTAAAGGGGATGTTTAATGCCCAGCTGACACTCCCCTTTGATTTCAAGCTCCTTTTAAAATTAATTTGCACACTTCCTAGCCAGTTCAGATACAGCCTGGATTAGGAGCACACACCACTGTTCCTCTCAGCTCCCTTTCCTTTCGCTGCCTTTGAGTATTGCAACTTCTCCCTTTGCTCTTGCTTATCTGAGATTTTCTATCTATCTGCAGTGTTTTCTCTCTGTGCTGCTCTTATTTCCCTTCTCTGTCCCTCCATGTAATCCTTATCCTTCTCTGTGCTTCATTTAATCCTGGCTGCCCAATTATGCAAATTGCACATTTACATTTTTACAGGGCTCCTCCACCCCTTTTCACATCGTCATTTGTAATACAAATCATTCCCCCTCGCTTCCCCAGTTCGTGACTGCCTCTCAGCTTCCTCACTAGGATGTGGTGTTAAAAACGTGGGGCTCAGACCTAATCCTTCCTGCAGCCCTGTGCTGGGAGCCAGAGCCCCAGTGCTGCACTGCACAGGACAGCTCAGAGGAGCACCCCAAGCTCCTTCTGCTGCCCTGGATGAAGGGACAATCAAGGAATCACAAAATGCATTGGCTTGGGAGGGACCTCAAAGCTCAGCCCATTCCACCCCCTGCCATACAGGGACACCTTCCACTGTCCCAGGCTGCTCCAAGACCATCCAGCCTGGCCTTGGGCACTGCCAGGGATCCAGGGGCAGCCACAGCTGCTCTGGGCACCCTGTGCCAGGGCCTCATCACCCTCCCAGTAAAAACCAGATCTCACCTGACCACTCCCAGCCATGAGCTGCAGAAGGGCTGTAGTTGCAAGAAGCTGAACTGGGAATTTGTCCCAGGTTGCCTCCCTCTCTCTTCCACTTTGTTCCAATTGATGCAGGTTCCTAGTAATTGCTTCCAGAAAGTTGTGGTTTTGCATCTATCCCCTAAAGATTAGCTGCACTTCCCTATTGCATGTCTAGGGGAAAAATCATAGAATCATAGAATTTTAAGGAGTGGAATGGG
>VXBC01008966.1:46278-60909 GCA_013399945.1 Ploceus nigricollis | reverse complement strand
TCACCCATCAGCCCCAAGCCCTTCTCCAGGGCTGCTCTCCACCACCTCTCTGCCCAGCCTGTGGGTGTGTCTGGGATCGTCATGACCCAGGTGTAGGACCTTGCACTGCACTTTGCTGAACCCACAGTATCTTCAAAAACAAAGTTCAAGTAGAGAAATTAAATGCTACATCTTCCACAATTTAATTAATAAAACTCCCAAGAGTTTTACAATAGCACCTTCAACCTTAAGTTGAATTTTAAGTTTACTACTGCACTCTGAAGCAGATATTATGTTCCTTCATCTCTATAGCATATATATTTTTTTCCAGTAGAATAGCATCAGTTTCTGCTTCCCTTCCCTCTCTTGCTTGGAGGAGATTTGTTTCTGCAGACGAGTGTTTTATTTGGGTAAGGCCTTATTTATCTTTATTCTAAGTACATCCTGCTCTGCGTTTACATTGGAGAAGACAAGGTCAGGGAAGCATACATCTTATTTAGACTGGAAAGTGCTGAAGTCTGAGGGTTCCCAGTGAGAAGGCTCCCAGCAGTAGGCATTACTCTTACTGCTCTCTCAAGATGACCTTCATTAGCTCCCACATCAGTTCATTACCTCATCTCCCAAGAAGCTTCATATCTATGACATGGTACACAGTGGCAAAAATTATATTTAAAAGTACAAAAGTACTTTTGTACCATCTTAGCTTCACTAGACTGGAGCCAGACTTACATAAAGCACCATTGGCATGTCCAGTTTTCACCATCCTCACAACACTGCTGTATAGAGGGATTATTTTCACGTTACCTACAGATGTAGCAGCACAGCCCCAGGATGGCCATCACCAGAGGTCAGAGAGGCAAAGGCTGGGAGTGCAGCAGCATCACCCACAGCTGACAGAGAAGCATTAGAGATTAGCCCGAGCTCAGGAAAGCTGGCAGCCGAGCCTGGGCACACCGAGCCCCTTGCCATGGAGTTTGCTGTGTGGTTTACCTATGTAGGAATTTTTATAACAGGAATGTATTTTTCTTCTTCTTTCTCTGTCAAGCTTGAGTGAGCACATGGTTACAAGACAAAATTGCCTTTGCTTCCCAGTAGTGCTGTCCCTGCCTGTTTTCCATCGCTGCTCTCACACCCATTCTTCTCTGTCATTTTCAGCTCTGTTCCAGCACCCCATCTTTGCTCTCCTCCTCTTGGCCAAGACAATTTGGAAAACTCACATTGCTGAGGGTGAACTGGGTATGTCAGAGTACTGTCTTCTCTCCCTACAGTTCCCCATATTTCTAAACACACACGTTTACCTTTGAACATTTGTTTTAATCTCTCTTTTATCAATCTCTAGATAAAACCCCGTTGGTTTTCTATCCAGTCCAGCCCCTCATTTGAATTCTCACTGCATGGCTTTCTGTACTTAGATTCAACTTCCTTCCCTCTCTTATCACCCCTCTTATCTGCTACCTCCAGCTTTGCATCTTTTATCTCCTCTTTTTCCTCCTGTGATAAATTAGTAATGTGATGGTTGACTCTCACAATTAAAAGGCAAATATTATGTATATATGTTAGGAGAAGTTTTATAGATTTACAGTTCTGTTTTACCCCCCTTGTGTTGTTATCAGGGGTGCCCTGGGTTTGGGACATTTGGGAGTTACTATGGCAGCAGCTGACCCCCCATCAGGATGTCAGGCAGGGATCTCCAGCACTGGGCAGAGAAGGAGGAGTCGATGGACAGAACTTTGGGAGGGGCCAAAGAGCTAAAAGGCAAAACCTCCATTGTGTGGATGAGCACATGGTGGAAAAAAAATCTTTTGCTCTGGGCGCTGTAATATTTTCTCTATTCAGTCTTCTATTTCTCTATTATAAGTCTTCTGTTGTATTTTTGATAAGGTTTTAACAAACCTTTTAAATTTTTTGGATGTGAGTATCATTTTTCACACTCCCCCTCTCCTTTTTCTGTCCATGTTTAAGTGAACTCTTCATGCACCACTAAACCCAGCCCATCACGTCGTTCCCAGTCCGGAGCTCCGGCTGGCTCCACTCCTCCCATCACTGCTGGAGCAGCGGCTGCATGCCCTGCATGCCCTGGATAAATGGCCAGCGTGAGGAATGCTCTGAGCCACGGGAGCCCGTGGCAGTGCTAACGTGCCACCACTAGTGCATCTCGCTGCAGTCGTCACAGCAGTCCTGGGGGAAATTACAGCCGGATGATCCACGGCGCTCTCCTCCTGCTTTAATCCAGGCTGCTTTGCGTCCTGCTGGAGAGAAGCGCAGTGGCAGCTGGAAATGACTGCCTTTATCACAGTGCTGTGCCATGGCTTGTGCTGCCCTGTGCTGGCTCCCATGGCCTGCTCCGTGCCCAGGGAGCCGAGCTGGGCTGGGCTGCTTGGGGATGATCAACGCTGATGGCCAGGGTGGGGGAGCTGGGGCTGGTAATGGCTCTGTGAGGCTTCTTGGCTAGTGGAGGAGGGCAACAGCCATGCGAGGAAGGGAAAGGTCACACACCGAGGGAAAGAGAAGGTCAGAACATCAGTTTGGTGATCTAAGGAAATGTTTCCCTCTTTGCAGAGGGCTTTCAGAAGGGCTTGGGGTACCACAGTGGGCCCTGCTCTGCTCCCCGGCCACCACAGGGAGTGTTTGTCCAAACAGCTCCTCGGCATCGCTCAGCACGAGCACTGAGCCACGTTTAGGCAGGATTGCTGTGGTCACGGATCACTTGCTTATTGAGACTTAGGGGTGAAAACCTGCCTGTAATGATTCCCTGTCACAGGCACTGCCACCCCTTTGGTGCAGCTGTAAGCATTTTGTCTGGAGCAGTGGGGCCTTCAGAGTTAAAAGCTGGGCTGCAGCTGCACCTCGGGCTGCTGGGACGTGCATTCCCAGCGCAGCAGTCACGGGTCAGGCTCTGTAGCAGACACATCCCAGGAGGCTGTGTGTGCGTGGAGCCTGAGAAATCCTGGACACTGCTTTGAACTTCAATTATTAATAGCCACCTCAAGGCTTCCTGGAGAAGATGAGCTGAAAACCACAGTCTGTGTTTCACTCTGAGCATACTCCACCTCTATGTTTGTGTCAAAACAGGGGGACTTTCACAAATGACTTTGTTGCCAGGGGCTTGAATTATGTACAGGGAACTTGGTGCTCCGCTGCATCGCAGTAAACAACAGCACATTTCTATGGATTTATTAATCAGTTTTGTATGCATTTATTTTTCTGTAGTGGTTTAAGCAAATAAAATGCAGTAACAAGAGGATTTTTACTGAGTTAATTAAAGAGGAGAGCAGTTCTAGGCAAGCATGACATTAAAGACTTGCCAAATACCTCTTTTCTGAAAATACTACCAGGCACTTTTAAGTCTGCTCCAATTCTTAGGCTTTAATGGAAAGTCCTTTCCAGACCAACTTGTTTGAGTTTCAAAACAAGTTGGCAAGTGTGTAAAGGCAAATGGGCAGGAGGAGAAAGGGAGGTTATGGGGAAAATAGGGAAGAGAGTGCATCTGAGATAATAGTTTAAAAGTTCTGTGAGTGTCCCCTTCCCAAAGCATTGTCACAACTTTGTTTCGTCTGAGGCTCCCAATTCAAGGACTGTGTGGTGAACCAGTTTCAGCAATTTCTAAACTCTAGCTGAATTTGGCCCTTGATGTCTAGAATCTGTTTGATTTAACATTCTTGTGCTCTTTCCCCAAGTTTTAAAGCTCTGCCCTGCTGTGTTGGCTTTGACAGGAAGCCCAAATCAGTCCTCAGTTTCTGTAACCAAGACGTTTGCCACAAACAGCTGTGTATTAAAATCAATGAGAGATCTGACCTGTTAATTTCTGAAGTAGCCTCTGGTATGCAGAGAGGCTCTGCAATATTGTCTGGCTCTCAGATGTGAGAAATGACACTTTGTATTGCTCACGGGGTGTTAAAAATGTATAGATGTGAAGTAGATTGGGAGGTCTGCCAGTTCAAAGTTAATGGAAATTCTCATAATTTCCCCAAGTGACATTAGTGACCTGGGCTTGAAGTGAAGCCAGGTCTGGTTTCACATCATCTAACATTTCACTAAATGTTAACTCATTGATATACAATTTTTATTAGCTATGCCAGAATTTCATAATTTACCACAACCTCTAGATATATATTTTCCTTTTACAGTCCAGAAGATGTTTCTTATGGTCTTTCAAGATGCATTAAAGGGGCGTTAGTACAAATAAAGCTCCCTCCCTTAATCTCCAGGCAAGCTGCAAAAGCAATTTAATCTCAGCACTCTGGATACTTGGTGTGCTGCTTTAGCACATAAGGATCCAACAAGTACACTCCAATGCTCTCCAGGGCAGATGCTGCATGACCCAGAGCTGCTGCAGTGGGAGAAGGCAACACAAGGATGCCGAGGGGAGAAAGCCCTTCTCAAAAGCAGCCCACCAACAGAGTGTTATTTTTCAAAATGTACCCACTCAACCCAACGGCACCCACAGCGGGGAAACACAAGCTAAATTAGTGACCTTTCAGGCCCAGATGTTAAGAGAGTAGAATAGCTGAGAAATCCAAGGGCTAAGGTCAAGATAAAGAGTGCTGCATAAATGCAACAGCTGTAAGGCACTGAAAAGGCATCAGAGACAGTGAGCACCAGGAATATATAAATCACTCGGAGCAATCTGCTGCAGCAAGGCGTGCTAGGCTAGACAGTCTCTTTAAACTATTGCCAACACTTTCCAAAAGTGCGTGGTTAAAATTAGGCTTTCCAAGTCCATATTTAGAAATTGAAAGGCACCAGAAGTACTGAGCACCCATCGAAACATATGGGCTCCCAAACCCTCTGGAAATCAGGTCACACATTCGAGGCAGAGCTTTCTGTGCTGCGTTGTCCCTGAACTGAGAATGGTCGTGGTCTGAGAGCAGTGTTACCTCCACTGCTTTTCTGATCCAGCCTAAAGAAACAGCTAAGACTCAGCTTCTCGATTATGAAAAGCTTTGACCTATATAGAAAACTCAGGAAGCCTGAGCAGCAGAACTAATGAAATATGATTTCCAGCAGTTCTGTCCACCTGGATTTCCCAATACCCATAAGGAGTGACTTATAACAAGGTCTGTCTCTTCCATAGTCCCCTAATTTTCACAGAACTTGCATAACTTTAGTGTCTTCATCAAGGGTGCTTAGAGTAAGCCCATGTTTTCAAACATCTCCTTGCTTATTTGGAAATATTCTCAAGGGTTTGGGGACCCTGTCACTTATAGTACAGGTTATACAAACCACATAGAGACACAAACTCAAGGGCTTTGTGTTGTTGATGTTTCTGCAGCTTCTCTGATTTATTACAGGATTTTTACAAAGTAGGACCCTTCCAAAGGCTACATGTATGCTTACAGAGGCTTTTTGGAATCTGGTTTTGTCAGTCTTTTTGTTGTTTAGGCAAAAAACAGGAAGCTGATTTGTGCTAAAATATGTACTATATTCTCCAATTTGCTTTACCGAGAAATTTACCTGAAACATTCTAAAATCTGAGAAGTGGAAGAAAAAAATGATAAATCACCTTTAATTGCTACATATGGCCAAAAAATCCCCCAACAAAAACCAGTTAGTTTACAAGTCTCCTTGTTTACTCACAGACCAGAGTCAAGTCACAAAGGATGTAACTCTTCATCTCAGATGGGACATAAACATTATTGCACTGGACTAAGACACACATATCTGTAAACAACAGTGAGTATTCCTTTGGTAGATGCAATACCTGTGACCCCAGCAGCTCCTCGTGCTCTCTGCAGGCAGAGGCTGCAGCAGCAGTGTGCTGGGTTCACAGGAGCAGCAGCAACAACTGATTAATTTGAGCACCAGAGAGCATGAGCTTTATTGCAGAAGACACACCAGGCTCCATGTGTAAAGCTGACCAGCAGAAAAATCTCATGAACCACTGGGCTTTTTCCTCCACCAGATCCCAGTTTGGTCAGGTAGAGTTCTGATTTATTTACTGCTCATTAGTTTTTAAGGCTCTGATTGTGTAAACACTCGTGTGTTTGTGTTCACTCCTATGGTTTCAATTTTTGCCCAAAACTGGAATTCAGTTGCTGTGTTTGTGTTTCATATGGAATCGAGTCCTATCAATATGGCCTAATTAAAATGAAAATTAGGCAGCGATTAACAACTATTTCCCAAATCAAGAGGAAACAAAAAAGCCCCTTTGAGACCATACAAAGCTTTGTGCCTTCTGACAAATTTCTATGTTCCCCAGTCCTTGTCACATTCAGGCTTTATTGGTATGAAGAAGAAACTCATAAAAATAGTCTTGTTTTCCCAGAAAGGTGTGTTTTTCCATTTAAAATAGCTTTGAGAAAATACCCCACCAGCAATTTAAAATTTGTTTTCTCAAAGCAAAACAAAATGTACTACAGCTCATACATATCTACATATAAATACAAAGCCATAAACAAAACACTTAGAGAATCCTTGATTATTAACGCGTGTGTTTTGCAACATTGCTGGTTTCAAGACAAACTTAGCTCACCTGAAGGATCTTTGCTGCTCTGACAGATGCTCAGAGCAGCTGCAGGGCTTCTTGCAGAGCCCCTAGTGCTGGGCTTATGCTCACAGGTGAGGCTGTTCAACCCCACCCTGCAGGAGGGTCACAGGAGCTCTGGCTGCTTTAAAGAGCCTGGAGCAGGCAAGGAATGCCAGAAATATCCTTGTTTGAAGCAGTTTGATGGGTTTGAGTTGTGCTCTCGTTTCAGAGTTGCCCAGACAGCTGAGCCCCAGGCAGGGGCAGGGTTCTGCTGGCTCAGGCAAGGTCGGTCACTGCTGCAGTGTTTGCCATGTGTGTCTCTCCAGCAGCTGTCAGAGCACAGGGAGGCAGCCACGGGCTAATGAAGCTCATCTGGTACATTAGGTACAGGAGGTGTAATGCACAAGATTGCATGTTCAAGCCCTACTATTAACTCATGCAAAAGTTGGCTGTTTGCTCTTCCTGAAGATGGAGTGGAGGCTTGCAGTGTCATTACTGGGAATAAAGATGATAAATGACACTTGCTTTTCTAACCATGTGCATCTTTTCCCTCCAGTGTGACTCAAGTTCCTCCTGTGATCCAGCTACCCCTCCAGGTTTTTTTTTTCATGCTTTTTACCAAGCCACTTGAAAGCATTTGCTCTTGGATGAGAGCACCTCTTTCTTTGTATGCCCAGTGGTTTGCAATTCTGCATGTTCCTGACTGGGTGAGGAGCCCTGTAGTGGTTTTGTATCCCTGTGTCTGGACCTGTTTTATCCTCCCCTGTGCATACACCAGGTTCTAGGGTTCTTAATGTGCCTCGGGGATTGTGCAGGGGCTCTGGCTGAT
The DNA here is from genome assembly GCA_013399945.1 of Ploceus nigricollis. Taxonomy (NCBI): domain Eukaryota; kingdom Metazoa; phylum Chordata; class Aves; order Passeriformes; family Ploceidae; genus Ploceus; species Ploceus nigricollis. The sequence goes on along the minus strand of VXBC01008966.1, from coordinate 53,635 downwards.
TTGGGTGAAACCACTCAACAGGAGCATTCAGAATCTGACTCCTGCTCTGTGTCCTGCCACACATTCCCTAACAGACCAAGAGCAAAGGGCACAGAGGGATGAAGGGCTTGGCTTTGAGCCCAGACCCTGCACAGAGCTGATTCCCAGGGGCTCAGCTCTCGTTCAGGCAGATCCTTAGGGGACTCAGCACTCAGGAATATCCCTGCTGATGGCAGAGCAGGGTTGTCTGCAGAGCTCAGCACCTATGCACTGAACTCTCTGGACACCATGGAAGCTCCTCCTGGTGCTTGAATCAAAGCCAAACTCACTCTGCCATCTGTTCCTCATTGTGGGGAAGCACTGGCCTTCATCTGTCCAAATGAAACTCTCAATCCACTGAACTCAAGAAGACTTTTGCCTTTCACTTTGACTGAGCAACAGGATTTCTCCCACTCTGCCTCTATGCTCACCAGTGACCCCAGGAATGTCATACATCTCCTTTTGTCACATCAGGGCTCGGAGCTCTCATGGGTGTGTGCAGCCACAGCCTCTCTGCTCAGGTCTTCTTAGTGCTGAGAGACTGAAAAATGCTTTAAACAGTCAGTGACAAATTTAGTCTTTTCATGGGAGTCCTCAACCAGCTCATGGGATTCATATAGCAGACTGAATTTCTCTGTAAATTAATCCACAAAAATGCTGATCCCCCTGGGTGCTAGTGATACCATTCACAAGTCACAGATAACATCTTTGCCAATGTTTTGTAGTATCAGTGCTGTTGTCTATCTTATTTTCTCCCTTATAATTTTTTCTTATTGGTCTTTTACGTGGAACTAGCATTTTTGTCCTAATTAGACAATTGCACATTATGATACACTAATTTGTTAACCTATGTTCACAAATCTTTTAATTACAGCAGTTGTCTTTGATGTGCTGTTATTATTCAGCTACAGCAGTAAACAATTCAACAGCTAACTGGAAGGAACTCATTATTTTCTGAGAGATGTTGTCATTATTTTTCAAAGTATTTTTTTTCCTAAAAAACAGACAGTGAAGAACCAGAGAAACACATGGAGAGTCACTTCAGAAACCAAACACCTCATTTCACCACACTGATAGTTATTACTGAAAACACAAATATTTTTAAAGCATAAATAAATTGAGGATTTATCCTTCACACTTGTAATCCCCAAGCTTCAAATCTGCCAGGGTGACCAGAAAGACTTCTCTAGAGTCAGCACAACAACAAGTGCTGAATATGTGACCCTTCAAAGGTCAAGTTTCCATGCAAGCACTGTGTTAGATGGGACACAGCCACGTGGCAGAGGCTTTTGCTCATTTTTAAAGGTGAGGTAAAGATTCCACATACTTAACTCCTATAGGTACCTTAAAGAGAGGGTTTAGCCCTTCTTCTGTCCTTACTTCTTGCTTAAGAAAACCATAGTGAGATGATGCATTTTTTCTCTTTCCTTTACTGTCATTGAGCTGTCTTTAATCTTTTAAGGATTATATTAATGTTTTCAATCATTTTTTCCCCTCTGGAGCCAACAGGTATGGCTTGAGGAATCCCTGCTTGTGGTGATCCTTTACTTGTCTGGATGAGGTGTTTACCTCCAAAAGTCCTGTGCTTTTGATGATTTCCCACACATTTCCCACCACAGCAACCTTCATTTGTGAGCACCATGAAATCCCAGAATGGTCTGGGTTGGGAGGCACCTCGTTCCACCCCTGCTATGGGCAGGGACACCTTCCATGAGACCAGGTTGCTCCAAGTCCCATCCAAGCCAGCCCTGGGCATTTCCAGGGAGGGCACATCTGCTGGGAAGTTACCTCCCTTCTGTTTTCAGTGCAAGTAAGCAAACTCATGTCTTGTGTGTCTCTGCTGTGACTGAAGGAATGGTGCTGTTTGTCTGGGGGAGCCCTGCCTGCAGCCTGTAGGTTTCTCTGTGACCTTCCTTTCCACCACTCCTCTGAGCAGCTCTCGTCTGCAGGAGATGAAGACTTTGCCCTGGTGCTGGTGTTGGCTGAGGCCATCTCACCCTGCCCACTGCTCCCAAAGCCACACAGATATTTCACTGCAGTGGGGAACCCATGAGCCCTCAATGCCCAGGCTCCAGCCTCAGCAGCCCTTCGTGTTCCCCCTCCCTCCCCAGGGGGGGAGGTGTTGCATACAGATTTGGATTTTAGCTGGAACTATCAAACTGTGGAGGCTTGTGTTTTATCACCAAGCACAGCATGAAGACACCACATTTTCAATGTACAGATTGCCAGGAACAGACTGTCTTTCTTGAAGATCAAGTTGTCCATGTGAATATTTGCCAGCTGCAAAGGACAGATTCAAATTTCTGGATGCTTCACTTTCCCAAGCCTGGGAAAGACTTTCTCCTGATTTTGCATCCCTCAAAAGATCAGCAACAGCTGCTGAGACCTCTTATAAGAGTAGGAAGGGGGAAAGGGAAGCATAACCAGGCCATCTGTTATAAAACCACAACTCCTTATTGATTTCAATAGACTATTTTTGGTCCAAACAGTTCCAGCACACAAGCACTCACACACCCTTTCTGCTGGCAGTAGAAAGCCATGGCTGTTACTGAGAACAGGAAAGCGAATGGCACAAAGTAGCATTGGGTCTCCAAAGCAAAATCAGCCACCCCTCCTCATTCCTGGCAGATGTTTCCCTAACCTCTTCTTAAAGCCTTGTAATGATGGAGGTGTTACGCCCTTTCCAGCAAATCTCCTCCAGTGCTGAACCCTTCCTGCCCTCGAGTGCTTTTTCTAATGTGTAATCTGTGTCACCTCTGCGGCAATTTAGGGCCATTATTTGCTGCTCTACCCACTTTTCTGGAAGAGAGGAGCAGAGCAGATGAGATAAGAGCGAGAGGAAGGGAAGACATCCGCAGAGTTTCCTGGGAAGCAAGCCTTGCTGACCTTTCTGTGGTTTTCAGCCTGTCTCATTTCTCCTGCTCTGGTTTCCACTCCATAAAACCCAGCAGGGAACGTGCCGTGCTGCGACGGCTGGGGAGAACTTCCAGGGTTCATTTTGTCACAGTTTTAAAATGTCAGATTAGGCTGCACAGTCACATTAGTACTGTTAGCTTTAATATACTCGATACCTAATCTGCCAGGGCTTCTTTATTGACAGGCTGCATCTCTATTTGAGCTTGAATAAACTTGTGCATAAAATGTTATCAGCAATGACAGCTGAAAAGAGGTCTATTGCTCTTTAAATTTTTGATGGGAGGCAAGCATTCTGTCATTTGTTGATAGCATTATATGTAATCCAACATAACAACTTGATAGTCTGATATAACAACATTCCAGCTTCCCTGCTACCATTGTAAAGAGATGCTGTGTACAAGCTGCTCCTACATGCAATAATATCAGCACTGACAGCTGGTAAAAGAGTCAAGCTCCTCTCTTTCCATTTCTGGGAAGCAACCCTCATCTTTAGTGATATTTTTTTTCCTTGGGTGTGGACAACATCTTTGCCCAAAAGTCCTGGGGAAATTGTGCTGGTTTGGAAATTCATTACAGGACAGAGTGGAGAGATGAGATGTCCTTATTTCCACAGTGCTGCCTGCAAATGTGGTACAGTGGGATGGAGTTCTGTCCCATGTCACAGCACAGGAGCTCCTCAAAGCCTCTGCTCCCTGCATGTATTTCAGTTCCATCTCCCAAGTTCTCTCATCACTGTTGGTTTCCACTGTTGCCCCAGCCCTGGAAGTTTCCAAGGCCAGGTTGGACGGGGTTTGGAGCAACCTGGTCTAGTGGAAGGCATCCCTGCTCATGGTAGGGGATTGGAACTGGATGAGCTTTAAGCCCCTTCCAATCCAAACCATCCTATGATTCCCTGCCAGGCAGGGACTAAGTGCTGTCACCTAGAGCCCTTATCTTCTCCTGCCTTTGTTCTCAAAAACCCCAGGATAATCTCACCCAGCAGTTCTCAGTACAGCACCAAAGAGGTGTGCTCTGCCACCCTGCAGGGACTCTTCATCCTGTTCCTCCAGAGAGCACCTTTCCCTTCATGCTGGACACTCCCTGCATTCACACCCATGTAAAGGAAATGTAATACATTAATCAAATATTTTGACCAGTACTAGTTTATTAATTGAATTTTAACTTTTTATATTGCAGTATTTTAACTGCTTGAGGTCAGGTAATTTGGAAATAAACTTCAAGTTAGTTCTCACAAGAAAAAGATCAATACACAGGATAAAAGTTATCCATTGGATTATGAACAGATCCTGTCCTAAAGAAATATCTACTCTGCTTTTTCTTTTGATTTTCACTCTTCTATACCTCCTCCATGCTTGTATCATTAAGTCAATGAAAATCCAGTGGAGCAATGCAGTTTAATTTAGCTGAGCTGCACCAGTGTGAAACTGGTGTGGAGTAAGGATCAGTGCTGGCTGATAGGGCAGCACCAGCTTTGGCAGTCGTGTCCAGAACCAGCCCATTTTTTCACATTCTCCTCTACACAGTATAGCAACATCAGCAAGCACCCAAGTGTCATTGAGAGATATCCAAAGGTATGTTCAAATGGAGGAGCACATTTTAAATTACACCATATGTTCCTGAACGAGCTGTCAGGCAACACTTACAGGCAGGTGGATACCAGACCCAAACTGAGGTGTATTTTAAGGCACAGGTTTGTGGAGGAGGCTGTGCTTCACCTGATCTCTGGTTGGCAGAGAACATTGTGATAACCTCACCTGACCCTGGATAGAACAGGAATCACAGAATTTCACAGGGGGTGTCTTTCCCTTCTGTTCTCATTTTTATTCCTGTCTGTACATGTTGAAGCATTACTTACATTTGTGATTAAATCTCTCAGCACAGAATCACAGAATGGGTTGGGCTGGAATGGGACCTTATAGTTCATCCCATCCCACCCCTGCCATGGCAGGGACACCTCCCACTGTCCCAGGCTGCTCCCAGCCCCAATGTCCAGCCTGGCCTTGGGCACTGCCAGGGATCCAGGGGCAGCCCCAGCTGCTCTGGGCACCCTGTGCCAGGGCCTCACCCCACTCATACTCCAGACTTTCTTCCTAATATCTAATCTAATTTGACCACCTTTCAGTTTAAAACCATTCCCCCTTGTTCTATCACAACAGGCCCTGCTAAAAGGTTTGTCCTCATCTTTCTTATAGGCTCCCTTTGCATACTTGAATGTGCTCTAAGGGCTCCCTGGAGCTTTGTCTTTTCCAAGCTGAGCAATCCCCATGGCAGAGCCATTCCTCACAGGACAGGTTCTCCATCCCTCTGTCATAGATGAGTAATGGGAAGGGTGACTCTCACATTTAAAAAGCAAATATAATGGATATATGCTAAGAGAAGTTTTATAGATTTACAGTTCTGTTTTACCCCCCTTGTGTTGTTATCAGGGGTGCCCTGGGTTTGGGACATTTGGGACATTTGGGAGGGTGGCTCGTTACCATGGCAGCAGCTGACCCCCAGTCAGGATGTCAGGCAGGGATCTCCAGCTCTGGGCAGAGAAGGAGGAGTCGATGGACAGAACTTTGGGAGGGGCCAAAGGGTTAAAAGGTGAAACCTCCATTGTGTGGGTGAGCACACAGTGGGAAAAATCCTCTGCTCCTGGTGCTGTAATATTTTCTCTATTCAGTCTTCTGTTGTATTTTGACAAGGTTTTAATAAACCTTCTAAATTTTTTTGAAAGTGAGTATCCTTTCACACACCTCTGGCCTCACTCCACCAGGTCTCTGTCATTCCTTCACTGTAAATTCAAAATACCCTTCTCTTGTCCAGAGCACCATTACAGGTGTTTGCCTGCCACTGCCCATGCATGTGGAATCATAGAACCAGGTTGGAAAATACCTTTAAGGTCATCAAGTCCAACAATAAATCAAGCACTGCTGCATCTACCACTAAACCATGTCCCTAAATACCACAATCAGAGAAACATCAGGGTCAGGCTGAGGCTCTGCTGCAGAGGCACACACAGCCAGGGAAGAGCAGGCTGCCTTTCTGGAAAGGCACAAAGCTGGGGACAGCCCTGGAGTCAGTTTGTCCTTGGATAGCCTGGGCTGGACCTGCTTGCTCGTGTGCCAAGGCAGAGACTGAATCAAATTGGACATGGGGTGGAGAAGGTGTTATTCCCTGCAGGGCTTCATGGGAAAAGGCCTTAAGGCAACAGTGCTGTGCAATGATACAGACTGGAAACCTGCAGGGTGGAAGAATATTCCAAGAGTGGGTTCTCCCAGCCCTCCAGACACTGGTCCTGCTGCCATTGAAAATCAAATATGGTTTTGTCCTGATCAGTTCTCTAGCAGGAAGTGGTGGGAAGATCAGAGCTTCTTGAATTAATTGGAGATTTTAATATTAAAATAAAAGATTCAGATACTGTGAAAAAAAAAATCATTTTTGTGATGCATTCTTTTCCAGAGCTTCCTGAGGGTGTTGCTAAAATAGGTAATCTTAACACCTTTATGTTGCTTTAATTCATAGTTTCCAGACAAGCTTCTTAGGCTTAGACTATGGGAACACAAACGTGTATGTGATACAAAGTAAAGGCATAAGTGTCAGCAGTTAATGGGGTAAATTAACAGTTAATTGGACCACACATGTACAATTAGTTCCAGGTTCTAGGATGAAAGTAAAAAAATACTTCTCTTCTAAAAGAAAAATTGCAGTTATTAAAATAATCCCAACATGTTGTAACCTAACTGTTGGGGAAGATGAAACAGGAAAGCCTTATAAATATGATTGCCTGGCAAAAGATTTTGAGAATATGGAAACTATAAGTGAGATTGAAATGAAAGCACGCTTTGAGATACCAAGCCTCAGTTACTGAACAACTGGAAAACAATGGTATGGCCAGATAATGAATAGAGCAAACGCCTGGAAAATTGAGCAAGGCATACAGCAAGTTATCTGATTTTTGCACTGCCCATTCAAAATAGGTTTTCTTCATGGGCAAATAGATAATTACAAATTTGTGACCTGCTGTTGAAAGAAGCCTTGCTCTGCCTTTGATGATGATTTGAGACATCATTTCTAAAGGTGTGAGGATTGTCTTTGGTGACCTGTAAGAAAGAAAAACCCATTCAATTTTTAACAAGGGATCTTTTTGAGAGGAATCCCATTGAAAAATGAGACCACACAGTCTCAGCACTCCTACACCTAACCCTGGGCTTCTCTGTCTCACTCACAAAGCCAAAGGCTGCATCCAACAAGGCTTCACCAGGGGTGGCACCAGGCTCCTGGGCAGCAGGGGCAGAGCTCTCTGCTGAGCTGCCCCCATCACATCCCAAACCCCTGGTAAAGCTTTGGGGGTTGGACTCTTCAGAGCTCTGCTGGAAGGCTGTGATTGTGGACTGAGGGTCTGTGGCATTCACATTCTCTGACCAGAGAGACAATTCTC
>VXBC01008966.1:26330-46218 GCA_013399945.1 Ploceus nigricollis | reverse complement strand
TGTTCCTGTGTTTTACACATGTGGAATGTGTTAAGAGATTGTTTACCTAAAGTAACTGCTTGATTAGATTCTAGTGATAGTTATTTAAATTCATAAACCAATTAAATCCAGCTGTCTCCAGACTCTCAACAAAGAATCACAAGTTTTTCTAGTTAGTACTAATCAATTAGTAAATAAGTATAATATAACAAATTAGTATATAATAGAGAATAATATCTCTTTAAAATAGTCTATTAATGTAATATAGTATTGTTTAATAAAACAAGCATTCAACACTTCTAATCTAGAGCCAATCATCATTCTTCCATCAGGGATCACCTTTTTCCAATAAAGATCTGCTTGGGTGGGTGGTGGGTGCTGATGGCCACGTCTCCCTGAACAGGAAATCTGGGGAGCTCCAGACAAGGCAGTGATCTCCTTCCCCTGTGGATCATCCTCCAGTCACACACAGAAACCCCTCCTGCCATTAGCTCAGTACCTCTTTCCTCATGGACTGCCAGGGGCTCACTGGTGCTGTGGCTCCTGCTGGCCCCCAGCAGCCCTTCCCCAAGAGCACTGCCCAAACTGGTGTTTGCTACTGGGGCTGCTTGGGCTGAGGCTGCAGAAAGGGGTTTTGTGAATCTCTGTGAACTAAATTGCTTAACTGCAGCCCAGGGAGGGCCACTGCATGAAAATTATATCTCCATTTTAAATGTCAGGAATGTGGCCTTTGCTGGAAGATCAATACAAACACAGGAGGAGTATTTTCAGTTTTGCATCCTTCATTCATCATTATCTTCATTACTTGCCTTGCTTGTGGGGCTGCCCCCAGCCAAGCAAAAGAGACATAATCTGTCATTCATCTTGTGAGAGATGAGTAATGGGAAGGTTGACTCTCTCAATTAAAAGGCAAATATCATGTATATATGTTAGGAGAAGTTTTATAGATTTACAGTTCTGTTTTACCCCCCTTGTGTTGCTATCAGGGGTGCCCTGGGTTTGGGACATTTGGGACATTTGGGAGGGTGGCTCGTTACCATGGCAGCAGCTGACCCCCAGTCAGGATGTCAGGCAGGGATCTCCAGCTCTGGGCAGAGAAGGAGGAGTCGATGGACAGAACTTTGGGAGGGGCCAAAGGGTTAAAAGGTGAAACCTCCATTGTGTGGATGAGCCCACAGTGGGAAAATCCTCTGCTCCTGGTGCTGTAATATTTTCTCTATTCAGTCTTCAGTTGTATTTTTGATAAGGTTTTAATAAACCTTTTACATTTTTTGGAAGTGAGTAGCATTTCTCACAATCTTTTGTTTCTTTTCTGAGGTGCAATCCATGGGTCTTTCCCTGCAGCCTGGGCCCTGTGAGGAGTGGTTTGTGCCAGGAATGATCTCTCCAGGTGGAGGAGATCCCCTTCGCTCACTGGCTGAGAAGGGGATGCTGGGCAGGGGTGCAAGCCCTGGGGAAACCGAGTGCACTGAGATACCCACTAAGGACAGACTTTTTGCCATAATTTGCCAACACTGTTGATATTAAAATACGAAATAGGAGAGCAGAGTGGAGGGAGGAAGCCAGGAGAGCTGGAGCCATGCAGTGACCCCAAGCTGGAAGCTCCCTGCCTGCTAAAGAGGTGTGAAACACCACGGGGTTTGTGCAAGGCACAGCTCAGAGTGGATGGAGCTGGACAGCTCATCTTTGCACAGAAAGCAAAGTGGCAGCTGTGAATTAAAGAAGGTGCACGAGTGGGTTTAAAAAAGGAATCAAACTGGTGTTAGGGGCAAAACCAAACTGGGTTAGGAAAACGCCTAATGGAGAGTGGCCTTACTGAGGCTTAAAAGGCTGATGCTGTCCTCATCAGAGCAAATCCACCAGCTCCATTTGGGGGAAACTTCATTTTACAGACAGGATGGTCCCTCCTCACCCAAAGTCCACACCTGTCCTACTGCTGATCACCTCGGGGTGAGCTGAGATGACACTTCCTCAGAATCCAACTACCTTTAACAGCAGCTAAGAGAGCTGAGAGAGAGGCCAGAGGTGTTTATTAAACTGTAGACAGCTTTTAGTAGTTCATAAAATGCCTTTCCAATGATAACTTAAATCAGAGGGTGAGAGAAATGGAGGGAATCCTGTGACTCTTTCCCTCTTCCCATGCACCAAAGGCAGGCTCTGAGGGGACAGCCACTGCACCTCACCACTCCTGGGTTAATTGAGTGCTGCTGGTTTAGGTCTCATTTATGCTGGATTTTTTCAGTAAACACACATCAACTCTGAAGATCTTAATTAGTCTTTGGAAAAACCCAATATGCTATAATTCTTCCACTGAGGTCTATATGGAAAACAAGGAACATATTTCAAATGCAATGGCAACAAACAAACAAGTGTGCATAGCCCCAGTCTACAGACCCAGCACACACACATGCACTTCCCTAATATGCTTGCTTAGGCTTTACAATCTGTTTATTAATTCGTGAGTAGACTTGATATGCCCTCTGGAAAAAATACTAAAATAATATCTCTCAATTGGCTTCACTGCTGTATGCCTCTAATTAAGTAATGTACACCTCCACTTGCTATTAAACAGTTCCATGATTTTTAACACCAGTGTTGTTTGGTGCCAGCTATAAAAATTTTTAACAGCTCTCCTGTTACCACTCTTCTCCTAAGTACATGAAAGTGGCTTTACATATTTGACCTTTCCCTTCCCTGCTCCCACATTTTAACCCTTCTTTCCCACTGCAGCAAGGAGCTGAAGCATTGAAGGTCTCACAGAGATGAAGATGAAAGATCCCCACTGCTTGGCACAGGAATTTCCATCAGCATGCCTCTGAGGGCAGAGCACTCTGGGCTTCCCCTGGGACTGCCAGGGATGGTTTGAGAGCAAAGTTCTGATTTTGTGAGTAAAACTAACCCATAGAAGTCAAGCTGATCCATAGCAAAGGCCAGGAGAGATGCTGTGGCAGCAGATTCATGCCAGGAGCTGTCAGCCTGACACTAAACCATCACTTTAACTCCAAATAATACAGAAACCCTTTAGCCACCCTACAGCCTAACACCCAGTAATCTCCAGCAAGGCAAGAGCAAATCCACGGGATTATTTTCCTTTCCAAGGTAAGCAGGGTAATGTGCTCAGCTGGAGCTGGGCCAGGAGGCTGACAGATCTGGGGATGAGGCACACCCTGCAGTTAGGAGAGTCAGGTGGGTCCATCCAAGAATATCTCATGCAAAGGGACCCTGTGGCCCAGTCCTGAGCCAATGGCCAACCAAAAACCTCATCTGGAGGAAAAACTGCTGTGTCCTGAGCAGCTTCTTGTGGTCAGTTAACCAAGGAGGGACAAGGACTAACAGCTCATTGTGGTGAGGAAGCTGCAGAGTCTGCAGGGACCTGGCTCTGGGCCACCATCACTGTTTGTATTTTCCTCTTAAAATTCACAGATAATGAAAATTCTGATTTTTACCCCTAAGTTGAAGAAATAAAAGCAGATCTGTGCCCTGCCCACAGGGAAGGCACAGGCAGATAAGCAATTTCTCCTGACCACTGACACCATGGATGTACTGAGTGCTGTAGGAACTCTAGTCTGGATCATTCTCAAAACACCCAAATGGCTGATCTGTAAATCAGCACTGTGTGATCCCAGTGAGCAGCTCAGAGCAGTGATTGCCCCGTGGAGGCTGCAGGACCCTGCTCAGAGCATGCTGAGTGGGACAGGCTGCCAGCAGAGCAGCAGCAGCAAGGGGAAGGTGTAGCCTGAGCTCTTCTGCTGTAGCCCCAGGCATCAGCCCTTCCTGGTCAGTAGCTAATGGATCTGTGAGTGATCTTACCTGTCTGTGAAATCCTTTGTAACATCCTGGGAGCGTCACAGTTTAACAATACAAGTGTGAAAAACCCTCCTTCTGTCCTCAGCAGTGAGGAAGTCTGGCAAGAGCTGAAAGCACTTGAAATTAGATCCCGAAAGCTTTCTGCCAGCAAACCAGCATCCATCCACCCCAAGCGGCAGTGCCTGGCTCTCTGGTCATAAGGTGCAAATGGCTCATGGCAGCTCCCTGCAAAACTACTTATCCTGGGAGTTATCAAGCCATGCCACACAGGATGTACACCAGATCTTGACACAGACCTATGGAGTGTCTTTGTGGCCTTAACACAATTTTTCCTGCACAGTTTTCACTTCCTAAGATAAGGGGAGGTTAGTGTCACGGCATCTGTCATGGCACTGGCTGCATTTGGAGGAGGAGGGCTCCTTGCAGGAGGGGAAGAGCCTGTCCTGCTACAGCCCTGCCTGTGCTGCTTCCCAGAGCTGCTCCCTCCCCGAATTATCTTCTGAACTGCACCCGGGTTTGTCTCAGCAAAGGCGCTTGTGTCTTCAGAGGAGAGCCAGCACACTATGGGTGAAATGAACAGGGCTGATGCCTTTATTAATGTTCAGCTCTTTATTAAAAAGATCAGCTGGGCAGGGGGCCCGACACAGAGCTCGCCCCCGCTGCTGTGGCTTTCCCAGGTAGCCAAAGGGGAAGGAGGCGTGCAGAGTCTGTCACTGAAGTCCAGAGCAGCAGCTGTCCCTCTCGTTCTCTTGTAGCACACTGGTGGCCAAAGGGTGTGGACGTGTGTAGAGTCTGTCAGAGTAACAGCTGTGCCCTCTCCTTTCCTTGTGACAAGACCGGGAAAGTCCATCTCTTTGTTCCGGCTGCCCACAGCCCACTCCAGTCCAATCCCCTGCAGGTGATGGTGACGGGGCAAAAGCCAATCAGGAGATGTGTCCCCCTTTTCCTCAGCCAGGGCATTTGTCTAGCCCCCTCTACTGTGCTTAGTTCTTTATTTAGGGGTGTCTTTATACCCAAAAACGCTCCCATGGTCCCAAGGGGTTTTTAAATGTGCATTTTAGTCCCAGAATGGTAGCATGGGTGGGGGAGGCAGGTTATCTCCAAGGAGTTTAAAGGACAATACAGCTGCATTGACATCTCCAATGCAGGTGCTCAGCATGGGAACAGGGAAGGCCCTGCCTGCACTGAACTTGTTCATTACAATGGGGACTATGGGGCAGGTGAACAAGGGACCCACACTGATGAGCAGAGAGGGCACAGGAATGCTGAGCAGCACAGAGCCACCCAGACGTGTCCCTCAGGACTCCCCAGAGGTCACTGGAACAGCGAGGGGCTGTCCCACCTGCCGGGGGTGGCACTCATAAATAGCAGCCACCTGTGCCAGCCGGGAGGTGTAGCTGTTTGCAGGCAATTGCAGGTGAAACAGGCAGACAGGTGTCATCAATCCAGCCCCAGCCCGGGCCAAGTCCTGCAGTTCACTCCTCGGATTCAGAGCTGGAATTCCAGCCACAGCCTGGAACTGACTGGCGTCCTTAAAAGCCAGTTCTGAAGGCAGGTTTTGCTGGAAGGAATTGCTGTGTCCCTGCAGTGCCACTATCCCTAGAAGAGAAGTGTGCCTAATGGGGGAGAAGGGTAATCTCATTTGATATGAAATTATATTAGTGACAGTTCATTCCTGGCACTGCTCAGAGGGCTGGGTGGGTTGGATGGTGCTTTCATGGTACTTACTGATCCAAAAGTAAATAACTGAAGAAGCAAATGTCACCAGGGTATGGGCCATGGGGAATGGGGAGAGAGCAGCAGCAGCAGGAGCACGTGGGGATGAGGCCAGGCACCATCAGCAGCCCAGCACACAGATGGGAAAGGAGAAAAAAAAGGCAGCTAGCCCTCAGGGCAGGGATGAAGATGAGCACAGGAAGAAGAAAAGGAAGAGTGGACAGCAGCAGGGCCTGCTTGGCTATCCCAGGGTGAAGAAATTTCCTGTAGTGGCTTTGCTGCCCTCAGTACCCATAGCTCAGAGCAGGCAGGGGCTGGCACCCACTGCCTCTGCTTTGCCCCTGGCAAATGCCAGGCTCCAAGCAGGACAGGCACACCACACTTCTCTATCCTGTTGCATTTCTTCACAAGACACTTCCACTGAATGGAGAGTCAGCAATTTGTATGCAGCACTACAGAGCAACCAGCGCTGTAGGAGTAAATACATGCATTTATAAATAATATAAAGATAATGATAAAGACCTCATAAACACCAGGTCACTGCCAGACTTCTGAAACAAAACTCATCATCTGGGGCTTTATCATGCAGCACCAGCCTCCTGGCAGGCAGGGCCAGGGTGAGCAGAAAGCACCAGCACAGCCCATCACAGGACACCTCTGGCCTCAGCAAAACTTCAGCCCATGGGTCTGGGTGCACTGCTGAAAACTGGTGCAGGTGTTCATGGCCAGCCAGGCACCCCCATCCCTGCAAGGCTGCTCAGAGATGATGCCTTTGTAGCTGGGGACCAGCCATGAGAGAGATGCTCCCAGTGCAGAGGAGGAAGCAACTCTGCTCTTGGGTCCATGGACTGACCCTTGCCTTGCTCCTGCTGTCAGAACATAACACCTGCGCTGTCATTTAGCAAACAGATCAATAATTAGTTATTTCTGCTTAAAAGCAGCAATAAAGTACTTTATTTGTGGTTTATTACTTACAGTTAGTAATGTAATAACATGAACTGGCATTTTAAAGATTTTGGGAGCTAAGATTGCACAGACAAGAATCCATTTTTCACATTAAAGTATTCCAGGGAGTGGTAAATGACCCTGTTTCTGCCTTCAAGTGTCCAGGGGGCAGGAGCTCTTGTGAAGTGGCCTTTCCCCCAGCCCTGGTGGTGCTGAGCTGCAGCTCCTGGCAGAGCAGCACGTTCTGCAGGGCTGGGTTACTGCCCCTGGGCTGGGGCTTGCAGAGCTCTCACATCAACTGCTCTGTTGCAGGAGGTGCTGAAGCAGCCAAATGGACTGAAACACAGCCAGCCCTGGCATTCCCCAGGAGCAAGGGCAGTCTCTCACTTTCTTTTCCAGTCTTGTCCTTGCTGACAGCTCTGCTGCACCACATGCAAATGTCAGGAATGTCTTGTTTTCTTCTGCTCAGAAAGGGGAGGTTTGCCTTGTCCACAGTGAGGTCCCAAACTCTCTTTCTATCACTCTCTCATCTCCTCCTGCTCACTTCAGGCTGGCTGTGGTGAAGAGACTCTTTCTTTCTTGTGGCAGCCTGATTTACTGTGCCACAAGCCCAACAAACAGCCCAGCACACAAAGTGGGGGAGATTTCTTTTGGTTAATGCCTTTAACTGGCTCAGAGTGGGTCTGAGGACCACCAGAGCTGGCACAGGAAATCATCATCAGGAGATGATGATCTCTGAGGAGACCTCAGTGGTTTCTCCTCAGAAAGCTGAACACACACTGTATCTCCCATTTTTCCCTGTGTTGAGCAAGCTGGTGGAGGAACAGCCACTTTCCATTTTGTCTGGGTTTGAAAAGGTAGGTGTCTGCTAAGGAAGGCAGGAGCCTCCCTTGAAATGGAAAATGTAAACCCCCTCCCTCTCAATTATTATAATTTTGAAATTAAGGGGCTCTCAGGCAAAGATGTGGGAGTAGGAATAACAGTTCTTTATTAGGGAAGAAAATAAAAATTAAATAAAAAATGGAGCAATACAAAACAACACTGCCAGAGTCAGAGCAGGCCCTGGCCCCTGTGGGTCAGGGTGGTGGCAGCAGTGCCATTCAGGGGTGGCTGCAGCCCTCCTGCAGTGCCAGCTGTGGCTCTGCTGGAGCAGGGATCCTGGACAAGGGGGGAGTTTTCCTCTGAAGCCCCAGGGCTGCTGGAGATGGGCCTGGGCTCCCTCTGGGAATGCAGAGGAGAAGAAAGCTGCTCCTCTGGGAATGCAGGGGGAAAAGGCTGCTGTGGTGTTGCCAAGGTCAGATTGGATCCAGGTAGGAATGCTTGGCTCCTCCCCTGGGCAGAGCATCTCCCATGGGATGCTGGAATTTTCTCAGCCATGCAGGGACACTCAGTGGCCATGGACAGCAGAGATCTCCTGGAGGGAGGATTGGTTGTGGGAGAGATAAAGAAAACTGCCCAAAGAACAGCAGAGAACTGCCCCAGCTCTGACAGATGGTGACAGAATACACACCCCTGCCACATCTTCCATCCTAAGACACATTTCCAGGGTTATGTCCTGCTGAAGGCACAGCTGGGACTCACCTGCCCACAGAGGGGACAGCTTGGTGTCCACACTCGCTCTGTGCCACTGCCACAAAAGCTGCCAAGTCCAGCTCTGCCCGTTCAGCCCCTTCCAAAGCTCACAGAGCTCTCTCTGTGCCTTCACTCACAGCTGAAAAAGCTGGATTTGTTTTTTTCCCATGGCCCCACCAAGGTGACAAATCCAGCTCTGCAGTGGGTGCTGCCCCTCTCCTTGGGCATGCAGAGGTCAGCCACAGCCTGTGCTCCCTCTTTGTGGAGCCCACTGAACATGTGCTATGGAAGTGATAAGCATCAAAGAAATTCTTTTTTAAAATGCTGTTTATTGGCATGCCATTTCGGGACAAAGAGGTTTTTTTTTTTCCTATTATCACAGATATCACAAGAGGAACAGACCAATTAGGGCAATTCCCTGAGCCATTCCCTCCAGGGCTTTGTGCAGGGCAGTGTATTACAGGAAAGCAGCACCGTTTGTACTCTGAATCATTTGTACCTGTGTTGAAATATTACTGAATTAATGCCTTGTGCTGGGAACAGTCCCCACATGATCCATCTGGGATACAGGGGCGTGTGGATGGATCCTGAGTATCAGGCTCCTGCTCCTTGCCATGGTCTGATGTTTCTCTCCTGCCATCACAACATCCTCACTGCAGCATCATGACAAAACACGATTATTCTGATCAAATACACCTGGGGGAATTCTGCTGTGGCAATTAGAGAGGGACACCGTGATTTTACTGTAAATTAGAGCCAAAATATCTACAGAAAGTGGGGGCAGAAAGAAGGGGGCATGCTCAGGTATGTTATTAAGAAAGACTGGTGTTGCTCACCCCTAATAAACCAGCTGCATGTGATGCTTCACCCAGGTGGCCACGAGGTGCCCTCTGGGGTTTGCCCAGTTCTCAGGGGTTCCATCTGGGCTGTGCTGGGCCATGGCCAGCTCTCTGGACCAAGAGAAGATGAGTTGCATCCTAAAACAGGGCTTGGTCTGGGCAGGGTTCCTTGCAGGAGCCTCCTCTGCCCGAGCAGCCAAACCCCATCAGCTGAGCTGTGCCTGGAACACCCCCAGCCTGTCCTGGGCCAGGCACAGCAGCAGACAAAGAGGCACCTGAAGAGCATAAGAATTGCATGAGGAACACCTCTGCAGAGCACAGCAGGGCTGGGCTGGGTATTTTTGGTTCTTCAAGGCTAATTTCACAAGCAGAGCCAGCCAGGCAGGAAGAGCCTTCAGAGCAGCACAGAACCCCAAAAGTCCCAGAGCAATTAAAACAGGGATGGAGAGCACACAGTGGCTGTTTGGATGGGGAAAGGAGACTGCCACGCTGAAACAGAGCTGCAGAGGAGCCAGGCCAGGCTGCAGGTGTCCCTCAGCCCAGCTCAGGATGGTGTTTTGGATCTTGCTGGGTCCCTGCAGAGACACAGTGTCTAGCAGGGGAATATAGCAGGCATCACACCCCACATGTGTACCTCAGCAGTGCCAGAGGCAGGGCCCATTGGCCACGAGACCTCCTCATCTCTTTTCACAAATAATTGCTCACAGTTTGGGTTGGGGCCACTGATCTCTGTCCTGCTCACCAGCAGCTGCCCCAGGTACCACTCCCATGGGGTCACCCCCAGCACTGCCCCTTTCCCTTCCACAGGGACCAGGCTCTTGCAGGGGTTTGTGCTGTGTTTTTAATTACAGGCTTGGATATGAAATGCTCCTGAATATGTGCTAGAGCAGCACTTTGCTCCCACCCCCTTCCAGCCTTTCTTGGTATCAGAGGCCAAACCACAACGAGGGAAATTTTTTGTTCCATATCTTTACGGTGCTTCTTCCAGTAGCACATAAAACAAATTAGCCACTTAGGCCATTATTAGGCACTTATGGCCTTTTGATGTTTATGATTTATAACAGCAATTTGCACTTATGTAGCACATTTCAGTTGAGGCTAATACAGCAATGATAGTGCTTTGCATTGCAGTCTCGTCCTCCCTCTCCAGCTCTTGGAGAGCTCTGGGAGACCACGCTGGGAGCAGCAGCAGGGAGCTCCTCTGGGGTGCCAGGAGTCCTGTGCTGCTGGGCATCTCTCCATCTTCTCTCCATCTCTCNCCTCTCTCTGCTCCTCTACGAAACTTTCTTCAGGGAGCAGAGATGTGAACACTACACTCCATCTCTCCATCCCATCCCCAGACTGGGATCCATGCTCAGGGCCAGCCTTGCTGGCCAGGCACCGTGGCCCTGGTGGAGGACAATGCTGCAGAACAGGCTCTGCAGTCCACAGGAGCTGGTTCAGCTCTGTGGTGGACACAGCAGACTCTGGTTCTCCCTTAGCTGCTGTTTTAGCTGCTCTTCCAGCAGCAATAAGAAGTTTATTTCTTTGTGTGAGCAGGTGCTGTGCTCCAGCCCCGGGCTGGCAGGGAGGCTCAGCTGGCCACCCCCGGCTGGGCTGGGCTGCAGAGCCCAGAGCAGGGCCAGGAGGTGCAGGGGCACTGCTCTGCCCCTGCATGTGGCACCTGGGATGTGCTCCTGGGGTTTGGGTCTCCAGCCCCAGCACAGCTCAAGGCAGGAGCCCTGTGCACTGCTGAGCCCACACTCAAAAGGAGTCAAACTCTTCCTGGCCTCTTCAGAACCCCAAAGTGCAGTGAAATGTGGCAGGAATTCTTGGCTCTAGGCATGGTTTATATCCCAGAGCAGGCTGAGTGCTGCTGTGCAGAGCCCAGCCCACTGTCACCTCCAGCGTTTCCCCTCTGATTTACAGGGGACTTGGAAAGAGTTATCTGCCTGTCCTAGGATCTTATTTTCTCCCTCAGCCTTGGCATCTTGCTGCAGCTTAATTTAGCTCAGTGAGGAGACCCAGGAGTGCCTGTTCCCAGCTGGGGCGCAGGGAGGTGGATCTGGGATGTCTTCTCCAGGCTTGGATGATTCCCCTGCAGAGGGGGCGGGGGGGGGGCCATTTGTTTGGGTGTTGGTTCCCCCAGCTGAGAGAGGAGTACATCCTTGTTTCTTCACAGGGATGCTCTCACAGGTCTTGTTGCTTCTTTGTGAGGTGAAAACCTCACAGGGCTCTGTCTGAAGGGCAAAGCCAGCTGGAATTTCCTGCAGAGGATGGAAAGGGGGAGGGCAGGTGGAGGGTGCTGGGGCTTTTTCTGCACGGTCTTNGGAATTTCCTGCAGAGGATGGAAAGTGCAGGGTGGTGGGGCTGGGGCTCTTTCTGCACTGTCTCCACATGGGTTGGGAGCTGCAGGTTCTTTCACAATCCATGGATAAATGTCTCAGTACTCTTCCCAGCTCACAGCTGCCCCTCTGTTAGCTCCTGGGCACCCCCTTGGCTGCCTTCCCTCCTTGCACAGTCACAGGGAGATGCTCAGAGGCAGCAGAAACAAAGATGCTCAGAGCCAGTTCACCAGGATACAGGTCTGACAAAAGCTGCTAATGATGCAAACTCATTATCTGTAAACATGCCCTATTTCTTGGAGATGTTTTAGAAAATTAAACATGCTGTTGACTCAAAAGTTTACCTTTATGCAAATCAAAATGTCAACATCTGGCAGGAAGACTCATGGATTTTTTTTCAGCCTGTCTATAGCAAGGGGCTGCCTTCTCTATTTTGGTTTTGCCCAGACACTCCTCATCATAATCATGCTAAGCACATCCTGAAGTGATTTTTCTGGTAAAGACAAGTGTAGAGAGTTAAGCATTAAATGCTCTTTCAAAGCCACCAGGAATATCAGTGTTTGCTTGTTTGCTGGTCCGTAACAGATGCTGGCATTCAGCATTTGGAGTGCCTCAGGAAAAAAGGAAAAAACAAAGATTGCCACACGGGGTTGGCAAATGAGAGTTATTTGTCAGCAAACCTCCTCCACCCCCAGTGAGGCTGCTGCTTGTGGATGGGAGCTCCTGGCTCCCTGTGGGCTGGCACAGAGGGGCCCTGGTGGCACAGTGGGACAGGCAGAGCCCACTGAGAGCCACCAGGTTACAGACAGCCTCACAGCCAAGCCACACTGGCAGCCTTTGGCACGCTTTAAAGGGTACCTGGGAGGAATCAGTCATGGCAGGTACTGCCTCCAACAGACCCTCTGCTCACTGACACTGGCAAAACCTCCCTGGCAATGGAATTCTAAGATCAGATAACTCTGGTGGGTTTAAGGGAGCTTTAAGAGATAGTTAAGAGTAGGAATATTCACCCACACACACCTGCACATCCACACAGAGGACCCAGTGCCAAGCTCTGCAAGTGTAAGGCCCTTCTATGTGTGCCCAGCACAACCTTCTGGGGACTGACCCTGCACAGGAGTGACACAGAAGTGCCCAAACATCCCCCCTTGGCCTCACTTGCCCACTGTGGGCATTCTCCTCCACCCCAGTCCCGTGCCATTCCCTCCTCCCGTGGCCTCCTGGATTTCCTTCTCTCCTTCCTTTGCAGCCTGGGAATTAAAAATGCCAGCTTTTCATCAGCTTCCTTCCCTAAAGTGGGTCTCACCCATGGTACAACTGCTTTCCTGCTCCTTACTAACCACCAGGCATCTCTTGTCTCTGGATTCCCTCTTGGGCCAGACCTGCTGTTGGCACACTGAGCTCTCAGTCATGCCACGAGCACCAAGCCCTTCCCAATGCTGTGCTCCAATCCTGTTCCAGCCTGTGGGAAATGCAGGGGAAAGCAGCTCTGCTGTGCTGCTTGGCAATGTGCAGTTAGCTTGAAGCACTGATGTATAAATAAAAAACAGTGGACATGCACATAAATAAAATCTATTGCATCTTCTGCCTTCTGGAGTCAAGTGCTATGCTGGGAAAACATTGCCTTTTCATCAGGTTTTATCTCTGGCAATCAATTCATTGGGCCAGCTGAGAAGCTGTAGAGGAAAGACACAGATTTTCCAAGTTTTGTTTTCAGAGCTGGCTGTGGGAATCCAGGGCATCCCTCTGGCTGCCCTGGAAGGTCTGGGACCCTGGCAGGGGTCAGGAACCCCCCTGTACAGAGCCCTGAGAGACACTGTCTGTGATCCCTGTCCATGGAAAAGAGTTTTCAATCTTACAGGANCTTAAATATCACAGATTCCCACACTGGCCAATCCTCTCCATCACCCTGAAAACGAGTTTCTGAGCAAGACTGGGAAAATGCAAACCCAGTGGGACCCAGCAGAGCTCTGGTGCTCCCTCCTTCCCCCAGCACATGCCAGGCCTTACCACAGGGTTCCAGTCACATTGCTGCCACCACTGCCAGGACAGGACAGTGTCCCCAGGCTGGCTGCCAGCAGAGGGTTTAGTGCAGAAGCACTGTGACTCCTGCAGAAGAAAAAAACATTGCTGCAAAGGGTTCACAGGCTGCTGTTTTGGTAGTGAGAGTGTTATTTGTTCCCCTCATGGCTATAAATCTATAGGTTACATTCTTCTCTGTGCCACAGGGAAAATGCTCTTTTATGAGAAAGGCAAAGAGTGGAGTGAGCTGATATTACCCTTAGAGGAGGCTGGGACACACTGGTGCACTCAGGAAGCCTTTGGGCCAGTTGCAGAATTGATTTTGCTTTTCTCAGACACAAAACATGCTCCAAACCTGGCTGGCTGTTGGCTGAGCACCTGCTGGTCCCACCAGGAGCGTGGGGGAGTTTGCTGCAGAGCAGAGATCAGTGATGTGCTGCAGCCCTGCCTCCTTCCCCTGCTCTCCTCCAGTGCTGGGTGTCAGCCCCAGGCACCATGGCCTCACTGGCCTGGCCTGAGCAGCCCCTGTGGTGACTTCTAACAGGGCACTTTGGGGTTGGTTTAGGCCAGAAGAAGGCAGAACTGGCCACACATCCCTGCTGGATGCACCAGAGTTGCTGTGGCTGTGCCAGATCTGATGGTTATTATTGATGCTGGGTCATCCTTCAGCTGCCCTCAGAAACTGCAGGTGAGCACTGGGCTCAGTTGTGCTGAGGGTTTCCCACCCCCACAGCCACACCACAGCTGCCAGTGTCCCCTGGGGCTCGGGCTGGGACAGGAAATGATTCCCTGGCTGGGAGATCACTGAGAAGTTGTCCCAGTGCTGGAAGGACACAGCTGGTGGCTTCCTCAGCATCATGGATTCCTTCCTCATCAACCCCAATCCTTTTCTTCCCTAAGCACCGAGCTTTGGGTGACACTGGTGAGATTTGGTGCTTTTTCCCCAGACCCTGAGGCTGCAGTCCAGTGACAGGTTAAAATTTCTCTGCAGCCACAGGAGCTGGCAAAGGACTTTCCTCTGCAACACCTGGTACAGTCCCAGAATAACAAGAGCACAGGTGCTGAAGCTGTAAGAAAAAGGATTAGAAGATATCACAGTGCATATAAACTGCAAGAGAAGAGGAGGCAGGAGCTGCAATAAGCAATATTTGAAGGACTCCCCTTGTCCAACAGTGTGTATGTCCCAGCAGTGTGCTGATCCTGGGGCTGGCTAATTCCCCTGATGGATGATTTCTGTTGTGGTCAGAAGGCAAGCTCCAGACTAACCCACTGAACTCTTCCAGCTCTGTACCACAGCAGCTTTGGCAGTGAGAGCTGACCCAGGAGCCATGGAAGGAGCCAGGAAATGATGTTACCCATTGCCAAAGAAATACATCACAGCACACAGAGCCTCACTGCCAGATATACCTTGGGCTGGCCACAGCCAGGAGCTGCAGAGCTGGCCCTGTCACAAGAGCTGCTGACAAATGACAAATGTAGACAGATGAGGAGGAGGATCAGCAGCCCAAGCCACAAGAGAGGCCCTTGTGGGGCTGGCAGGGAGCGCGGGCACGCGTGCCAGGCTCCTTTGTCACCCTGCTGCCACTCAGGGCAGGGACAGGAGCTGACAAAGGCTCCTCAGTGGAAGAATCATCTCTCTGTGTGTGTGTGAAATGCAGTTTGCAGTTGTGCTGGGCTGATGGGATTCAAATGCCACTTGTTGTACCAGCACTCCAAACAGAAAGCCTCGCAAGGAAGAATTCTTAAAATGCTCCATTGGAGATGTTGTGGCTGTCTCTCAAAGGGAGGTGGAAGGTGAGGGTGGCTCAGGAAGAGGAGACAGAAAAGGAAGCATAGATGAGTTCTGTTATGCAGAAGCTGTAGCCTAGAAAAGTCTGTAAACTAAACTACACCCCAGAAAAGCAAGAGACTGGTGGTTATGCTGTGAAACCCCTCATTCTGCAATGTGTCAGGTTAAAAAGGGGATCTTAAAGGTTTACCTGTCTTCTAGGACCTGAGCTGGGACACAGCTGAGAACCTGTATGCTTAGATCTGCTCTCTTTATGGCCTGGATCTCCAAATCACTCAGAGGAAATACTTTTCCATCCATATAAGATAACACTCATAAACATAATCATAAATGTGCAAACCTTGGAACTGTCTTGATCTCAAAGGATTGTGGTTTTTTTTGCTGTTTAGTTTCAGGCAAGGAGAGATTATACCATGGGGCTTAGTAGAGTTGGGCTGCCTCTTAGATTTACAATCCTTGCTTTATGCTCAGGATGAAGGTGATACATTCCCAGCCTCGTGGCAGCCCTGGTGCTCAGAGCTTCCAGTTCTGCTTAGCACCAAGCACATCAAGCACATGCTCATGTTCCCTTGACTTAACTGAGATTAGCTGAGAGCACTGGGAGCTGGAAAGGGCCTGAGGAGTGTGTGCAGTGCCTGGCTGTGAGCTGGTGTCAACAGGCTCTGCAGAGCAGGAGTCACAATTGTCCTTCAAATGGAGCGTGTGCTCAAGTTACCTGCTCAAGGTAATTCTTACTCTGTCACTGCAGGGCAGCAACAGACACCAAATCTTCAGGCAAGGTGATCAAACAGCCCCAAGAGCAGCAGGAGGCTCAAGGGGAGCAGGGCAGGGTGCTGGATCCATCCAGGGGATGCTGAATACAAGAGCTCTGTGGGAAGCTTTGTTACTCAACATGTTTATTCCTCTTGAAAAAACCTCCTCTCTCTGCAGCTACAGTAGGAGCTGAGCCAGACCATCTTTTGCCCTTTCTGAAGCTTAAGCCTGGTTTACTTTGCATTTTCCTGTCTAAAAGCTGTCTAACATCTTAGGTAATTCACNGTCCCCAGTCCTTCTCCAGCTGCCCTGGAGCCCCCTCAGGCACTGGAAGAGGCTCTGAGGTGTCCCCAGAGCCTTCTCTAGGCTGAACAGCCTCAGCTCTCTCAGCCTGTCCCAACAGCAGAGCTGCTCCATGATAGCTTCTGATAGTTTCACCCAGACATAAAATTCACATTTAACCATTTAACCAGTGCCATAATCAGCCTTCCTTGCCCAATTTTGCCAAGTGTGAGAGTCAGCTGTGGGCACCAGTATCCCTGGTGCACCTCTCTGAGCTGCTGTTCTGAGTGTGTTTTATTTTTGTGTTTATGGATGGCTTCAAGCAGAGATACCAAATACCAGAGCAGCACCTTGCAGCATTCTGCTCTGTTTGATTGAGAAATAAGCTGTTACATGACCCATAAAACACATGAAGCCTGGTGACCCCTCACCTTCTGCTGTGTGGGGACCCTTTGAAGTTTAGCAGAAGTGGAAGCTGGGAGCCTTTCCCTTGCTGAGCAGATTAATGCCACCTCACTTCTCTGTGTGCCCACCTTTTCCCATCATGTAAGGAACCAACACATGGAGTGTCCCCATCTCTCTGTCACATTCAGCTGGAGGTGGCCAATGGTCCTTGAGGCAGGGACACTGTGTGTGGTTCCTGAGGCTGGTTTGGGCTAACAGAGGAGGAAATTGGCACTGGTTGGGAATTAGGCAGCAGACAGGCAGAATGCAGCCCTGCCTGGGGCTGGTGGGAAGGAGTAGGGTCCTGGGGACACACCTGCAGCTATCCCATGAAAAGCAGCAGAGCCAGCTGGGAAGCTTAAAGTCCTGGTCTTGTCTGTGCAATAAATGATGGAAACACAGGAACAGCAAGAGGTTCTGCTAAGGAAGATGCTCCTTTCTCCTCTCTCCTGACTTTGAAGCCCCCACCTGGTGTCTAGGGAGGAGCTGGAGGCCCAGGAACCCATCCCCAAGGTGGGAATCCCCCTTTGCAGCCACACCTGGCTGTACATGTGTATTTCTGCATCCAGCAGTGTGACAATCCAATGGTATTGACTGGACCAAGCAGGAAATAGAGTGTCTCAGCCCAGCAAAGCCCAGATCAATCAGCTAATTACTTCACAGGGGGTTTGCAGCAGGCAGCTGCTGGTCCCTGACAGACCCTGCGAGCCCATCTGCTGCCAGGCTGAGCATTTTGGGCTTTCCTGGCCAGGCTTCAGTGCAGGCCCTGAGGGGATCTGCAGGCTGGAGCTGTTCTCTCCTGCCACAGCCCGGGTGGATTTGCTGCTTGCCTCTCTGTGTGCCTCAGTGGGCTCAGGCAATCTCACTGAATCTGTTCTTATCGATTTAGGAAAAGGCTTTGATTCTGGAAACTGCAAGCTCTTACTCACAAAACTATGACAACTTGGTATTAGCTGCAAATCAATGACCTTTTTAAATGCAGTCTAAGCAACAAAACTCACTTACTGCTAAACCCTGATAAGCCTGGTTCTGGGACAAGTCAAACCTTTATCTTAACTGCCATATGATCTTTTCCAGCTTGATAGTTCCATTTACTGTATCAATAAGGATTATAACCCATCTGCAGTGAGATTTTACCCTCCCTGGAAGCTCTTGTACAGCAGATGATATTGAAAAGGAAATATTTTTTTTTTAACTTCTCTTCATACCAAGTATTTCCCAATATATTATTCTTATTCCCTGTTTCCTTTCCAGCTCCTTCTGTCTGCCTTCCTGATCTTGGCTGTTCTGAGGCCAAGCAGAAGCTGTGAGCACAGCAGAGAAGGTTATTCAGTGTGGCAGAGCTGTGGTTGGGATGGGACTCGTGCTGCTACACCAGTGCTGGCCACAGGCTGTAGTTGTCTACTGCAAACACCAGTCTGGCTTGGATTGTGCCAGGAAAATTGGCATCAGCAGGTTAAATTCAGACTTTTTTTGGTGGAGTGATCTGTGGCAAGCACATATTTCTCTCTCTCAGGATTTTATTATAGAGCGAGACAGAAGAGAAGAAAGAGAAAACAATTTCTATTTCTGTCCCTTGTTTTTCCATGTGGAATGCATTTGGAGATTGCTGACCTGGAGTCATTGGTTCATTGGATACTGGTGAGGATTATTTGGCCCTGATGGCCAATCACATCCACCTGTGTCTGGACTTTCTCAGGGAGAGAGTCATGAGTGAAGTTAGAGTTAGATGTGGTTGTTAGAAATGTAGGATGTAGTTTTAGTATCTCTCTTTAAATAGTATATTAATGTATTATAATATAGATATAATACAGAAATCATTCAGCCTTCTGAACTGGAGTCAGACAACATCATTTCTTCCCATCCTGAGTTCACCTGCATTTTCTCCACAACAGTGATCCCTACTCTTGAATTTTGTTTCCCCCCCGATGTGGGTGCTGAGTCTGTCCCCCAGTGAAAGTCCCATGGGGCTCCTTCTACCTGGGCACCCTTTAGGTGGCATTTAGCCCCAGCTCCTGGCATTTGGAATGAGATACCTGAACACTTTCCCAGTGTGGCAGCTGCAGCTCAGCAGCTCAGGAGTTTGGAGGGCTGCTCCCAAATGAGAAGCTGGTGCAGTCAGATGCCACCTCAGGCCAGCTGGGTGTCACCACAAAGCAGCAAGGCAAAGCCTGAAGGCTGGAGGCACTGGAGCATCCCCACCCAGGCTCTGCAAATGCCAGGGAATCTGGCAGAATAATGGGCCCATTTATTCCCCCAGGGGGGAAATGTCAGAAAACACTGAAATGAGAAAAAAATTGCCTCTTTGTTCTGCAAATGGTCGTCATTGTGAGAAAGTTTATCCACCCTGTGGGAATTCATTTAGCATCATCAAAGAGAGGCTTTACAAAAGTGACTTCTTATTTACCCACAACGATTTTACTGAGGAATTTCTTTACTGGAAGGAAGGTGAAGTGGAGTTACCCACGCTGGGAGATCTGTGTCTCTGCTCTGCAGAGGTGCAAAGGTACACGGTGGGGGAAGCTGCTCCTATTCAGAAGTGATTTAAGCCACCATGAAATGCTGTAGGAGCTCCCTCAGCCATGGGAATGCACAAGGGTCAAGCTGCTCAATGGAGCTGATGTTTCCTCCCTTCCCATGGTTAACAAGATGTTTGTGTGTACAGGATTTTAACAACTTTAAAATGCACTGCCCAGCCATCAGCAGCCTGTGGGGACAGCACAGAACAGTGTTTTTGGAAGGATGTTTTATTTAGGGTATTGCCATTACAGGCCCTGCAAAGATCAGACCTTGCTGTGAGTATATATTCACTGAGGAAACCATTCTGGCCCCAAAAACCTTCCACTGAGCACCTCAAACAGACAGGGTCCCATGGAAAGCATTTTCCTGCTCCAACAAAGTGTTGGTTACTGGTTTATGTAAAAAAACCTTCTCCTCTTTTTGCCAGATTCATACCTTCACACTTCTAAAAACTTCTAAAAACTATTACTGAATTTAACCAAGTAAGAAAATAGATGTTTCTTCAGCCTTCTTGGAGATATTGATTTTTTTTAAGCTTTGAGGCTGTATTATAGCCAAGTTTTGGTCAAAACACAGCCCCACTTCTTACAAAAGAACTTCTGGGATAACCAAAGGCTTAAAAGTCAGCTTTTCTTGGCAAAAACCCTGCCTTTAGCAGCCCTCAAGGAAATATCCAAGACATCCACCAGCTCCCACACAGTCACCCCAGAAAGGCAGCAGGAATGAGCACCCCAGGGCACGTGGGGTGCCACAGAGGCTGCCCAAGGCTGTGCTGGGACACGTGGGTGTGGGGCTCCCCACACAAAGCCAAGTTCACAACTGGGCTGCAGACAGACAATAGCAAAAAGTGACTTATTTTCCACACTGAAATCAAATGCAAAGGGGGAACCCCACCC
>VXBC01008966.1:0-24723 GCA_013399945.1 Ploceus nigricollis | reverse complement strand
GGAGCACAGCCCGACCCCTCCGGCTGTCCCCTCCTGGCAGGAGCTGTGCAGAGCCACAAGGTCCCCCCTGAGCCTCCTTCTCTCCAGGCTGAGCCCCTTCCCAGCTCCCTCAGGAGTTCTCCAGCCCCTTCCCAGCTCCATTCCCTGCCCTGGACATGCTCCAGCCCCTCTGTAGAGATGCCTGTTCTGTAGTGAGGGGCTCAAAACTGACCCCAGGATTGAAGATGCAGCCCAGGTAGGAGGTTTTAAAGAAGAGCTAGGGGGATGCAAGAAGCCAGGACACCAACCTTTAAATAATAATTAGGGAGGGAAAGGAATGCAAGCTCTAATTACTGAAGATGCTGCCCTGGGAGCTGCAGGTCACTGAGCACTTGGGCAGGAAGGTTCCTCAGGCAGGTGCCAGGTCCCTTGGAAGAAGCCTCCTGCCTTTGAGAGCCCAGGTGCTGCTCTGTGCAGTAACCCTCTCCTTTTCTGAGCAGCAGAGGTGTCACAGACACTCAGGCCAAGTGTCTCAGTCTGTGTTTGGGGTCTCCATGCAGAGGCCCCAACTGAGCCTACAAAACCCCTCAAGACTGGGCTCACTCTGGCAGCTTTGAATCATGGATATGTGGCAGAAACAGCTGCTGGTGAGTGAGATGAATTCACTCTGTGCTCCCCTCTGACAAACAGGAGTGCTTGGGTCAGGTTGGAAGCAGCACTGTGCCCAGAAGGTGGCACAGAGCATCCTGGCCCCCCTTCAGCCAGAGGGTCTGTCCTCCTCTGGGCTGCAGAACAGCACTGCCAGTTCAGCTCTCCTGTGGCAAACTGGCACTTACTAAAACCTGGTTCCACGCTGTATAATTTCTATGGCTTTTATTAATGCAGACAGTATAGGCTCCATAAAGAAGAAAAATTACCAGTGGAAGATAAAACTAAAATACTAGTTGCATTACAATCACATTCTAGTGCTGCAATAAATTGCATGAAGCCAATAAACCAAAACTAACTGAAGATATTTGACACAAACCAAAAATGAAATGAGAGTCATTATGCAGTCTGCTACAGGGACCTGCCTTGATGTAGTTAAAGCAATAAACTACCTGGGAGTAATCTTTACTTATTTTAAATTGCATATTCCAATTGCAAAGCTGTTTCTGGCATTTCTGCCACACTTACTTTAGTCTGCTCAGAAAAAGAATTACATGTCTGGATAAGTCATGTCCTATTAAATGTGCATCATATCTGCAGCACTCATAAGTCACTTGAGTCATAATATTGTTTATTCTACCATTAGTCATTATTTTCTGTCATAAATTAGCCATTCTCCAGAAGAGAGGAAAGGAGATGGAGCCAAGGTTGCAATTATTTCCTCCATCCATGTTGGCACAGGGAATAGATGAGGTGGCTATCTCTACAGAGGAATTATCATCATGGGCCATGGGTCAATTATAACAAATGTATTCATGCCCTTAGCCCCCAGGTATCTTCAATAATAAGAGTTTGCATTCCTTTCCCTCCCTAATTATTCTCTTCCATGGTCTGGCTGACCCACACATGTGTCAAAATAAGCAGCAGCAGCAGCAGTGCCTTTTGCAATATTCAAGGTTAAACCCTCCCAGCCATCATTTCCTGCCAGCCCCTCTAATCCTCCCTGCCCACGGGATATTTGCATGCAGATGGGGTGCACGGTGTGTCTTTGCCATGCAACCAGTCCTGCTGCTAATTAATTGTCTGCTTTCTGAGCAGAGGGAGCAGCCCTCCCCCCCCTGCTGCCAGAGAGGGAGGGGATGTGTTCCACTGCCCTCCTGCCACCCCAGCTCCAGTTTGGCTGAGCTGGTGCTGGAATTTCCCTGTCCCCAAGCAGGAGCAGGGCACATCCCTGTCCTGGACCTGCTGTGCTTCACCACCGGGCTCAGGGCGCTGCTGGAGCACTTTTGGTGGGGATGCATTAAGTGCTGTTTGTATACAAACCCCTTTTAGTTAAAATGGAGTGTTTTGCCCCAAAGGGAGCAGGCCATTATAGCAGTGAATGGTGCTTTATAAGACAGCTCATTCCCTCTGGGAAGAGGCAATCAGTTGCCCCACCTGAAGGCACATTCATACTTGAATTAAAAACCTTCAATAGCTGTTTTTCTAAATTGCCTCTCATGTAGAGTGAGATGCCAGGCTCAAAAGGAAAAAAAATAAAAAAGAAAAAATAAAAAAAGATAAAAACAGCCGACTTGCACATCAGTTTGTTCCCTTAATAACACAGATATCCCCCTGGGAATCTGTGTCTGTGGAAAACTAGAGCTCTGCTTCATCCAGGCTTCAGGTGCCCTTCACCCATGTGGGACCAACTGTGCAGAGAAGGAGCTGGGCTGCCTCAGACCTGTGCTAGCATCAAGTGGGAAAAGCTCTTTACAAAATCAGACTGGTTTGGGTTCAAAGGGACCTTAAAAACCACCTCATTCCATCCCCTGCCATGGGCAGGGACAGCTCCTTCTATCCCAGGCTGCTCCAAGCCTGGCCTGGGGCACTGCCAGGGATCCAGGGGCAGCCTCTCTGTGCCAGGACCTCAGCACACCTTGCTCCCACCTGGGCTGGTTTTGCTCCATCACAGCCAGGCTGCCTTTCTGAGGGGGCAGGAACAGGTCCATGTACTGTTCCCTCCTCTTTTCAGCACGATGGGAAGGACCAGAGGTCTGTATAATCTCATTTTGGACACTGGCTGAGAGCAAGGGTCTAAAAGAGACTGTAAATCCAGGGCAAGCCCATATGGACAGGTTCCATGTGGGATTCCCTGAGCAGTCTCTCCACATCTGGTGATCCACAACTTCCCACCTCCAGAGACACAGATAATGCCATCACATTTACCAGCTGTCAACAGATTTTTGTCCCACAGGTTCAGACTGTAACTGGATAAAGCTGTGTCAATATTTTGTGTCCAAGGTGTTGTGTGACAGCAGTTTCAGCTCAGCAACAAGCATGGAAAAGCAACATCTCCACTGGGACTGTGGCCCTGCTTTGGCTGGTGGCTCCATGTCTGTGGAAAAGACTGAGGAGAAGGACACAAGCTACCTATGCAAATGTTAAAGATTATTTTTTTAGTCTTTTAAAAATAAAACAGCTCTCAGTGTCACTGAAGTAACACCATGAGCCATGTCCCAAGGACACACCTTGTCCCAAGGACACACCTTGCCCCTTTTCCCATGGAGCTTGCCCTTGCCAGACTCAGACTTGGTGCTCTCTGCCTTCCCTTCCTTACCCCTCATTATAATTAAAACATAATAAAAATGACAAAAAAAGCTTTTTACACCTAGAAAATACCTTCTTATTATACCTTATAATATGTATACCTTATAAAATAATATACCTTAATATTATAATACCTTATAATATAATATACCTTAATATTATAATACAATATACCTTAAATAACTTAGCCTTATAGAAAGGAATTTAATGTCCTCTTTCTGCAGCTTTGTTTGGCTGGGTGGGAATCCAGAGCCACCCTTGTTCCCTCTGAAGCCAGAGGCAGGACACAAAGCAGCTCCTCCAGAAAGGCCCTGGCAGAGCTGGCCAACACATCTCATGAGCTGATGGGAGCCAAAAGGAAAGAAAGAGAGGAAACCCAAGCAAATTTGATAAGAGAAAAACACTGCTTTTCACAACCACTCTGCTTGCTCTTGGGGGTTTGCTGATTTTCCTGCCATTTCCATACAAACACACATTCACAGACATTGCAGGGGAGCTGGGTGCTGGGGTTGGAAAGTGCCACATTTTCTGCATTTTCACAATAGTTCCAAACTTTCTGAACATGGAGGCTGTGTTTCAAGACTTGTTTTACCTGGCCATCCCCAGCCCATGCTGTTGGTGGCTCCATGTCTGCAGCTGCACTTGGAGCTGCTGCAGGCTGGAACCACTTCAGTTCTTGGTAAATCAGTGCCTGCTTGTGTTATGGAAACATTTGCAAGCACACAGCTATTCACCCCACCTGAAGCTGTCCCACAGGGTGGGTGAGGGCTGTGGGTGCCCTGCCCAACCTGCCAGGACACTCCAAGCCCCTCTTTGCTGCAGCACATCCTGGCAAGAGCAGCCACTCTCCCTGGGAAGCAAGTGGGGCTGGAGGNGGGCTGAAAGACAGAGACTTTCTGCAATCTCGGGATCACTTAAATATCACAGATTCTGACAGAGGTTCTGCTTTCTGTTTGCAGAGTAAATAAGAGCCAGAAATGTGTAATTCCACTTCAGTGCAGAATCAAGAGGTCTCATCTTGTGACTGAAGCATTCACAGATGCCCTCCTGTTCACCTTTAAAGTCTGCATCCTCTCTGTGCTTCCCACGCGTCCTTTGCCTTCACCTCCAGGATGTCTGTCTTGCTTTTGAAATATCACTGCTCTCCTACTGTTAAAGTATGTGGAAGGATGAATCTTTTATCTCCCTTTTCTATTTGGGAGGTTGATTCTGGGTTCATTGGTTAGTTTTAAGATGTTACAAAAGCATCTGCCTGGTGGGATTTAAAGATGACAACCCTCCAGTGTTATTTCAATGCAGGTAATGGCAAGTAGATCCCCCTGCTTTCTTTACACACTGTGAGGAGGAAAAGCCTGTCTGGAATAAGGATGTAGAGATAAGAAGAGATTAGAGACTCAGGCTGAAGGCAGCTTGCTTGCATGGAGAGCACGGGGAGCAGCACAGCTGAGCCCAGCTCTGCCCTTCTGCAAATGATGCCCCAGAGCAGCTGTGGCTGCACCTCCTGGCTTTGGAGGATGTTCCTCTAACAGGAAGGTTTCCTGCAGCCCCCTAGACTGAGCCTGGCTGCAAATCCTGGCCTGAGCTCTGTAAGAACTGAGGAGCTCTGAGGTTCTCTGAGGAGAACTGTTTGTGCTTCTCGTGGAGACAGGTCCACCCCAGGCAGGCACAGTTTGGGCTGCAGGCTCCCCCCAGGGCAGCTGCTGGAAACCACCCCATGGAGCTTCCCACTGGAAAAACATGGGCTTGGACTGAACTGAAACTGCTCAAAAAGCTGGAGAGATTTCACCTGTGTAAAAAAGGACTTGTAACAAAATCAATGATTTGTGAAAAATGCTGGTGTTGTTGCCAATGGGCACTGTTGTTTTACAGGTAACTTGGGTGTAAATTTTTCACTTTTACCAGGTTGCTTGGCATAACTCAAGAGCTCTGCAGGTCTGAGGCACCAGCCTGACTCAAACTGCTCAGCTCACCCCTGAGAGCCTGCCCACACCCACAGCTGAGAGCATCCCCTGCTTTATTCTCCTCTGCTTTGTCTCTCAAACACTGAGGAGAGCTCCAACTTCATATGAAGTCACCTAATTTTCTGGATCAAAGTGTCTCCTGTTTTTGTTGTAATGAAGCAATTTGACACTTTTGTAATACAAACATTCCCAACTCTAATTAGAGGAGCAGCTGTTCTCAATATCTCCAGAAAACTCTTCCAGATTAGTGCAAGAACATGGCCAAAAATCACAGGACACCAGAGGATGGGAATATTTCCTTCCAGCAAGGCTCTTCTGTCTGCTCCAGTTCCCCATCCCCCTGCCCCATACTGACAGAGGAGCTATGAAAATTCCTGGGTTTTGTGGTTGCCAAAGCCAGCAGGCAGCCCACTGGGGAGTGCTGGTGCAGGGGAGGACCAGCACTGAGCAGGTCAGTCCTGTCAGCTTCCAAAGATGAGCAGGGACCCAGTGCCAGGTGAGCTCTGTGCTGCTGCTCCAGGCCTGGCATCCAGCAGGACAAGCAGCAGACCCAGAGGAGGGAAGGGGAGACTGGCTGCCTTTGTGCCATGAAGTTCTGGAACTGCCTGGGAGGTGTTTGAGGTGTCCCTGCTGGGCTGGGGCCGTGTGCCAGGACAGGGTTTGGCTGTGGGTCAGCTCTCATCACACTCTGGAGCTGGGGGAGCAGAGCCTGAGCTCAGCCTTGGGCAGGAGGGAGCTTAAGGGAGCCTTTTGTGCCAAGCCATGGAGCTGTGAACCCAAAATTAAAGACAGAAAGGTTTGGCTCTACTTTCCACAGCTGGTCAGGGACCAGCAACTGCAATCCTGTCCCAGCTCCCTCATGGAAATCAGGGTGACAACAGCAGATCCATGGGAGCTGCTGTGGCCAGGGCTCACTGGGGCTGTGTCCATCTTGCAGAGACTGGGGAGATGAGCAAAGCTCCACCCTGACCCTGCAGTACAGGAAAAGAAGCTGTGTCCAAGAGCTGGCCAGCAAGGCTGGATCTGAGCCACAGGCACCGTGGGCTCTTGCTCACACCCACGGTGCCCAAAAGCAATTTATTCATTTATCCTGAACAAGTATTAAGATGAATATCAAAACATAATTGTCTCAACAATCTTTGGGCTTTTACTTATCAGCTGGTGATAAGGCTATAGAGGGATGTGTTCATTTGTCTGCAGATCTCTGTAATCCTATTAAGTTTGGAGTGATAAGTGTGAAAGTGTACACACACACAGCCCTGCACACGTTTGTTGGGGGAAGCATTTAGCACATACACAGGCACACAGTCCCTCAGCACAATTCCCTGCTGCACAGCCAGGCTAAGTGCCTCTGTATGGACAACCCACCTGGATTAGCCATGGATCACTCAGGGTCAAGGACCCCTCCCAGCAAAGCATCAGGAATGCTGCTGCAGCTAGACCAGGCAAAAAGAAACATTTCCCCTGCATTTTATTCTGAATTTCCTTCTGAGAAGAGGGAATTTTCCTGGATCTGTGTTTCATACCTGGAATCTGTGGGACCAGGCTGGGGCAGAGCCGCATAAATCTACCACTGGTGCCTCCACCAGCACTGCCCATGGGACTGCAGCACCCTGGGACAAATCCACAGGGAACAGGAGGTTTCTCCCCTCTTCTAGGGTGTATCTAAATCAGGAGAGCCCATCTGGGGAAAAACCACAGAGATTTTCACCCACCAAAATGAAATGTCCTGGGCTTCAACAGCAAAGGAAGAGCAAGGCTGAAGCTTTCAGCCCCAAACCTGGCAGTGGCACAGGCTGGCTTTTACTCCAAAAGCTGGAGTTCAGTAGCTGCTGCCCAGGTGCAGGTATGCGGTGCAGGACACCTGACAGGCCTGGGGATGTGACACTGCCCATGGGGACAGGGACATGACCCTGCTGTGACTCAGCCCTGGCTGGCTCCAGGGCTCAGGCAGTGACCTGGCCGTGCTGCCACAGCTGTGGGACTGCCTGATGTGTCCAGAGCTGACACCACTGCCTCACCTCCCTGCTGAGCTCTCCTGACACTGGAAACAGCCCCAGCCCAAGGAGCTGTTCCTGCTCTGTGCCTCTCTGTCCTGGGAATTCACATGGCACCAACCCAGTGCCCCTGCCCTGCCAGGGACACACAGCCACAGCACTGTCCCTGTTTCCAGCCAGGCCCACCCCCTGCCCCTTCTCTGTGCTCATTCTGCAGCACCCTCACCCTGTGCAGGCACCCACCACAGACCATGTCCTGCTCATTGCCTCCCTAAATTACTCTGAATTCATTCTCAACACTTTTTCCAGAAATCCTAGCATTAAAACCACCATTTTCAAAACAAAGGTATCACAGCCAGCAAGCTGGGAATAAGGACTCCCATCCCGAGTGTCTCCCTCCAAAGCCTGGGGAGACCACCCAGCAGCACATCCCACTCATGGAGCAGCTCCCTTGGCTGCCAGGCTTGAAATGTGATCCCAGCTGGGCACTTTTCATGGAATCACAGAATGGTTTGGGGAAGGGGTCTCCAAAGAGCATCCAGTCCAACCCCCTGCACTGAGCAGGGACATGAACTAGACCAGACTGCTCTGCCCAGCCTGACCTTGAACGTGGATGGGGCATCCACCACCTCTCTGGGCAACCTCTGCCAGTGTTTCAGCACCCTCATGGTAACAAATGCCAGTGGCTGCCCATTTTTAACTCTTTCTGCCCCACACGTGCACAAATACCTGCAGTGCTGTGGCAGCTGGAGCTTGCCATGCCTTGGGGCAGCAGCATCAGATGGCATGAGACACTCTGAATTTTGGACATCAGCAAACCTGGTTGTGCTGTGCTTACATCCCTGGTGAGCCTCCCCTGAGGTGGGAACAGGTTCCTGGTGTCACCACTGAGTCAGAGGTGACACAGAATCACAGCAGAAGGCAAAATGGCAAAAGCCCTGTTTAGCTGAGCCTCTCCCCTTTTATACCTTAGTTTGCTACAGGTGGACTTGATTGGTCATTTAATCAATGTATTTCACATGGATTGGTCATTTAATCAATGCATTTCACATGTTGGCTAATTAACAACACACCCATTTGTAAACAACCTTCTGAGAAAAACAGCAAAACAGATTGTTAAAAACCACCACCTGCAGATTGTTTTAGTCTTTGGCTATCATTGTTTATCTCCAGCTCCCTAAAGCTTCCCAGGCCAACTCATGGGAAAACTTATCCAGTTTCTCTCTCTGACCAGGCTGTCACTTCCACACCTGGGACCTATTTCCTTAATCCAGGCTGAGAGGCACAAAGGCACACAAAAAGGAGTTGTAATTTATTGTGGCTGGGGTGAGTGGGGCTGTCTGGAGGCAGCCAGGAGAGGGCTTGGTCCCTGTTGGGTGCTGGTGGAGGAGCAGAGGTTTCTCCCTGAGTGCTGTTAAACACTGAGCTGAAATGCAAAGTGATGGGAAAATATAAAGAAAATAAAGCAGGAAGTAGCATTAGATATATTGATAATTTGGGCATATCACTCCTATGGACCTTCTTTGATTATTTTATCTGTTCAGTCTGCCTTACTAAGTGCTGCTATCACACAAGCATAATAAAACAAGAATATATAAATGGGAGGAATTAAGAGCCATCCTATTGGGACCAATTTAATCTTTGCTTCATTTAAAAGGAGAACATGGCTCCCTTATCTAATGTACATAAAATTGCTCTTTATTCCCCAGCTTTACATAGAGATGACAGATCTATATCAATATGGATCTGCTCCTTTTCCCCATTCTGTTGGGAGAAGAGCCACCTTCCAACACATCTCTTCTAAGCTCTGGACACTTGAAGGAGAGTCACCCTCCTGCCCTGTGGCATTTCTGTGAAAGGAGAATGAGGATCTGGCAGCATCCTTTGGAGACACAAGCTCCAGCAGGGGATGTTTGAAGGTAAAAAGCAACAAGAGCAGTCCCAGGTAGCTCCTGCTCAGAGGCACCACGTGGTGCTGGTGGGAATGAGCTGAAACTCAGCCAAACCAGCCCCTCCAAAGTCACTTCACCCCCATCCATCCTTGCCAGCTTTGCTTCTGGGGAGTTACAGAGCAAATCCACAGGGGTTTCTGAGCTGTACGAGACAGGCAGGAAACCATAAAGGCTCCTGTGAAGTGTCATGTTCAGGCCACTCAGAGTGAAGAGGAAACACAGTTTTACTGGGGAATTACCAAAAATAAAGACATCCCTGCCAGGACAAGGGTCCTGCTGAGCTGCCACGTAGGAGAGAGCAGCCCTGGACTTCCTCCCCAGGAAAGGCTGAACCATGGTCTCAAGGGTGTTGGGAGAAGATTTAGAGCAACCACCAGAAGCCATTTCTGTCTCCACAGGTTCAGGTTTTTAAGTTAAAGCTCAGTTATCACCAGAAAACAGACCTTCCCACACCCAAAGACATAAACTGAAGCTGAAATGTGGATCTCAGTCAAGCCCAGTGCCCCTGCCAAACTTCTCACTGGTCCTGTTACCATCACTGAAAAGAACCTGAGTCACTGTGGGTTCACAGATGAAATCATGTCCTTTTCTACAGGACCCATTCAGAAATGGGGTAACTTCCTCTCTTCCTCACCTCTGAGCTGGGAAAAAAAGAGGTATTTGTGCTTCCTAACATGCTAAAAGCATCAGAGGACTCCCTGCTCTTTCAAACCAGCTATCATAAGTGCCATTTCAAAGTGTTTCTCCCTGCTAATATCCAGTGGCTTTTTAAAAAGCAGCTGACAGCAGTGCTGGAATGGCTAATGCCTAATTAGCTAATGGGTAATGATGCTCCTGTGAATAAGGCTGACATTTCACTCTGTAATTATCATCTGGGCTGATACCACATCCCACAGTGGGCAGTGGAGGGTGCCTTGGGACAAGCCTGTGGAGTGGCAGGTCTGGAGTGATGCTCCCTCTGGGCCACGGACACGTGTCCCCTGTGCTGCCACCCCAGCTGGGCCAGCACAGGCCATGGCTTTGGCACAGCTGCCCTTCCCCTCATCTTCCACCCCCAGGTTTGTATAGCTGGGCTGAAAAAGGGATTTTGCTGGGTGTTCCAGCTGCCAGGCAGCCTGGGAGCAGCTCTGCCCTGGCTCACAGGTCTGTGGNTATGAAGCCTTTCTTTATGAGTTTTCTACCTTACTGCAACATGTGTCTCCATCCAGGAGGCACTGGAGGAGCTGCAGAAATCCCTCTCTGCTTTGCTGGGACTCACCATAAAGCCTTGAGGAATAACCACTTGGTGCAACATTCTGAAGCTGAAGGCTTATATGCTGTATTAACCCTAAAAAAGTCAAAGTCCTCTCTTTGAGCAGATTTGGGGTTCAGCACACTGCTAGGAAAGATCTGCCTGTACCATGTTTTAGTCTCCAGATCACTGTGTCCTTTTTCTTTTACAGGAACAACTCAGTTTTGTTCCTTGGGCCATCAAAGAGTGAATTTATAGCTATCAGGGGGGTTAATTCCAGTGTGTTTCAGTGCAAAATCATCCCCTCTGGAGTCTCTGCTTTGCTTTTCCTCCACCCTGCCCTACCCACCACACTGGGACACCCTCTCCAAAGCCAACCCTGCAGCTTTAGGGTCCATCTCAAAGTCTCCATGCCAACTGCAACTCTTAGGAAAAAAAGTTGCTGGAGGATCTGTTAAACAAAGAGCCACCACTGGAAACTCTCACCCATTTCCTGGGGTTTTAGGAATGCCACCAGCCTCGTGCTCCCACAGTGCAAGGAGGCTGTGGGGAGCTACTCCAGGTGATCAGAGCTCTCACATGGACAGGGCACTGGAGGTTTTTCTCCTACCACTCTCCAAATCTATAGTTTCATGCACTGCCAGTCTGAATTTTTAGACAGAGCACTGTCTAAAGACAGTGAGCACTTGCAGGGACAGAAGGGAGGCACACACGAGCCCTGACACTGAAACAGAGATGCTCCTGCACTGGGCAAACCTGACCCAGCCCTTCCTTCAACAGCCCTTGGCAACAGGACCAGACACACCCCCTGCACACCTTTGCTCTTCATGTTTCTCTGAAAGGTGGGGAGATGTGCCAGTGCTGGCAAAGGCTGCTGGCATCAGAGGGTATGTGTGAGAACAGGAGTTCCTACAATACAGCACTCAACTGGCAGATTGAGAAATAATAGCAATAAAACCAATAATTAATATGGTTATTAATGAGCAGAAGGAGCCTATGGAGCCCTGGGAGACACATCAGCTGTTTGAACAAGCAGATATTTCTGTCCCTCCCTCCCTCCCTATGTAATCAATGTGTATTTATTTCTTTTTTTAGCTCAATGCTCACCCTTTGAGGAGGAGATGAAAGTGTCAAGATGATCCTCTCCTTATCATGCCCTGCACAAGAGAAAGCTTTGAAGATACAATATGCAGAAACACTGGGCTCTCTGGTGACTTCTCCAGATTTAATTAGCCCAACCTTCTGTATGGATCCTGCCTCCCCCTCCAGACAGCCCTTTTTTCCCCCCTCCCCAGCCTCAGACAAGCTTCTGGACTCACTGGCAAAATAGCAGCTGCTCAAGCCCTCAGTTTAATTCAGAGCTTGGCTCTCCAAGATGAGCTAAAAAAAAATGCCACCCCAAAGATGGAGCTGCTTTTAGCATTATACACGAGCTGCAACTGCCAAGGAAAGTTTATCTTGGAGCCAATGTGAGCTCTGTTGCTCCAAGTTAAATATTTCCATTTAAAAAGTAGAATGAACTATACTGTGGGACTTCCAATTGCTTCCTGAAATATTAAGAAGGAATATCTTTAAACATTAATATTTTGTTACAGTGCTGAAGCCTTTCTAAGGGAGGGTTATTTTTTAGAGCTGTGTATTTTTCTCTGCATAATTGGAGCCTCTGATCTGTGCCTGTACTGTGTGCTCCCAAAAGTCTCTGTACACCAGCAACCTTCCTTCCAAAGCAATCAATAAAAATCCTTCTTTTTTTCTCTTCCCTGCCATTCCTGCTGCTAGGAGGCACATGCCAAGGACACCTGTGTGTGAGCCCTTGAGGGAAGTGCCCCATGATGTGCTGAACCTCGGTGACCCCACCGAGCTGCCAAGAGCCTGGTCCTGCTCCTTCTGCTGCACCCACACCCCTGGATGTGCTCCCATTGCCCATCCCACGTGGAGCAGGACTGGGACCAGCTGGACAAGCTGCTTCCAGGCAGCCAGGCCTCCCCTGTGCCCCAGCCCATGGCCCATCCATCCCCTCTGGCACCAGGGAAGCAGCTATCAAAAGGGCAGATCAGGAGAGCAGATTTAATGCTGCTTTCATGGTAGGGAAGGGAAAAAATTTAAAGAAGAAGAAGAAGAAGAAGAGAGAAAAATTATGTTGCTTCCAGGCCATTTACATGTTCATTTCTCAAGAGAATGTGACACTTTATCCTTTTCCTCAAATTAACTTCTGTGTCACAGGTGGAATAAAGGGATTTGGTAGATGGGAGCTGAGAGATGGTGAAATGAGAGACTGGGAGCAGCGTGCACAGAGCACGGGTGTGTGACCTGCAGGGGCCAGGGCAGGGACAGCAGGGCAGCCCTGCCATGGCAGCCACTGTTCAGCACCTTGCTGTGTTGGCTAAATCTTACAGGGTCTCCCAGAGGGCCTTTTTTCCAGATTTCTTTCTCACCCCCCTTCAGAGCAAACAAAGTGCTTTCCTGAGCGGGCGGTGGGAGCTGCTGAACCACTCACATCCTCAGAGGGAGAGTCCCAGGGGTGAAGGGCTGCTCCTCAGCTGGATGGGGACTCAACTGGATGTGCCCCCAGCTCAGGGGGACATCAGAGCCAGCAGGACAGCCCCAGCACCCACACTGGAGCCATGGGCTGGTCCTTGCCCACGGGTTGGCACCAGAGGCACGGGGAGCAGCGATGCAAAATGTCAGGAAGAACCTGAAAAAGGATCACAGAAAAGAGGGGTTTGTGTGGTGCACTAGGCAGGGTGACACCGTGTGACACTCAGACAGCATCACAGCTGAGCTGAGGCTCTGGTTTCACACCAGTGTTACCCTCAGCTCCAATCCAAGCCTGAGGACACATCCAGTGACAGCCTGAGAGAGTGGGGGTTGTTCAGCCTGGAAAAGAGCTTGGGAAGAACCTATGGCACCTTCTGGTGCCTAAAGGGGTTCCAGGAGAGCTGGAGAGGGNCTGCATTGTTTATTTTATCTTTTTATTTTCTTCCCTAATAAAGAACTGTTATTCCTGCTCCCATATTTTTGCCTGAGAGCCCCTTAATTTCAGATTTATAACAATTCAGAGGGAGGGGGTTTATATTTTTCCATTTCAGGGGAGGCTCCTGCCTTGCTTAGCAGACACCTGGCTTTCCAAACCCAGACACAGGGTTAGGTGGGATATGTTGTGGTTCAGCAGCCACGACCTCAGTACCCTGCCAGGTGGGAGCAGTGTGGCAAAAGAAACAGGGACAGGAATGACTGAGGTACCCAAAAAAGAGCTTTAATAAAATGGAGTCAAAACAACAAAGAACAGAAGCCACACGTGCTAAGGGGTGATCTCAAAAGACCCAAAAATGGTGGAAACACAACAATATATAAGGGAGGTCTGAGGGTAGGGGCCCAGTCATGAAACAGAACTAGAAACATGGCCTGATGTGTCAAATGTGACCAACCAGTCATTACCTGTAACTTGAAACACAGCCTTAGATGGAATGACTCCATAACATCAGAACTCCCAGCAGCCATTTCTCCTCACCCCACCTTAAAGGTTTATCCCATGGCCTTAAATCTGTGGTTACCTCAGGCCAGCAAATTCCCACCTGGATATTGGCTAAGAATTCCTGGCTGTGCTCAGGCCCTGGCACAGGTTGTTCAGAGCAGGAAATATCCACGGTCAGGTTGGACAGGGCTTGGAGCACCCTGGGATGGTGGAAGGTGTCCCTGCCCCTGGCAGATGAGTTGGAATGACATGAGCTGTGAGGTCCCTTCCAGCCCAAGCCATGCTGTGATGATCCCATGGATTTGGCTGTCCTGGGCTGGCTGTGTACCCTTAGGGTACCTTCTTGAAGACCCCATGGTCATCACCCTTGATCTGCTGGGACACCCTGGTCCCAAATCTGCTTTCTGCAAAATGAGCCAAGTCCTGCTCCTTCAGCCTCACTGCAAGGGGCAGCCACAGCCCAGCCTGGAGCCTCAGACCTCCCTTATATATTGCTGTGTCCAGCCTGGGCAGTGGAGGCCAGCCCTAACAGAGAGCTCCTGGTGTTGTGAGTATTTATTGCTGCTAATTAGTCAGGTAACTTTTAAAAATCAGAGGGATTTTTTTGGGCATTGGAGGGGGGCAGGGAAGAGAGAGAAGAATGGGAGCTCATTTCTCTGTGAGATCTGTCTCCCAGCTGGTTTAAGCACTGACCTCCACAGCTGTGCTATGGGGAAGTCCAGCTGGCTTCTCTGGGTCACATATGGTTTGGGGTTTTTTTGGAGGGTTTGTGTTTTGGGTTTTTTTTATTATTTTGCAGGCTTGTGCCCTCAGAAAGCAAAACTCACCACCCTGCCTTCTGCACAACAGAGAAAGGGTGTTCAAGCCCATGCCTCCAGCTTCACTTAAAGCTTCACAGACTGTAATACCCACTCCATTCCCATTCCTGGGCAGGATTGCCTTGGAAATCCAGAAGTTCTGAGGCAGTTCTGTCAGTCCCTCAGGCATCCCCATTCCTCGTGGAATGCAGTACTCTGGCTGAGTTTAGGACACCATGGGTCAGTGCTTTAGGCACCTCCTGCACCCAGGAAATCTGTGCAGGAGGTGACAACGTGGAGCTGCCGTGGGCTGGCACCCAGGGCAGGACACCCTGAGGCACAGCAGGCAGCTGGGAGTTATTTGTCTCTCTAGGACTGCAATCAAACCCCAAGGGTCAGAAGTATTTCAGTGTTTTGGTTCAGGGCTTTGTGGTTTCTGGGTGTGCAGCTGAAGGGACCTTGGACCCTGGTGGTGCACTCAGGGAGGAAAGGGGATGTCAGTGTTCCTTCAGAGAGATTCAGAGCATGCACATCACTGCAGCACTGGGATTTATTCACTTTGAGTGGCCACAGCATATTGAGCTCTATCAGATCTCACCACTGATCACCCCTAAGCACCCAGGGGAGTGTGGGTGCTCCCAGGACATGATTCCCCTTTCATAACATGGACATGAGATGTTGGACAAGAGGACTCACATCCCACATTGCCTGTTCCTCCCCAGCACCACTGAGGCTGCAGGACAGCCCTGGCTGAGGATCCCACTCCACAGGGATTCTTTGTCAACCTCAGCCTTTGCTCCAGCATAAAAAGAAAGCAAAACATTTTTAATTGTAGTATACAAGGTAAAGAAATTTGAGAATTTCCATTTTGAAGAAGAAAATGTACCTGCCACAACAATAGCATTATTCTAGTTTGACATTTCAACCTTTTTTTTTTTTGTAAAAGCTTGAAAGAAAGAAGCCAGAGGAAAATAAAAGCTCTTCTTCCCAGCAACATCCAAATGGAGGACCCTTGCTTTCCCACCAGCTGCAGTATGTAGGTCAAATCCTGTCTGTGCTCTAAGGGCAGGATTTGCTGTGTGGAAAATCAGGCAGTGACAGCAGATGAGGCTCCCAGTGCCCCATGGATCAGGAGAGGACAGGCTCTGTCCCTGCCCTGACACTGATGGTCCCCAACACTCAGGACCTGCTCTGCTTCAATCACAGCAGCCTGGAAAACAGCCCAAACCCTGCCCCATGGACATCACAGCTCTCCTGGCTGAAGGGAGCCACGAAATCTTCTCCCCAGATCAACTCCTAATCAAAGGCAGCTACAAAGATAAACTGAGTTTAAAGCAGAGCTTGAGCCCACAAGGTGCAGTTCAGCTGGATGGCATTGTGAGGGTGGAGGGTGTTAGAGGAGCTGGGAGCAGCTGGCTGGGCTCTGTGCCTGCCCCAAGTTCCACCTCACCTGTGTGGGGCAAAGGGCTTTGTGCATCTTCACCTACTAAAAACATCCCAGTTATGGCTATTTCTATATGGAATATGTGGAAGTTAAAAGAAATATGGAGGTTAGAAGAAATTAAATATTTAGCAGGTGCATGAAGGCACCTTGGAATGGAAGTGTATGGATACAAAGCTGTCATCTCAGCCCTTCATCATCATATTTTTTATGTAGCAGACATGTGTCTTGTTGGCAAGGACACTTGTGTTTTAAACCAGCCTCATAAATCTCATTAAGATGTTTTTTCTAAACCATCTGTGCCAAAAAAACCAGGAACTGGACATCACCCCAGGTCCCTTAGGGCTCTTCTCACCCAAGCTCTCAGCAGGAGCTCACTGGACACTTCATGGTGCCTCCTGAGATACCTCCAGCAGGACCAGCACACACCTGGCTTCACTGGGAAGGCTCCTGCAGATTTTAAACGTGCACTGGGGCACACCCAGAATTTCTTTCCCCACTATAAACACAACAAAACAAACTCTCTTTTCAGCTTGTGGCCACAGAGAGCTGTAACCTGGCAAAGTCATCTGGGCACAACTCCAGCTGGGAGGCTGGGTGGACAAGCAGGAGATGAGGAACTACTCATGTTCAGAGCATTACACCTGCAATGCCACAGCCTCATCTCTGGCTGTGCCACCAGAACCTGCTCCTCTGGGACAGGAGGCTGGGCTGGACAGCACAGGGCCAGGTTTTAACCCAGATGCTTTGGCTGCCTTGAATGAAATCAAACATCACTGGTGTCCTGGAGGCAGAGCAGAGCTTGCCAAAACACACAGCTAGGACACAGACATTTTTAAAATGCACAGTATTGTATTGCTGGGGAATCTTTAATTCAAACTGATTAAATAATGATCCCCTGTAGTGATTTACCCTTTCAAATACCCACTCAAGGAGGAATTCAGAGTGCTGGCAGCACCACAGGCTCACTGCCCATCTCACAGGAGCTTGCAGGACTTTGACAAACTCTCACAGGGGCAATGCCTCCCTCTTCAACAGCACAACCAATTTAATTTAGTGCTGGCTTTGCTG
This sequence comes from Ploceus nigricollis, assembly GCA_013399945.1. Taxonomy (NCBI): domain Eukaryota; kingdom Metazoa; phylum Chordata; class Aves; order Passeriformes; family Ploceidae; genus Ploceus; species Ploceus nigricollis. Next base: position 7,582 of record VXBC01008966.1, on the reverse strand, counting down.
TCCCACAGACACTCTCCTTTTTCAAGCATGCCACCTCTGTGACATTTGGTGGCATCTGGCCCACAGCTGCTTCTCAGGGGGTCCCATCAGCCTCTGGAGCAGAGACATCCCTCGTTTTCCTGGCAGAAGAGGTTGTGGGAGCTGCTATCAGCCTTGTCCAGGAGTGGGAAGGGAGGGATGGAGGGGAGTGGGTGGAGGCCACACTGCACCCCCAGGCAGCCCTGTGCAGGTTTGTTTTCCAGACAGCTGCCTCCTGGGAAAAACAACGGCTCACTTTAAAAAAATTGTATTAAACTTTAACAAAAACTACAACAAAGCACTGAATAAGGAAAAATTACAACACTGAGAGCCCCCTGTGACTACCAGCCATGTGCTTCTCTACAAAATGGATGCTCTGCTTTTTATACCCTTAGCTCACCCTAAAGTTTTGTCAGTTAACTCTTTCTCTGCCATCCACTGGTGGAGATCACTTCTCACACCTTGACTGGAGGTCAGGTGTTGTTACTCCAGCCCTCCTGGTCACAAGCTGGCCTTCTCTGAATGTCCTGGCTGCTGAGGCTGTTACAGGGGGCAGGGAAAGAGGATTGTGGGAGGACATATTACCACAACATTCACATAATATCGATCTCTTAATTGTGAGAGCAAATTATTAGTTATCTATAACACTCCCAAATCAGCACAGCCTGCTGAGCCTCTCTCTGTGACATCTTCCTGCCAGAGATGTGACTTTCCACAGGTCACTCCTTGGAGCTCTCTGACCACACATTGATGAAAACAACCCAGAGATAAGGATTTGGGGGCAGGGAAGAGGAGCATTTGTTTGAGTGGACACACTCTGCCACGCTGGATCTGCTGGGAGAAGGCATTTCCATGGGTGAGGGAGGAGAGCAGACTGCTCCTCACGGACCCAGAGCACAGGGCTGGTTCTGTGGGGCAGCCCTGGCACCTCTCTCTCTTGCTCCACTGAAGCCAAAGGAGGCAGATTGGGCAGGAAAGGAAGGAAGCAATGGTGCTGGAGTCAGTTCCTGGCCTGCAGCCCCAGCAGAGCCCCCAGGGCTCACAGGGACACAGCAGCACCGAGCCCTGAGCACTCCCTGCCCACCCTGAGTCCTTGTGCAGACACATCAGCAGGGTTCAAGGGCCATGAAGGGCCATGACTCCTCTTTCCTGGTCAAAGCAGCTTTTCCAGACCATGAAAGACAATGCCACCAGGCTTGATTGGTGAGGGACATTCATGTCCCCGTGCCCAGGGTCTGGTGGGGTGCACTGGGCCCCTGTACACACTCCCATCAGTGCACACAGGTCTGATGCCAGTGGGTTTAAGAGGCATGTGCAGGGCCTGGTGGGCAGCAGAGCTCCTGAAAGGAGCATTTGGAAGCCATTTATCCCCCCTCAGCTGAATCCAGTTCCCTCCCAGTCAGCAGCAGGCACACAACACACCCCACAAATGGCTTTGGGAAGTTTCCCTGCCCCTGCTCTCCCTGCTGCAGGATTTAGCAGGTCCTGGGATATCACAGTCACTTTTGGGGATGCCCTCTGGGAGACAACAGTGGCTTTGCTGTTTCTCTCACCAATTTCATGTGCATGGGAGTGAAGTCAGTTATTTTCTCCACTGGCACAGGTAGGATGTGATTTTTGGGAGGAGAGGAGCCTGTTCACACACCAAACTCCTGCCCTGTACCCTGCAGCAACACCCCAGAGCATNTCTGTTTGTGCTAATTGCATTTCTTTGGTTTTTTTTTCCTCCCTTTTCAAATTTTTTGTTTGGTTTTTGTCCTAGTAAAGAACTGTTGTTCCCATTCCCATATCGTTGCCTGAGAGCATTTTAATTTTGGAATTCTGGTAATTCCGAGGGAGGGGGTTTGCCTTTTCCATTTCACGGGAGGCTTTTGCCTTCTTTCACAGACTCCTGTCTTTCCAAACCAAGACACCCTCAAATCAACCCCCAGAACCCCAGACAGTGACACAGGAGCCCTCAAACCAAGGTGTGCCTGCAGAGGCAGCCCCCAGAATTCAGAGAGGTGTCCTGCTGAAACCCTTCCCGTGGCAATCCCCCTCCTCCAGTTTCAGCCCAAGAGCCTTGCTGCTTTATTTATTCTGGGCATAAACATTCCTGGCAGCATTCATCAGTGCAGAGACAGGGCTCCCTCAGCTCCCCTGCCCAATTAGTGCCACTCTGCCTGTGTGCAGGAGGAGCAGCAGCCCCTGGCCACAGAAGGCAGCTCAGCATTGCCCGTGGCTACAGAATGCATCACACCTGCCTGCCTCTCCCTGTCTTGGGTGAGCTGAACCCAATGAATATTTCAATAGGCTCTGCTTGCCCAGGATACTATTAATTTTGGAGTCCCTGTAATCCAATTCCTTTTCCTCCAAGTGGGTGGTGATTATTAATTTCACAAGCTATGCTTCCACTAGCTCCTTCCCAGTCCCTTGTGGCTAAGGAATATTAATCCACATTCATCCTGTCATTCAGCTGCCCAGGAGACTCTGGTGTGAGCAGTATTATTATTAATACCACTGCTCCACACGTGGTAATAGCAACTTAAAGGCACACAGGTGGGTGGCAAAGGTCATTTGCACAGTAGCACCTCAATCCTGATGTTCAGACAAATAAAACAGGGCCCAGGCAGGGCTTTTTGGAGTGGTTTCTCCAGGTCCTGGACCAGCTGATGCTGGTTCTGCCTTGCCAGGGCACAGGTGACAGACAATCCAGAAAATCTTGGACCTGTGATGGTCCAAGAGCAGGAGATGAGCTGCAGCCTTGTCCCAGCCATGCCTAGGAGCAAATACTGCTGTCCTTCTTTTGGGGAAATTGGGGGAAAAAATAAATTAGAGAATCCAAAAATGATCTCTCTACTTAAATAAAATGCCATAATGCCCTGGAATGTAATCACTTCTGACACCCCAACCTTATTATCAAATTTGCTTGAAATTAGGCAATTCATTTGTGTTCTGCTGGAAAGGCAGAGGGTGGAAGAAAGCAGCTGTTACATTTCTTTGCAGAGCAAAAAAGCCTTTCCCAGGCAGCCAGGTTTACCCAGGCAGGCGAGACACATTTCAATCAAATATCTCATGGAGGGCTTTGACAACCCATCAAGCTTCCCTTGAACGTGGGGCACTAAATGGCAGAGAGATAAACAGGAAAGAGAAAGCTGAGAAATGCAGCATTAAATGACAAACACCCCCTGAGGTCTGTCACAAGGGTCAGGGCACCCAGTGAGTGACAGAGGGAGGGGGGCAGGGGTGAGGCAGTGCTGAAGGAACCTGGTGATCACAGGCTCAGCTTGGGGAACATCCACACTGGTGCTGAAGGCAGAGCTCAGCCTCAGCACCAGCAGGGCTGTGCCAGGGGCTGAGCAGAGCATCTCCACAGCTGCAAACCCTCCTGAACCACCCTGCTCCTCTCTCTTACTCCTCCTGAATCACCCTGCTCTTCTCTCTCATTCCTCCTGTGTGGCAGCAGCTCTCTGGCCACAGAGAGCAGGCACAGACTTGCTCAGGATTTTTCCTGAGAGAAGCAGAGAAAAGAATCAAAACCATTTCTTATCTCTGCTCATTGTTGTGCCCGTGTGGAATGTGTTTGGAGATTGTTTACCCAAGGTGATTGCTTGGTTAAATTCTAGTGATAGTGTTTAAATTCACTGACCTATCGGATCCACAGCTGTGTCAGGTCTCTCAGCAGAGAGAGTCACAGGTTTTCTAGTGAGTTAGTGAGAGCTCTTGCTACTGTAATATAATGTAATATAAGTATAGTAAAATATACTATAAGGTGATACAATAAGAAAACAATTGATCAACCTTCTCAATCATGGAGTCAATGATAATTATTACCCAGCTGGGGGCCTGTAGCAACAATTGGTGCCCTGTGTGAGGATGGACACACTGCCTTGATTTCCAGGGGTCATACCACACTCCTGATAACCCTGCTCCTCTCTCTCACTCCTCCTGAACCACCCTGCTCCTCTCTCTCACCCAACACTCCAGGTGTGCACCTACCACTAGATAAACCCAGTGCAAGTGGAGCCACCCTCACACCTGAGCTTGTCTCCTTTGCACAGGGGCTGTGGCACAAGCCATGGTGCAGAGAGGCCCCTTCTCAAGGCAGTGAAGGCCAGCAGCATCTGAAACCAGAGCATGTTTCAGTTTTGTACACTTTTTGGCAGCTGAGACAGGCTGGAGGCTTCACAGATGTAACTACTTTTGCAGTTTTTCCTCCTAGAAGAATGCAGCCTTCCCAAATTGTCAGCGCTTCAGCCAGCACAGCCCCAGCAAATGCACCAACACAATTACAAAAGCAGAGGAGGGAAAGATTGCTCCCTCCCAGCCTTCATCCAGAAAGGACAAGAAGTCAAATCCCAGGCCTGCTGAGCCCCACTTTAGGTGGCAAACTCTTGTTTTTCCAGATGCTGCAGAGCCCAGGCTGCCAGATGTCTGAAGTGCCACAGCCCCTGCATGCAGAGGGTGGCTGGGCATGGAGCAGGGACCCAGCTGGGGTGCATCAGCCTTGCAGTGCAGATGCAGGCAGCCCTCACTGCAGGAAGGATTCCATCCCCCCATCTATCCTCCCAAAGAATCATAGAGAGGTTGGGGTTGGAACTTTAACGTTCATCCAGTCCAACCCCCCCTGCAATGAGCAGGGACTTGACCAAATTTCTGTTCAGAGCCCATCCAGCCTGACCTTGAACGTGTCCAGGAATGGGGAATCCAACACCTCTCTGAGGAACCTGTTCCATAATCTGAATCATGGAGTCAATGCTAATTATTACCCAGATGGGGGCTGTGGCAAATAAATGAGCAATGAGGTCCCTTCCAACCCAACCCATTCTGGGATTCCATGCTTCTGTGATCCTAGGATGCCTTGGGAATTCTCAGGAGTGCAAACAGGGCCTAAACAAACAAGTAAACAAACAAATAAACAAACAAGTACTCACTGCTGCCAGTACCCTCCTGTTCACTGAAAGCCACCCCCTTTCCACCTTTTCCTACCAACAGGATTCACTCACAGTTCTCACCTCAGCCTGTTCCTCCATCCCTGCTGGGGTACACAAAACAGAGAGTACTTTGGACCTTATAAGAGATTTGATAACAGGATGCCTTGGCAAGAGCAAGCAGAACTTTGAGGATTAAATCAGCATTGCAAGAAGATTCAATCAGAGGGGTTTACCAGGAAAAAGAATATTACATCAGATTTCTGCAAGTAAGAGATGTTTAAAATGTATAAATTTGTTTATGTGATGATTAACCCAATCATGGTAGCAAAACATTACTAGTCTTCCTAGAATAAGTATAAAAGCAGTTGTACCCACAATAAATTCAGATTTTTTGACCATCTCTCTGAGTTTCCATCTCTCTCTCCATCACTGACCCATCCCTGCCTGCAGAGCCCAGAGAACCAACAAGGAATCAGCTGCTCCTGCCTTGAAGCCTTCCCTTGGTTTCTGTTCAAGTTGGACACAGCAGGTTCCCCTGAGCTGGGAGCAAAGAGCTCCTGCCCAGCAGAAGAGCTCTGCAGGGTGGCTGAGCGTGGCACAGGGCTTTGGCACCCACCCTCTGCAGGTGTCACCCGCAGGGTGAGCTTTGGCTCTAGAGCCACCCGACAGCTCCTGGGTAACCTGGGCCCTGCTTGCACTCCTGAGAATTCCCAAGGCATCCTAGGGTCACAGAAGCATGGAATCCCAGAATGGTTGGGTTGGAAGGGACCTCATTGCTCATCTTGTTCCACCCCCAGCCATGGGGGTTAATGAATCTAAAACACCCTCACCAGAATCCAATCAATCAATCAATCACCTTGGGTAAACAATCTCCATGCCACATTCCACATGGGCACAAACACAGGAGAAGCAAATGAGATAAGAATTGTTTTGATTCTCTTTTCTCTGCTTCTCTCACAGCTTCTCTCAGGAGAAAGCCTGAGAAAGCTCAGTCTCTCTCTGTTCAGAGGACATGTGAATACCACAGGGTGGGGGTACCAGTCCTACAAGGAACCTCTCCTTTTGGTCCAACAATGTGCTAAAATTCCCTTTGAAATGACACTGCCATTCATTAGGAGAGTGGAAGATTTGAACACGTCCTTAAGTGTTGGCTTAAGAGATATTTCAGCAGCTGATCATTACTTCTACATGTAAAAGGCAATAAAAAGGAAAAATTAAGCCAAGAGTGATGATCTCACTTGCTTTTATTAAGACAGCCATTAATTCTGGCATGATGTGGGTTGATAAAACCTGCTCTCACGTGAGCTCTGCTATTGTCTGCAGCAGTCCCAGGGAGCTGCTGGTCTGGCTCCAGCCTGGAAATGCAGGATGCAGGGAGAGCTCAGAGCTCCTCAGCTCTCTGCAGGGTGTGTAAGAACCAGATGGGCTCTGCATGCTGAAGAGAGGAAGGGAGCAAAGCTTGGGGAGATAAAGTGAGCTTTTGGACTTATTTTACAGGCAGGAAGGATGAGGTCTGAGGGTTATGAAGCCCCACAAAGTGACAGAGTTAATTCAGCTTTCCTTCTATCTCTCCATGGGGTCATAGCCTGGCTCCTTAAACCTGTCTCAGTGTCCCTTTACAAAACAGAGATTATAATCCTAGCCTAACTCGGCATTAATCCTTGCTAGATTGCAAAGCACTTTTTTGTGTTGTCTCTAAAATTAGCAACACCCCCCACCCCCATGATACTATTACAGCAGAAACAGAGTGCAGATACCAAAATACAAGAAATAACACCACTTGCAAGGGCAGCTCATTTTCTGCACCAGCACACCCTGGTTTTGGCACCAGAAACAATCCTCCCATGGACTTCCATGGACTTCCATGGACTTGCAGGTGTTAAGAGGCTGAGCAAACACTGGTTTCCTCTGGCCTGCCCCCCTGCCACTCTGGATGGAAATGCCCTTGCCCACACGTGTCTGACCAGATGGACTGAGGGGTGCAGTGCCCTGCAGCTCCTGCTCTCTGCCCACCCAGCTGGATTAGGTGTAGAAACAGCTGTATGTTGTCTCCATGCCTTCCCAGTGCCAGAGGAAAGCCAGGATGTTTTATTAAGCACATTACAGCACTGTCCAAGTGTGTATCTGCAGCGTGTGAAGTGGGGTGGTGGATGGNTATTAAGCACATTACAGCACTGTCTTGTTGGGATATTTCCTGGCAGTTAACATCTTGCTGGATCAAATACCTTCGGCTTTGCCTGGGGCCCTCAGATCATCCAGGCATTTAACTGCCAGGAAAAATACCCTCTCTGCTGGCAACCACAATTTAATTAGTGCAGCTTTGCTAAGGCAGGGAATCAGGAGACTGGCACTTGAAGAAACACCTTCCCTCCTGCCAAATCATCCCAAAGAGTGCTTTTTAAAAAGCACTGAAGGATGTTAACAGCAGCACCATGTCCAGGTAAGCCAGCCCAGCAAGGGCCAGGCACTGCTCTCACTCACTCAGCAGGAGTTGATGGGATTCCTGAGGAGTAGGATTGTCCTAAAAAATTAATGTTTTGCACTCTAAAATGTGCCTTTGGTGCCACTATTCTCCTGCCAGACGGGTTTTGCTGCATCAGCCTTGCACTGACCATGGGCTCAGCTACAAGGAGCTTGTTTGATGGTGGCTG
>VXBC01008961.1:121033-153571 GCA_013399945.1 Ploceus nigricollis | reverse complement strand
CCTTTTCAAAACAGGAGTGAGCTTTTCTAGACATCCCTGAAAAGTCTGTGCCACATTGGTTATAGCCCTGAGGTTTCTGTGTCACAAGCAATGAGTCAACCATTAAGTCAGGTACTAAAGTCATGGAGCTGGCTCTTGTCTAGGGCTTTGTTCATGGGTATGTTTTCCTCTCATTGTCAGACTGAGCGTGGAAATCCCCAGATGTGGACTTTCCTCGCCTGAAATGTGAGTTTCCTCCCCAGCCCATTTGTGGAGTCAAAGCCACTCAAGAGCAACCCCCTCGAGGCAAACCAAGCAGTAACTACAGGCTTATTCCCAGGGAAAGAAGATTCAGAAACCAACCTTTAAAGGCCATCTAGATTTGAGATGGGATGGACTAACCAAGATGAATTCAACTAGTACTTAACTACCCACAGAAATGTGTGTGCTGCTGAGTTACCTGGAGTGTGGCATACCCTTCTTCAAGGAACTTGTCCTCAGGTGGTTTTCATTTCAAAAAGAGTAGCGCTCATGGCTGACAGACAGTATCTTGTCTTTGAAAACATGTCATTCTTAGAGTCATAGCTTTCTGCCTCAGGGTCAGGTTTTGATCCATTTGTTTCTCTCTTTGAAAGAGCATGACAAAAAGAGGGGGTAACCAGGGCAAGCATATACATTTTAAAATACCTTCTAAAGCATTTTTATGTTGTTCATTAGTGCAAGGTGCTTCACCCACATTTTGCCGGGTGGTATCTGGCTTTACTGAGAGTGTTCCTTCAGATTTTAGCTATATTGTCATTTGCTGGGCGCTTCAGATCTTGAAATTAGGCTGAGTGGCCTATAATCCTCTCACATCATACCTAGGAGCCTTCTTTGGCAGTCAGGTAACACGCTTGCTTTCTGTGTGTTTGCTAAAGGTTTTGAGATTGCTTTGTACTATTTTAAACAATGATATCTTGATATTTTTTAGACTTTGTTTCAGCGCTTGGTGAAATTTATATTGTATTTAATCAGTGGTGCCTGTGAGATCGTCATTGTTCCTTTACAATGTAAGTTAATTCCCAATAACACTATTTAAAATAATAGCTCTTGCAAAGTCAGAAAAAGAAAAATCTCTTTGAAAAAAATCAGGATAAGTGAGAATGAACAGAAGTTTACTCCTTGATTTACAAATGAAGAAATAAAATTTGATGTATAACTACTTATTTAAAATCTAACTGAACATAGCTACTAATTTTCTAATGAGAATATATGCATATTAGTAGAAAAGTTTAGAAATAGATTCCTAATAAATAGAAATAGATTCCTAAACAGATGTTTATGAATTTGTTGATCAATCAGTCTGGTTCTTTTAACCAGTGGTTCGAAAGTAATAACAAAATAAGCATGTTGCACAACATTACATATGTAGGACTTTTCATGCTGGCTGGGGAGTGCTTAAAGAGGAGAAGGAAGAGGTTGTTCTTGCCATCTGACTGGCAGGAGGGTCTAGTGCAGATAACTTGAGGACTTCCACAAATGCTGCTGATATGGTCTTAATGGGAAGCTACACTGAAGAAAAATTAAATTCAGTTTGGATTTATATTGTATTTTCTCTCCCTTCTGGATGTGCATACTGGAATCTGGCACTGTCTGAGAGGACAAACTGTCTGAAGGAATCAAGATGGACATATAGGGATCAATCAGGTGTAGGTTGCAGAAAAAATTCACTAAAAAATTAGTTATTTGAACCACAGCCACCTCAAGCCTTTCCCCTCCTTATAGGCAACCATAAATCCATGAAGAATAAATTATCCTTCCCAAGTTCTGCCAAGATGTTACACAAAACTTCCTGATCAGCATTTTTCTTGATGCTTTTTGCAAAGCTTGGTGTTATAACTCATCTTTATTTAAGCCTGGAATAGTGCCAGAAGAGTTGTATCTCAGTCATTTCAGGAAGCAGTTTCTGACACTTGCCCAGTCCAAAAGGAAATAAAACTTCCAAAAAATTTATTTGCAATGTCCAGATACTCCTTGTGATTGCAACCTTTGTGAAGGAAAGTACAGAGGCTGCTTTCTGCTGGTGCCTCCAGGAGGACACACCATCCAGATGGTTCAGGGAAGGGCTGGAGCTGAGGTGGCACTGTCACCCTCAGCATTAACCCAGGTGTGGCTGGCCTTCGAGGGAGGGAATAAGGCGTAACTAAAGCAGATGGTGAAGTCCAGCTTCTCCTGCTCTGCTCCTCTGCACCTCCACTGAATCCTTTGAAATCCTTAAAATCAAAGGGAACTGATGAAAAGTCTGCCTAGAACATTCTAAAATCCTAATTGGACTTCTTTCAGGTCATATAGCACTGACAGCTGGGAATGCCCCCGGTTTCATCTTTTTTTTTATTCAATACAAGTGCATCAGAGGCTGCTGGTACCTGGAGGAAGGGACTCTTAACGCATCTTAATGAGCTGTGTGACCAGAATACAACAGCACGGTGTGCTTGGGATACGCAGACCCTCAGAAACAAAGACTAGCAGCGTGGAAAAGGCTCTCGTTGTTGAGGAGTCCTAGCCAAGCAGCTCTGCAGCTTTTTGTAGGTAACATTTTCTAGCTCTTACGTTTTATGGCTGAGGCTTGGGCACAGTAGAAGTGGCCAGGGTGTGAAAAGAACAAACTGTTCAATGTCAAGAGCAAATCATGTGGCTGCGAGTCAGCCTGCTTGCTTGCTGCACTGGAAGTGCAGCCAGGTTACAGCTGGAAATTCCCACTCGGGACATAAAATTAGAAACTGTTTTGCACCAAAAATAGTGGAGGTGTGGAGAGAGACAGCCATCCGCAGCAGCAGGGAAACCCCCATGTTCTTGAGAGGGTTTCAAGAAGGTGGAAAATCAGATTTTGTGGTGCAGGTGAAATGGCAAAGGTGCCTGGAGGCTCCAGTGCAGTCCATCAGAGATCTGGAGCTGGAGCCAGCTATAGACCAAGCCACCCTGCTGTGCTGCCCACGCCTGCCTCCAGGCTTTCTCTGGCAGCAGCCCTATCCCATCCATCACCCCAGTCCCACTGCCTGTGCCTGCTGCCCCGGGCAGCTGCCGGCACACAGCGGCTGGTCACAGCAGGGCCCAGTCAGGCACGGGGGAATTGCTGCCAAATCCTGTTTTACACAGGCACATTCTGGCAGAAGAAAGTCAAAGAGCTTAAAGGATGTTTATTTTTACTTCCACCCTTCTTCTTGCTTATTTTTGGCAAAGGTAAACCCCACACTTGCTTTAGTGGAGGATGGATGAAATGTAGCCTTCCCTTCTTGACGTTATGCTGTTCTCAGGGCAGCAGGACTCACTTCTGCCTTCTCTCCCTGTTTAACAGTTAATGATCTGGAAAAAAAAACAAGGGGTAAGGTGACATTGGCAGCGCTGCAGCTCCCGGGGGAGACGGGCTCTCTGCGGGAGCTCGTGCCCTCTCTGGCTGTCAGGGGCCAGTAAGTTGAAGTAGCTGCTGGTGCTCCCAAATAGCAGCCACTCCTCACTACATCTTTTATCCTTGAGACTGGGTTGGGAAGGCAATGCTGGGAACTGCAGGATATGTTCTTTGAAAGCCATTCTGAACAAGGCTTGACTTAATTTACCATTCTGGACTTTCAGAAGATAAACCATTTTCTCTCAGAAAACATATGTTTAAGAGATATAAACAGCTAGCTGCTGGTCTAAAATTGTCACCTCATCACAACTGCTCAGACATCGAGAATGTCAGCAGTACAGCAGGTCGATGAGAGCAAGGGACTTTACCTCCCACCCTGGATAAAGACACCATGATCAGAGTAATGATATTCTGATTCTCTCGTTTATAGCAGAGAAAAGAATCAGAGGTAGCAAGGAAGCATATTTCAGTTTTATACTCTCAAAAATGTTTCAAGTATATTTATATTTTTCAGTTGGGTGAATTGCTGGAAGATTAGAAGTTTTATTCCTTCTATTATTTCAAGTAAATGTGAAGCATTGATTTTAAAAATAAATAAGCTTTAATTCCTTTAGTCACTGTCACATTAACACAGTGGCAGTGCTGCTTGGAGAAGGTGAACAATGTACTTTGCTGGCTTTTAAGTCCATGCAGCAGAGAAGACAAAGCTCTTCCAGCTCAAATTCTTGATGGTGCACTGCAAAATGATATGATAATTACATCACATTGAGCACACGTTCACAAACTCAGCAGCTCAGTTTTGCTTAGCTTGCAGCATGCCATGGGCATTTAGGGATGTTTTTTCATTTGCTGGTGAGATGGAATCTTTTACACATCAGTGTGGCTTTGGGACTGTAGTCTGGAGCTAATCAGGAGGTATCTGCATGGTATCTTCTGTTAGACATTCTCCTTCTGCTCCTTCAGCCAAATCATACATGTATACTCCCAATACTGGTATTTCAGGCTTGGTATCAGTCTCTTTGACTATCAGTTTATTTCTGAAAAGAGTTCTACTGCATTTTTTACAGAGGAATGATCAAGAAATGCAGTCCCTAGGCTTCAAAAACATAAAAATGTTGTTGGTTCAGGTGCTCCACTTCAGAAAGGTGAAACCACAGCAATTCAGACTTCTCAATTTCCTTGTGTCCCATCATGTGAGACACCTTGAGTCAGGTTATTTGATCTGGAAGGGCAAAACGCTTGCACAACTGGTCACTTGTGGGAGGATGAGACGAGGAGGCCCCGGCTGGTGTGTCTGCTCCCCCAGCAAAGGATGCGGAGCTCAGTGATGAGCGATGCTGCAGCGGGGCAGAGAGGCTGTGGCACACTGCTGCTGCCAGGGGTACCAGTGGTGCTGGGAGAAGAGTGCAGGGCTGCAGCTGTCAGGAAGGTCTGTTCTCTGGACATGGAGCTGAGTGGGCCCAGGGATTCAGAGTCACATTTGGGGAAATACTTCCTTTCAGTATACATGGTGCTTGCTAAGTCATGAGCTCTTAAATTAATCCCCAGTTACCATTATTCCAGTTCAGGAACAGCATTCATGGAGGCTGCTGGGACCTGGTTGCACACTCATTACTTGTGCCAGCAGGTTTCCTTACATAAGCAGTCCCTAGTAACTGGTAAAGGATGTGAGCAAGGCAGGCTGGTCAGAGCAGCTCTTTGGGAATCATTGAAAGCTTTAGGAAAGAAACTGTCCTGTCTTTGAGCTGGCTGTGGAGGAGGCAGGGAGTAACTGTTGCTTAAAATGCATCTCCAAAATTCAGGAGTCTGTTCTAGTTTCACCTTTTGTGCTCCTTAGGACGTGCCTACAGGGCACAGCTTATTCTGCTATGACCTGTCAGGTAGATAAAGTGGTACAAGCTCACTAAAGTGGGTACAGTATAAAGAGAGCAAGGTTTGTAAAGAAAAGTAGTAGCCCTTGTTACAGCAACCAGTGTACTGGAAAATAAACAGTGAAGATTTCAGGTACTTGGGCCTTTTCCCAGATTGTCTGCTCCTTACACAACCAGAGGAACAGGCATGGTTACTACAACACTGTAGATGTGCTGTAGTAACGCAGCTGTTCCCAGGTGGAAAAGGAAATACACAGGTAACAAGCCCTGCAGAGGGTGGTTGTATTTTAAAAAAAACCCAAAAAACCCCCAAACAACTGAAAAAACCCCACAAGCAAAAAAACCCCAAAGCAAACCACTTTAACTAAACCATATGAACTCTTCCCAGCTCAGTTCAGCTTTAAATCAGGATTTAGAGCAAAGTTTATCCTGCCACAAATTACCAAAACACAACTTTGCAAACAAGTCCAAGTTTTCCCCGTCCTCTTATGCCGAGCAGGAAAAAAGCATAAGCTTTTCCATGGCACTGTAAAGCTGATAATTCCTTTTGCTGACCGATCAGGTTACACAAGGCATGTACACCTGGATGCTTGGTGATAACTGGGATCTGAAGGTTCCATCAGTGCTCCTGGCTGCAACGACGTGAGGTCAGGGCAGGCTGGAAAGTCCAAGCAGTCACTCTGAAAATGGATGAGTTTCATGCAGTTGTGAATAACATGTTCATACATTTGTTTTCCTGATGCTTCTTGTATATTCAGTGTTTTATGCAGTGTCTGGATTTCATGCTACCTTGAGCGTCCATATTGCCAGTTCATTGATATGCCATTGGAATTACAAAGGATGAATCTGGAAGGTTTTGACCACTGGTTAGAATGTTACTGGCATTCAGAGAGGAATATGTTTTAGTAACACAGTTATTTATGAAACAGATAAAAAAACCTCATTATCCAACTGATTGTCTGCAGCTTGGTGATCAAGGAGCCCATTGAAATGCGCGAGGTGATTTGTGCTGTACAAACACCATTGATTTAGTCTGGCTGCCAAATTTGGGAATTAATGCTGTAGCCATTTGTGCACGTTTCATGTTTTCATAGCTGTCGATCTGGAGACGTAGATCCAAAATCAAAATCAAGCCCTTGAATTTGGGAGGGCTGGGGGAATACTGAACTCCATGGAGCAATGATGAAAGACTAAAATGCTGGATGCCATTCAGCTTGTTAAGGCAGACTGTACCTTTGTTCTTGGGGGCTATTTTCTAGACTTTTAAAAAATTTCTTTTACTTTCTTCCAACAGACTGGCAAGGAAATATTTCAGAACTACAATAGCCTAGCAGTGGTATTGACTTTGAATTGAATCTAGTTTCTTTATGCATTTGAAATAGCAAGGAGGTCATTAACTGCGAGGTTGGTATTGGGCTAAGCAAACTGACTAAGAAGTGAACACAAAAAACATCTCCTAAGCAAGAGAATTCTTCAGATGTGTGAGGGAAAAAGTCTTGGCTTTTAAAGTGGCTGTATAGACAATAGTTCTTTTAGGACACTTGACTGAAAAGTTGCTTATTTGATGTCACAAGAAGATGGAAAATCTCTCAGCACAAAATCCTGAGCCATTAGGAGATTTGGATTAGGAAGGAATCATTTCAGTTCTGAGAGTAAGGGAATACTGCAGCTGAGATTTTTATTCTACAAAGATATATAAAGGGCTAGCAGCAGAACATTGTGCTGCTGCATTGGCAAGATGACAAGATTTGAAAGTGGCAGATTTTAAATAAATAGGTGGAAATGCAATTACTTAAAACAAATTGGGTTTTGTCTCTTTTTATTTCGCTGTGTTTCTCACTTTCTTTCATTATTGCTGTTAAGGACTAATCACGCTACGATTTGTACTGCAATCTATAAGAATAATTGGTCCTGTTTTAAAGCACATCCTATAAAAGGGCCATGTTACAAGGCATTGATAGGAGAGTGCTAAATCCATTCTCATTTGGTGTGCAATACATCTCTGGTAAGACACAGTACCGATTTCAAGAATGAGTTTCTGTGGTTTTGATTATTTATTCAGAATAACATCCTGCTGAAATTCAGGATCACACTAGAAATCAAAGACCGGACTGCATCATTAATGCCTGAGTTTATGTGGAATGAAACAACTTCAACCTTTAACTGCCCTTTAATATTTTTAATGTAGCATTTCCTATAAAAGAATGAAAATTAAGAGTAAGGATATGGATATACGCAAAAATTGTGTTTGCTTTAAAGGTTCATTTCTCTCTACCTTCCTCTTAAGTGCAAAAACTACTCATGGAGCAAGGTTTTGGGTTTTTCTTAAAGTGGGGAGGGGTAGAAACGCAGCACACGGTCAAGTATTAACCAGAGTAATGTCAGAAACCACTTATCCATGCTGAAGAAAGGCTGCAGGCATAAATTCGTTTAATGTCTCGTGCCTTTGGCTGCAGAGCAGAAGGGAGGTTCATCTTGGAGGGTTTCTGGTGAGCAGGCAGCCTCTGAGTGGGCTGGGAAAACTCTGCGGCTTCTGCTCTGTGAGAAGGGGACTGCCCAGAAACAAATGAGCAGCCATTTAACTCCAAGCCATGCCATGCTGAATAAAACCAACTTACCTGCCCAAGGACATGAGGGGAAATAATTTAGCTGCTTGAGCCAATGTGAGGATCCTAGATAATAAACAGAGAAATTGGAATTGGTCATTTATGTATGTAAATTCAATAGAGATGGCATTGCTGGAACTTGATGGGAATTTTCTGCTGGTTGAAATCTTTATATCACAGGTAAAAATCTCTTAAGAAAGGTTTAGTGGACAGAAGGGGATAAGAAATGGCACTCTATGACCAAGAATAACAAAAGGATATGAATATTTTACTAGTGACAAATAACAAAGAAATGATCTAATGGACTGATTTCCCATTGTGAAAAGTGCAAAAGGGAGTAGGAGCTTCTCTCTGTGAGAGAAAAAAACCTCTACTTTTTATGAGGGATTGGTGACTGGCTCTTTCAGTTACTATTTATAATTTATAGGAGGAAAAGGAAAATTGTGGGTTTTGTGGAGACATTAATCCAAATGTCATATGCTGGCAATCTCATGCTGCCAGCACTGAAACATCTTCAGAATCACTAAATAACATTCTTAATTATTTTTCTTTAAAATGATTGCTCCAGATATCAAGAAAACTCCAGATTTTTGCCTCGGCAGAGGAGAGGAAGCACAGTAGTAAAAATTAGTGGTACAATAAATAAGAATGTTCATAACTCAATTATGTTTGTTCAAGGAAAACAAAATGCAAATTAGTAATTTTAGCTGATACAATTTCACAAAGTGGAAAACAATTCTGAACTAAGTCATTTGGGGGAAAAATGTAAATTGTAACTGTAAAATGTCTAAGAATATTTTCCAGGCTGCCTAATAAGCCATGACTGGGAAAAAATTACGGGTAGATTCATTTCAAGAAAAACAACAACATCCTGGCTGAAAGGGAACTGTTAAAACAATAACCTTCCTCTCCGTGAATATAAAACAAGAATGGGGAAGCTGAGAAAAACAAATACAGGGCATCAATTTCTAGCTGGAAAAGCTGATACAGCTCTTTCCATAGGATAAGATACTAATTATATGGAATAAGGTAAGATTTTAAACACTTCAGCCCTAGGCTTTCCTAAGAATAAAAATCCACCTTCCCTTCTCAGCCCAGCTGTGCTCCTGGTCACCTACTGGTGCTGTTGGCAAAACAAAATCTTTGTCAGTAACAGCAGAGAAGGGACTTAGAGATATTTACAGATACAAACCAGAGACATCATAGCTATTAGATATGACTGTATATCTTCCCTAATAGTAGTAAACTGGAGGGTGCTAACCTGCAGCTAAACATTTGAAAATGCGTAACTTCCCTCCAGGAAATGTAGTGGGCTGAGAGGCTGTTGGGGTGAGTGTTGTTGTGGCCACCAGGGAAGCCCTGAAGAAGGAGGGGAGGAAGCTACATCTCAGAGCCATTAGGATTTCAGTGGGCACTCCCAACCATAAGTCTGTTGGATCTTAGTCACAGGAAAAATAGCAGAAACCATGATGGGGGGACTGGATTGATAACAATTTGAAAGCAATGTAATGAGTGTCAACAGATTGATGGAAAGCATTTTCCTACCAACTTGAGAAGTTTGTAATGTTGTTATAAGAGGTGGCTGATATATATTTTAATGTTGCCACTGTATATTTAGAGTTGTAGAGTGATTTTTTTTTTTTTCTTGGATAGTACTTGACACTTGTGTAGAAACTGGGAGTGATACAAAAGCAGTACAGCACACTAACATAAGTAAAGCCTCCTCCAGCTGGATAGTAATAAAAAATATTTACTTCAAGTGTAGTCTCTGGGTAATGGCCTTTTCCTTGTAATGTTTCATCAAACCCTGAAAGGCAACCTCCACTCTGAGGCCTGACTAAGCTTTCTGAAGCAGTGACATGAGTAGAGAGCTAAGTCACTTCTGAAAAGGATCAGTTTGAAAATTATGTATTCAGTGTCCCTGTGCAGCTGGTCTTCCTCAGTTAAGCAGAGAAAACCAGACCTTCCCAGCTATCAGTAAAGACTAATGTATTGAAAATAGAAAAATAGATCAGATGGTTTAAAAGTGGCATATGGGTAGGGACTTGACAATGTTAACCTTATAGAAACAGTTAGATATCTCCAAGGGTTATTCATGAACAATGAAACTCATTTTCAGGTTTCATCTTTGGAGAGTTCATAATTTTTCAGAACTGTTTCTTGCCAATGTTCTTTAGTGGTAATTACAAAAAAAGGTTAGTGCTTGCAGCAGGTCCTAGAAAAAAAAAAAAAGACTTAAAAATTGAATAGATCAATAGAATAATTAAGCGGTATTTTGTCTTGTCCCCCACCCCATACATTGTGCTGATACTTAAGGCAATGACAGCAATTTCTGGCTGTAAGAAATGGAGCTTGAGATGAGCTAAATTCTCATGTATTTAATAAGATTGAAGAATGCTCTAAAATATTCAATAGCACACTCACTCTGGTATTACTAAACTGCATGGAAATGTGATGTTTGCTTAGTGAGTTTGTTCACAAGAGCCAGAGTCAGTGGTTTAGGAAATGTCTGTGCTTTCAGAGTAAAGCATACCAGGAGAAGGAAATTTTGGTCAAGTCTCTAGGGAGGAGCACCCATTACTACATTCACTGATGTCTTTTCTCAATAACAGCATGATCAGTCCATTTACACCAAGCACAATGAGTTCTGAAAGGTTTTCTCCACCATCTCTGGTCTATCAATGAATTCCATGTTTGTTGGCCAAATTCATTGGGAAATCTTGGCTTTGAATGGAACAAATCAAGTGACATTGAAGAGCAGGAGTCAGAAATGCTCTGCATGGAAAGTGCTAAGGTTGCACAGTGAAAGGCAGTAGTTACCTGAAGTTCTTCTATAGCTTGTCTTAGGGTCTCACTTTTAAAGAAGAAAGGGAAATAATGATCTTCTTTATTTTCAGTTATGTTGCTAGGTCAGTGCAGGTTCATCTGAAGTCTGTTTTTCACCAGGTCCAAAGTATGTCAGATCTAGTACTAATCCTTCAGTGCTCCAATTTGCTCTTCCTGAGGCAATACAACTGGAGCAACACACTTCCCCTTCATCAGGCTGTTTGTAAATGCAACGGTGCTCGAAGAGCAAATGCATTAGAATGTTTTGCTGACTTGCTTGCAAAAACTATTTCCTCCTTTGGTATTCCATTTGTCTCCCCTCATTTTTTAAGGCATGCTACAAACCCCTCATCACCATTCTTCCCTCTCATGGCATGTACTCAAAAAGGCAAATTTGATTTTACAGGAAAACATGCTGTGTGGGAGAAATACACTTGGCACCTGCAATATCTCAGTATATATTCTGGGGACCAAAAAAAGAGTAGTTTAGTTTAAGAGTAGTGTGTTTCACCAAGTTCCTCCCCCAAGAGAGATACTAGGAGGTGTAATCTCCTCTCCCTTTGGCTGAAGAGCAGGACAGCCTCTTTACTTGTTCTGTGAGGGAGTCTCTTGCCAGGATGTGCTGTGGTTCTGCTGGGCTGCCCTCAGGTGAGATGGTCTTGTGGCAAAAGTGTGCAGCCCTGTTGGCTACAACACAGAGTGAATGTTTTTTTGGCTTTGTAAATGATTCTGTCAAATGGATGCTTTAAGTCCCAAATCAAAGAGGCAGGAACAGAGCTGGGTTTTTGTTCCACCCTGATAATGTTTAGGCATGTTCTCCATGGCAGGCCTTGGGATATGTTATCTCTCTGATTGCAGAGTCAGTGTTTCACATAGCCCTTGGAGCTTTTATAAGTTCCTCACACTCTCGACGTGCGTACTGCTGTAGTGCTCTGAGAACCTTGTAAATTATTTAAGATTCAAGAGTGGGATGGGAAATGAAGAAACACAAATTTCTCCCTGAGTCCTTGGAAGCCAACACTTCTGGAGAGGCATCAGGTCTGCCCTCAAACATCCCCAAAGACAGCCTTTGCCCTGGTGTGCTGAGCAGCCCTCTCAGGTCAGCTTTTCCTCCTAAGTATGTTCTCTGACTTGTGTAACCGAGCAGGTGGAGTCCAGCACCTTCCCACCTCCACTTGTCTGCAAGCGGGCAAGCTGGTGTCCGTGGGAGTGGGCAGGTTGGCTCAGAGATGATGTTTTTTTCTGAAGGGCCTTTTGAGGTATTTTGTGCTTTCCCTGAGCCTGTCCGTATTGGCAAAGTCCACATCGTCAGCGTGGTTGTGAAGCACAGGGGACAGACACAAATACAACCCAAAATGGAAGAGTTGGGATGAAGCATAGCTTACAGCTCAGTTCAACATGTGGATGTCCCTCTGCCTGTCACATTTCTGACTGGAACTGCAATTGAGGATTTTGTTGCTTGTCTGTTTAAATACTGTGAAGTTAGATGTTTACTTCTATAAAAGAAATGACATCGTTTTACACGCTGCACAAAAAAAGTGCAGCGCAAACTTTGTGACGCAATTGTGCTTTTCCCTTGGCTTTTCTGCCAAAATTATATGACTACAATATCCTTTTCAAGTAGTATCATCTTCCCTGTGTCAGTGATGCCATTTTCTTTCATGGCTTATTCTGTCCACTCTTTTGGGGGTAAGTATTAATTTTCACCACTAAACAAAATTCCACACTTTGTGTATTTACAAGAAAGTAACGTAATGGTCCCTCCTTCCAACCCAAGTAGCAGTGACCATCTGGAGACCTCCCCATTCAACTTTGGATGAACTTCAGCTGAAGTATGAGAACTACTTTGTCTCCATACAAGCTGTTCCAAGCCTCATTGTTGCTATTAGCAGTTTGTCTTAGTGACAAGGCTGCATTTTGCCTATTGAAGGTTCGGTTTTAGTGATTCAGCGTGTTTCCATTGTCCACAATTGAGAGTAGATCATTCAGGCTCTTATGTTTCCAGTGCTGTGGATACAATAGCTCATTATCCTGGGGTGGCTTTTTTGTTGGGGGTTTTATGGGGGTTTTGGATAGATGCATAATAGATGCAAGCTCTTTTCAGGGGCAAGTTCTTTTCTTGATATCCACACACAGTGTTTATTGCAATGGGACTCTGTGTGGTTTTAGCCTTCAAAGCAAGCCGGTCATGGAATAGAGTGAGGGCTGTAACCCCAAGTTTTTGTTAAGAAAGGCTGCAGCTCCTCAGCCTGTATCTAGCTTTGTCAATAGATAATTGCATCTACATGATTCATCAGGGCACAGGTGAGACTTACAGAGGCCACACAGGAGAAGCTGGATTTTATTGTCCTCTAAGTCCATTGGCAGCAGTGGCTTGGAAAATGATTGCAATGAGGTAAAGTTATGGTGATAAGGAAAGTTATTTGAAGGGCACATTCTTTGTTTCTGATGACATGAAGCTGGGATTACTGTCAAAAGAGTGGAGAGTTGGACTGTTACAGGAAAAACTGGAAA
This sequence comes from Ploceus nigricollis, assembly GCA_013399945.1. Lineage (NCBI taxonomy): Eukaryota > Metazoa > Chordata > Aves > Passeriformes > Ploceidae > Ploceus > Ploceus nigricollis. The sequence continues at coordinate 140,390 of VXBC01008961.1, read as the reverse complement.
ACTCTGATAATCTGAATAGCAGTGATGAGAAGGAGTGCAAGGTCATGAACCTGGAGGCTTAATAATGAGCTCCCAGCTCATACAGGAAATGGTTATCCACTGAAAGCCATGGAGGCAGAGCAAGCCCCTAGTGCACTGGTTAATCATAAATTGGCTCTGAGCTACAGCATGGTGTAATGTGGCTGAGTAAAGGACAAGTGTGATTCCAGAGTGTTCTGGAGAAGAATTTTTCAGGAGTGGCAGGAAAATATTAATGCTGTTGTGACCTGGAATTGCCTTTACAATACTTGTCACCTATGTTGGAAGGCATAGATTCAGCTGGAGCAGGTGCAGTGAATGGCTACAGGGATTAGCACAGGGCACTCCAATATACAGGAATAAACTGTTCTAGCAGAATAAAGGCTAAGGAAGAATGTAACTGTGTTCTATAAATACAAGAATGAATTAAAGACATAAATTGAGAAGGCATGTTTAAACAAAACAACCAATGTTGCCTTGAGTAAATAGGTATGTGTGGCTTGGCTGTGATTTAAGTTTCCAAACAAAAGGTTCTTGAATATTAATAGGAGACAAAACCCAAAAATACTTGTTAGATTTTAATAATGGAGATGACTGTATAAAATTGTTATCTATGTGGAGAAATCAAGCCCACATAGTCCATTTTGCTGTTTGTTCCTAGGCTTCCTGAAGTACATTGTTAATAACATGTTTTGATCTTTGTTAAACATGTATTCTGTGTGTCTGTGTCAGATGCTTTATGTGCCTGAGTAACACTTACCTTGGCACTAGGCTGGTGAATTAAAATTTTATGCTCTGGTCTTGGACTAAATCAAGTTGCCTCTCTGTTCAGAGAGGTACAATTTATAAAAGGTACTCACCTTCAAAGATTTCAACTTAGGAACACAAAGTCAGGGCCCCTGCTTCACCAGAATAGTTCTGATGAGCTTTGGGGTCCTTTCAAACTCAGAATATTCTGAGATTTATGTGTGCTTCCTCATCCCCATGTTCTTTATCTCTTCAATCTTCCCTCCCAAGTCTGGCTACTTGAATGAGTTTTCAGCTTTTATGGCACTTAACCCTTTCCCTCTTTTGTGTGCTTTCTACCTCCTGATATTTCTCAGCTTGCCTAGACAATGTTTCTGGGCTTCTCAGTGTCATTTCCCAAGCTGAAACGTCCCCTCCTGTGTGGCACAATGACGTGCCCACTGCTTTTCCTCCATACACTGCAGCACAGGATCTTGTCTCCCCTTTGGAAGTGGTGCTAGCAGACAGCAGCTACAACCCAGCAGTTGTCCCAGGTCACGGTACAGTGCAGGCAGGTGCCCAGTAGCTGCCAAACAGTACTGACCACCTACTGCCTCGGCTCCTGCCCTTATCTCACACCCTCCTGCAGCAGCCTTTCAGTCTGTCCTCTGCCCTTTCCTCTCCACCATAATGCACCTGGGGATCCTGAAAGGGGCGTGCAGCTGAGGAGTCCCCATTGTGCCCCAGGTGCCTGATCTAGCACACACAGCAGTACCCTGCGTACCATGTGTCACTGTCAGTGCAGCAAGGCAGGACACACAAATCCTTTCACCGCTGGCTGTCACACACAGTGACATACAAGAGCAGTCTCTTCAGCTGAAAAAGATTAAATTTCCATCTCTTTGAAGTCCATTTCATGACGTATTGTCCTGCAGACTTGGCTTGTGACTCTCTACAGCACTTTCACCCTTACAGTGTGGGTATCGGACCATAGCCCAGGCTGTAAAATGGCACAGGACATGGCAAAGTGCCCGGGCTGCATTCCTGCTGCTTTCCCTGAGTGCCCCGCACTCCCGAGCTAAAGACACCTTTTACTGCTGTTCAACAGCAAGTACATGATGCCTGTGCTGGGTGGGAAAAAAACCTTTCTTCTGCTTACAAAGAAAGGTTAGCTTGGAATCTCTTAATTGCGTCTGGATATTAGTGAATCGTCGGTGTGGTAAGCTAATTAAGAAGATTGTGTTTTTAGTTTGTTACCTCTCTCTAACATTCCTGTAACTGGATACCTTCTTTTTTATTGGAGAGACAATGGAAAAATAACAAACTTAGATAAACCTTTGCTCCTCTGGCTTTTTTGCTTATTTCTGTGCTCTCTCTGGTGGCATTGTGGGCATCAATTTAACGTGAAGTACAACTGCCATGTAACTCTAGCTGAGATATTTAGGCATGCTGTGCACACCTCTTTCTGCCTTTTCAGCTGCCCATCTGTATGCAGTATGAGTGGTACTGCTCTCGGTATTCTGGGGGGCAGAGCTGAGGGGGAGGCCTGTGGGATTCCCCAGGTAGGGTAAAAAGCCCATTCCCAATTGCAGCTTTCTACAGTTTAGTTCCTGGGTGAATCATTATACTTATGGAGAAATGACTAGCACTTTGGAAGTTATAATGAATTCGTAGCTACTATTAAGTACATGATACCTGAAAACTAGAAATGCAGGAACAGAGAAGGAGCAGCACTTAGCAGCACAAGGTTAAATTTTGCTTTGAATTTCTCCTTCTTATGAGTGCTCTTAAAGAGGGTGAGGGAAAAACTCGTATGTGGAAACTGCATAAAGTGCAGTATCAGATGGCAATTATATTTAAAAACATCTTAAGCAAAAGCCCTTAACAATTTTCATCTCAAAAAAAAAAGCTTTTCCACTTTACAATGTCCTTACATGTTCTCATTACCTGAAGAAAAAACAATTTGCACCAAAATCCAGATTGCTTGTTTGCTAAAGCTCTAGCTTTTGTTTCTTTCAGGAAACACTGGAATTATCTGGGCTCAATGTGTGCTAAGGTTACACCTACCTCCCACTGTGACCGTGCTGCAATGCCATGAAACTTCCAACTCTATTATTTCAGTGAATTGTTTTTCAAGACAGCTGTACAAAATGTTTGCATAGGCAGGGTTTTGGGTTTTTCCTTTTTTCTTTTATTTTTTTACCTCCAGACCTTCCTGCTCCTTGGAATTCCTGTGCTTCTGTAACAAGGGGTTTTGACAGTTTAATTATCTAGCATAGCAATTTTTCTGTTCACAGCTCTGGAGCCGTGACTTGGCACTGGGAGCAGCAGCACAAAGCTCTGCTCACAACCACAATACCTATAGGGAGGCTGGGGTGTTAAGCTCCTTTGGGAACTGCTGGGGGCTCCAGAGTCGACTACCAGTTTTTCTAACATGAAGACAGCAGAAGTCTCTTAGCTATTCCCTTGCAGTGTAAGGAACTCTTGCTTACATCCTCTAGCAGCTTGACCAAACTCATTCCTATGGTTTGATGAAATCCAAGCTTTAGAAAGGGGAGGGCAGAAAGAGCATATAGGCATATGGTCCCTAAAAGTGCAAATCAGCTAGGAGTGGGAGGAGGACAGAAACCTTGTTGGGGCTGCTGTGAATCTGATAGCCCAGAAATTTAAGTATCTACCCAGGAGTTTGTTTTTTAAGTCTCTGCAATTGTTAATTCAACTGCTAACATACAGTTATAAATGCCAGGCAGAATGGGTGTCTGGTTGGTTGGTACCTCCCCCACTGTTTATTTCCCCACACAGCCATTCTATGCTCAGAAATCTGCCAGCAGCAGAAACTCTGAAGGACCTGTGTCAGAACAGGTCATCACTGTGATCTTCTGAATGCTCCTTTGAGGGCTCTGTAGGCTGGAATTGGAGGCCCACTTCAAAAAAAGGTAGTGCAGATACAGGGACCCTCCAGCTACCTCTCCTCTAACTGCTTGGGAAACACGGAGTAGGGATCTATGCCTTGATCCAGTTTTATCATCAGGTATCTCTTTACATCAGAGGAAGTTTAAGAGAAAGACTGCCAAGCATAAGCAGTGATCTTTCAGTAGGTCAGAAGTCAGTCCAGAATGAATTTCCAAGGGAAAGCACAGTCCTCAGCTTGTTCTCTTCTGCAACACTCCCAAGGTGCTTCATGTCTCTCCAGGAATGCTTTGCACAGCCAGGATTTTATCTCAAACTCTGGCCCAAAGGCACTGACCTTTACTTTCAGAAACAGCAAGTGGTAAGTCTGGGTTTGGGATGTGCACATCAAAGAGCAACCATTCTAAGTATATATCCAGGTACAGCAACTTGGATAACGTCACGGAGAGCTCTGGTCAGCAAGCTGCTCTGAGACACACCTGCATGATTACAGCACACCTAAATTACTGAACAAGACATTAGTGAAAATACTTTATTAGGATTCTCAATTCATCATCACCCACTAATAGAAAAAACAAGTTCCCTAAAGACTGTTCCATGGAAAGTTCTATGCTCTATTTAGCTTTTTAAATGTGGGGTTTTTGGTTGTGCACCATTTTAATTGTGTGGGAAAGGTATTGAAAAAGTTCACTTTGGCATATGGAAAATTCATCAATTCATCCACAATTTTTAGAAATAAGGTTTTTCTTTTTTATATGGGTGACAATATGGTATATGACAAGATGTAATTCAGGAAGATTCTTTATGTTTCCATAGGGAATCCCCATAAGGGGATTCTACCTCAGTCATTTTTCTCCCTCTATACCTTTTACATCTCTGCATGCTGTAGACTGATTGAAAGTGAATTTGATGCAAGACATCTACAAACTTCATCCTTCATGTTTTTAACTATCAAGAAATGGAAACTGCAACATTTGAAACAGGTTAATAGTTGTTTAGTAAGTCTTCCAGTCTACAAGATGATGGTCTGGAAATTCAGTTTGAATTACTGTTGTGTTGAATGACCATCCATGAAGGCATTCCGACAGGGAGACACACTAAGATCTTTTCCTTAGTAAGTATTTTAGTGTTGATTATAAAGAACAGTGATGAAAGAAGAAGAAAATAACTACTGAAGTACTACTACTACTACACATATTTCCCCAGAAGCTATCTGGAATTCATTATTCTTACACAGATATAACCAGAGTAATCTGCATGATTTGTAAACCCAGAGGTTATTTTCACCTTCTGCACAAGTTAACTAGAAGTAGGGAACATCTTGGTTTTTAAAATGAACTAACATTTCCACATCTTGGATTTTGATAAAACAGGGATCTAAATGCAGGTGTGATTTAGCTTTCTCACAATGGCCTTAATAAGCATCACATAACAGACGTGTAGATGTGGCATTATGGATATGATTGAATGGTGAACTTTGTAGTGCTGGGTTGGACTTGATGAACTTAAAAGTCTTTTCTAATCTAAAGGACTCTATGGTTCTGTTATTCCCTTGTTTCTCTTTGTATTTAACTCTTGGTGAACAGATTCTTGACACCTTTGTTCCAACAGAGCTTGTCTGGTTGTTGCCATTACAAAAGTCTACACTCCAGAAGGAAACCAAGCCCTTTGGCAACCATGAAGTTTTCACACAATAGTTCAGGTTAGTTCTTTAATTGGTCAGATACCATACACACCCTCTAGGGATTAAAAAATCAGCTTCACAGGCGTAACATACACAATTTCAACTTAGTATTTTTAATATCAGTAAGAAATGGCTTTTAATAACATGGTAATGTTTACTTAATGATTCACTTTGCCTTAATTACACTGTAACAAGCTGTCGTGATTCCATCGTGCATTACTGCATAATGTCTTCTTAAAACAGATTATTACTTCTGCAAAAGACAACGAACCGCAGAAATTCATTTCTTGACCATCCCCACAGCTTTCTTGCTCTAGCTGACTAGCAAGTCCCAGGCTATGAAAAAGAAGCAGATTTCTGATGCTGAAAGACACCACTGTCATGCCTCTTTACTTCTTCTAGTTGAATCACTGGGAATTGTACTTGTTTTTCAAACCATTTGGCTACAGTGAGAAGCTGCTTCTCCTGGAATGAACGTCCAATGAACTGAAGCCCAACTGGCAAGCCTCTTTCTGAAAGAGCTGTAGGAACATTTATGGCTGGCAGTCCTGAAAGAAAAAAAAAATACACATGCAAAGATTTACTATTAAACCTTAGAGTAATTTTTGCATCAATTTCAAGAGAACCAGAAAAAAAATTATGTAGAGAAAAAAGACTAGCTAAAATAATTTGATTCAATGAAGTGAATGCTAGATGATCACAAGAAATTAATTAGAGAGATTTAAGAGGTCAGCATCCTCTGAAAATCAGCTCTCCTTAGAAAGAGATTTTTTTTTCTGGAAAAGATTCATCTTACCTGCAGCCCACAATCAGCTCCAACGTGCCCTACTTTAAAATCTAGTCTTACATTTTCAAGCATTTAATAAACTGTCCTTAAGACTCAGTTACCGCTGTAAGACTTATGACAGGGCGGTGAAATATCTTGATTCTAAAGAGAAGGTTAAATACCTAAAGGAACTGGACATTTAAAAAGACTAGGCAGGGGAAAACAGTTGAGTTCCTATCCCTACTCACCAGCCATGTTTGCAGCCTGTGTCAGGATGTCATCTTGAGCGCTGCGGGTCCTGTTGTCTTCTTGGATGAATTCTGTGTATGGTGCTGCATCACTCAGAGTGGTGGGAGTGAGTAAAATATCAACACCGCTCCTGAAAACCTTCACAAAGTCGTTGGCAATGAGACGTCTCACTTTCTGTGCCTTGACAAAGTACTTCTCATAGTTCCTAGAAAGGAATAGGGACATAAAGGCCTGACACTTCAATTCCCAAAATACAGAACTTTATTTCTTGGTTACTGTGGAGAAGACAAGCCCAGTAATACTTTTGGATAAAATTTTGAATGACACTGGAAGCTTAGTCACCACACATATTTATGCTCTCATAGCAGAGGAACTGTCAGAGAAGGAAGAGATAAGGGCATACAGCTGAAGAAAGTTGAAGGGAAAACAAAACCCTACTTTACAGTAATTAACTAAAAATCAAAACAACACTTTTATGACCATTTGGAAACTAAACTGTGCATTGAATTTCACAGAACCATGGAAAATGCTGAGTTGGAAGGGACCCATCAAGATAATGGAGTCCAACTCCTGGCCCTGTGCAGGACACCCCAAGAACCACAATGTGCCCGAGAGCACAACTCGGATTGGCTTGGTGCTGTGATCACTTCCTTGGGGAGTCTGTTCCAGTACTCAACCACCCTCTAGGTGAAAAGCTGGTATCTAACCTAATATCACTGTAGGGCAGCACAGCAAAGTCTAGAAAGTACAGAACTCCACAGGTCTGAAAAATAGGAATTAACCATTTAGGATTCAATCCAGCAAGACACGTGAAGCAGATGAAAAAGTCCCATGATCTGTGGGAGAACTCCAAATGGATTTAAAACTAGGCATGTGGTTGTAGTATACATCTCTGTAGAAGACCTTATCTTTACCCCTTTTTTCTTCCTCATGTAAACATGTGGTCTATGGGTTTCTGTCTTTACACAGCTCTGAAGCAGAAACACATTAGTCAACTTTATGCCGATCATTCCTTTTAACCTCATATGCAGAACTGGCAAATATGGAATCTTAAATTCAGAGAAGTTCAGTTTTAAAAGTAACTGTCATCTAAACCCTCAGCTATTTGGGAAAGAAAAAAAAAGTAAAGTGAAAGAAAAATGGAGTGGAGTATTACCAACTGCTACATGCCAGAGTGTTTACAGATAAAACAACTGCAACTGCCTAAATCCCACTTTGTTAGAGTAATCTAAAGTTTTAAGATTCCAAGAAACAACAATGAAAAGGTTATAATCAATAAGCAGTGGATTCAAGTTACTGAGTTATACAATGGGAATTAGATCTTTTTCTACAATCACTTCAGAAATCAACCTAGCTGTTAACTTCAGAAAGTCCCTGAGTGTCACATCTACATGTCTTTTAAGTATCTCCAGGGACGGGGAGTTCACCACTTCCCTTCACAGCCTGTTCCAATGCTTGACAACCCTTACAGTGAAGACATTTTTACTAATATCCAATGTAAACCTCACAGGGTGCAACATAAGGCTGTTTCCTCTTCTCCTATCACTTGTTACCTGGGAGAAGACACTGACTCCCACCTTGCCACAACCTCTTTTCAGGTAGTTGTAGTGAGAGTGATAAGGTCTCCTTTTTTCCAGGCTAAACATCCCCATCTCCCTCAGCCACTCCGCATAAGACTTGTGCTCCACACCCTTCACCAGCTCTGCTGTCCTTCTCTATACACATTCTGGCACCTCAAAGTCCTTGTTGTGAGGGGCCCAAAACTGAACACAGGATTTGAGGCGTGGCCTCACCAATGCTGAGTACAGGGGAACAATCCCTGCCCCCGGTGGCGCTGGCCACACTGTTGCTGATAGAGGCCAAGATGCCATTGGCCTTCTTGGCCACCTGGGGACAGCTGGCTCATGTTCAGCTGCTGTTTACCAGCACCCCCAGGTCCTTTTCCCCTGGCGGCTTTCCAGCCGCTCTTCCCCAGCCCATAGTGCTGCCTGTGGTTGTTGTGACCCAAGGGCAGGACCTGGCCTTGTAGAACCTCACACAATCAGCCTCAGCCCAGCCTGTCCGGATTCCTCTGCAGAGCCTTCCTGCCCTCCTGCAGATCAATACTACCACTCAAACTGGAGCTGTCTGCAAATTGGCTGAGGGAGGACTCGATCCCCCTTGTCCATGCAGTCTCTAAAGATGTTAAACAGAACTTCCTGAACAATCAACTAGTCATTTTAAAACTTTGAAAACCAAGATAAAAGTAAGCTGTAAAAGGCAACATTTGCAGGAGATGGTTTTTTTTTTTTTGCAGATGGGTTTTCTCTACTTATTCTAAGAATGCTTTCTGAACCCTGCAGTCTGTTCTTCAAGAGTAATTTACTGTGGAACAGGAACACAACTCTCCTGTTTCATCTCGGTGGAAGCTAATTGTGTATTCCTTCACAGAAGAGTTAACTACATGAATTTTAAAGCAGCCTTAGGAAAGCTGATCTGGACAGTTGTAAGCAGAGGGAGCACACTTGGCAGGAATATCGGCATTCCGTAAAAGCTGGTTATTACAGACTGACTGACAACATTCCTGTCTCTGAGAGCAATCAGAAGTCACATCTGATGAATACTCTTGCTGACAGAGCTCTTTCAAAGTAACAGAGAAACTACACAGACTGATTATACGCCTAATATTTTTGTTAGTATCTGAACAAATTCAGACAAAGAAAAACAGCACTTTTATTAACATAAATTAGGACTGCTGGATAAGAATTGAAAACTAAAAATGTAAAATTAATCCATGCACTAGCTTCTCTACGTGAGCTGGATAAAACCCTGACATCTGTAAGGACTTCAGTTCAATACTTCTGCCAATGCTTCTCTTTCCCTGTACACTGAGACAGAGAGCTGCAGTTAATTTAATTGCTATGTCTCTGGCTTTCTCTAGAAGACCTCGCTACAATGTACCAGCAGTTTTTCTATGCAGTTTTAATGAGATTAACAGCTACAGAACTTCTAACACTAGGACAGTAAAGACTTCAGTATGATTTCAATGTCATACCATAGGGTAGATTTCTGCCTAATTTAACTAATGGATGTCAATAATGCTCTGGTAGGGGAAAAAAATATCACTAAGTTGTTCTACTTATTTAATTTAGGATGCTCACTGGTAAGACTCAGGGAAAACATTTTTGTTCATTATTAACAGTCCATTGGGTATTACAGAGCTAAGGCAATAATAAAAATACAAACAGCTACTAGTGTAAGGGCAATTTCTTTTTCATGTCATGATGAACATTTAATCACCATTTGCTCAAAAATTCATTAACCTAGAAAAGCTGAATTTCAAGAAGTTCTGCTTACTGTTTCAACAAGAAGTAGTTTCCTGATAGAATCCTTCCTCTTACAACATCATTGAAGCCTTCTCGCCGTGTCGCAGCATACATACTTTCAGTGGAATCCTTCATGTCAGAACGATGTCCTGAAAAGAAAAGGCATTTCTGGGTATTAACACTTCTTGTAATCCTTAAGATTTAATAACATCATTGTAGTACAATGGGTCACTGTTTGCTGCAGTCTGACATGCTACTATTCTGGAAAAACAACAAAACATATTCCTGTTTTATTATGGAAATACTAAACTGGATTTTGAGCCCAGTCACTGATATGCCTAGTAGTGAAATATATTATGCATTTATTTACACCTTTTTATCTGCACAAGGTTTTTTACTATATTCCATCTTGGAAAAATAATATCAAGCATCCAACCATGAAAAGAAAATCTACGAAAACTAACATTTTTACATGGCATCCAGCAATGTTTCTACTGTCTGAGAAAAAGGTTTTTTCAAAGGCCTTACCATATTCCAGTCCATCAAACCTGGCCATATTTGATGCCACTTCTGCTGTGCACAGCACATGATAGCAGACAATTGAGTAACGAGTGTGTGGTAGGCTCACTTCAACCACTTTAGCACCTGCATTCTTAAACAGGTCAGCAGCCTTTGACCAGAGAGCCAGAATTTCACTAGACAGCCCTGGTGCATGATATTCCTTAGAGGAAAAACAAGAAGAGGAGTTATTTTACACACTGGTTTACTTCTAACAGCAACCAAAACACAAACACTTCTTGCTAAAAATACACTGAAACCATTATCTCACAACTACATGATTTAAAGTACTAATTAAAGCTTTTTGCATCTACTAAATCCTATACAATCAAGGAGTATTAAATTAACAGGATTCAGTCTTCTTAAGAGTATTATGCTCATCTCAGTAGGATCAACATATGTATCACAGATCATGGAATTTCAGCAGTTTCTTTTGAAGGAAGAATTAATTGCCCAATTATTCCCTTATTTATCTATCAAGACTATACTGTACTACTCTGCAGTCACAGGTAGAAATTCTTCAGGTCTAAATCCTAAAACTAGGGCTGTTAGCCCCCGTTAACGCTAACAATATTATCAGTGGCAACTGACACACCTTGGTGAAACAAATAAAACCACCCACCAAAGAAGAACTACAATCAAGGGGTTGGGAGAAGACTTAGATTAGCTACATTCCTATTTCACAGACAAATTATAGATATTCTATTAAAATTCCCTATTTTTGAAGACACTTGCTTTAGTTCTAAGCCATAATATCAGGGTCATAATACTGTCTGATTTCTGAGTAGCTATGACCCATGTTTAATGTATGCATGTATCTGTTTAGAATAAGCTGTAACATTAGCAAAAACTGTCCAAAGGATAGGAAAAATTAACCAACATCACAATTTTAGATTTATCAAGATTTAAACAGTATGCAGCTAATCAATTTTCTAGGCGTGTAATTTTTCCATTTCACAGATTGTGAATAATTGGTCAGTGGACATCTCTGCTTACCAAATTAAAACTTTTGGTATGCCTGTTCTAGCTTAGGTTCCAATACTGAGAATCCAATTAATAAATGTTATTCACATTGTCTCTTTAATTTAATAAAGGCTCTGTCTTCAAAAATAGGCTGAAGTCCCAAACTTCATTCCTAAATTTCAAGTACTCTTATAGTTACAAACATGATTGAATTGCATACATCAGATGCCAAATTACAGATGTCTTTCAGTTCTTATTAGGACTCTGCAAATCACAGCTCCTTGTGCCATTCAATTGCCTTTAAAATTCTGTATTAACACAGTGGCATTTAGGCAAGGATCTCAAAGCTCTGCACAAACTAGTACCAGGCTCCCTACTTGGGAAGGCACCAAGAGCAGCTAGTTGGAGGTTACAGAATAGACTAAGGAAAGAGAAACAGAGAGAACCAAGAACTGAAGTTTCCCTTTTCCCCTGAAGCTCCTGACAGTGCTTCCCACCACACTGACAACATGTTTTAGATGATGCATTAGTGTATGCTTAGTCCAAATTGCCTGGACAGGCAACAGAGCAAACACATACTGTTATTTTCCATGAGCTGCTTTTACTGTCTTCACTGTTTCAAATCATGGGAGACTGGGAGGTGGTGGGCAAGACTCAAGTATTTTTTTGTTATGTGTCTTTTATTTGTTCTTCCTGTCCATAACTGTTAACAGAATTTAAATGTTACCTTTGGAATTCCAACTGAAAGCTTGCTGACATCAGTCAAATTAGGTAGTTCAAACGGCTTAAAGTCATCCTGAATTGTGGTAGAGTCCTTAGGATCATGTCCAGCAAGTGAACCTGAAATAAGGCACAACATGTGAAGACCAGGAAAATGTACGTTAGTTAGTCAGAATTCAGTTTGTTTTGAGGAAATGTTGTAAACAAAGATGTATGACATAGTAATACCTAACAAAACTGCTGCATCATCCACACATCTGGTTAGGATTCCTGGCACATCCATGGAGTTCACTAGAGGAATGAGACCATGGCGAGAGATCAGTCCATATGTTGGCTTTAAACCTACAACACCACAGTGAGCAGCAGGGTTTCGGGTAGATCCTCCTGTGTCTGACCCTAAGGCTCTATGGTTTCAAAAGGATCATCATTAGTAAGATAATTCAGAACATTTCCAAATCATAAGAATGTGTGGCTTTGAGATACATGGATTTAAAACTCTGTGAATTCTTCCAGATCAGAAGTCATAATCACACAGCCTAAATTCCAGTCTGCTCTCTATGTCTATTTTTAATTTGTTCTCTGATTTTTCTCACGGTCTCTGAATTTGCCATTAGGAGAGTCCAGTTCTCTTCACAAAGCAGAGGCAGATAGGTAGAATTCAGACCATCTGAAAATGGCCCCAAATATCTTCTTCTGCCTTCTCTGTTCCAATACTGTGATCTCTTCCAATACTGTGGACTCCAACTGATACATCCCATATGATTTAGGGAACAATTTTCAACCCTGATATCTTATTTATTGGGTAGTCAATGCACCATGAATCAGCATTTTCCAGGATAAAAATGAAGAGTGACACTTTTTGCCCCTAACAAGAGGGCATACTTTGGAAAGATGTTTTTCCTGTTTCCAAATCTACAAAGATTGATCAGAACTCCCACTTTACAGTAGCTTACGTACAAATAAAATACAGTATATTATTATTATTATTATTATGTTGAATTCCTCTTTTTTTATCCACAATGAAACCTTGTTCTTTCTAAATTGACAATGAAACCTTGTTCTTTCTAAATTGAATTTTTATTTCAAAAATTGTATTGAAATGAAACATGCTGTTCTCTTGCTTTTAATAAATTTAACTCAAGCAGCATTAAAAAGATAAAGCAGTTTTCATTCAAATCTTTGCCAAAACCAATTTAAACTCCAGAAACAGGTATAATTTTTATTGAAGTGAGTATATTACTTCTGCCATAGCCATTTGTTTATGAGATGGCTGAACCAATTAAACTGACTTTCCTGAAGTGGAATTTTTTTCAAAACATTTGTGTTGTTGTAAAACATCCTCAATTTTATAGCAGTTTTGGACATCCAAATCTCAAACCGAAAATGGCAGCATTCCTGGTGCTTGAAAGACACTAATAGGATGGATATACAATAGGTTATATGCAATAAAATAGCTGGACAAAAAATCTCCCTCATCTGACAGTGTGCTGAGCAGTGCAAAATGGGAGCCTAGCAACAAAAGAAAAGGTGCCAGATCCTCTCAGGACCCTCTCATTCTGGCTCAGGATGAGAACCAGCAGTCCTTGGGAATGGCTGCACTGAGCTCAATTTCAACAGTATTAAAATCTTGAGTAGGTTACATCCCAGTAAAGGGCAAGGAGATGAAGAGATATATAATTTAAAAAATGGAATTTAAAAAGTTGCAATCAACATTAGCAAGAATATTTTAACAACAAAATAGATGCTTGGAATATAGTCTATGGGCAAACAAGGATAAAGTAACTAAAGAGCATTTTTAAACACCTTCCAATTAAGAGCACAATTGAAATAATCTTCTATAAAACATCCTCCAACAGGTAGCTCTAAAAATTGCATAAAATGCAAGGTGTAAAGGTTTGTGATCAGTTTTAACAGTCAGATGGGGAAGGTAGTATAGACAACTGACTTGCTAAACAGTGTGTTGATACTCCATGCAGTTAGCAATTATTATTTTAAAAAAAAGTCCAGCTTGTTTAAATTTCTTTAGGAAAAAAACTCCAAACAACCATAAACGCACACCTGCCTCAAAAAACACCCCAACACTAAAACTGCCTTCTAACTTAAAAACAGGGAAGTCTGTAAGTATCTACGTAGTAAGTACTCTGTACGCTTTTGTTAAATAAGATATTTGAAAGCTTTTAGGTCCCAAATCTCATGTACTATTACATAACTATGCTATAAAAACAAAGGAGCAGAAGAAAGATTATTATACAGTTACAAATTAAGGGATCTCTGAATTTGCTGAATTATATTTTCAGTGTGTATTTGTGTAATGCAATTAGTGAGGATGTGTCACAAACCCCGTAAGACTTTTTAAGAGATTATGTGGGAATAAGAATAAAACTGTCTCACCCTTACTGCCATCATAATTTTATTTCACGCAGTGCAAAGTGGTCATACCACTGAATAATGCCTGAAATGAGTAAATCTAAATTTGCCTGCATGGATTAATTCTGGCTTCATGATATGCCACGAGTAACCTAGGGATGCTGAAATAAATTTTTGCATGCAAATGCCAGTAAGCCTCCTATTTCATACTAGCTTATGAGAAAATTGTAAAATTAAAACATTCCAACGTATTTTTAGACATTTAGGGAAAGACAATTTTAAAAGCCTCTTACGCAAAACATGTGAAAGACGACACAGCAGCCGCGCTGCCTCCTGAGCTCCCTCCTGTTATTACCCAGTTAAACTCTCCATCCTCAGAATGGGATTTTGGGACAGACTTTTCCTTGTACTGTTCTGAATAACTCCAGGGATTTCTGACTGGTCCAAATACTCCATCCGTACTCCCAGAACTAAGATAGTCAGACAGGACAAATACAGACAGAAGTGACAAATGACACACTGTATTCCCCAATTTTATTTTTTTAATCCAATTCCTCATCATCCTTGCAAATTCAATTTCAACACAAGAAGACTGGTGTATGTAAATCCTTAAGCAGTCAATTTCTGCAACATTACATACAATCGTAAAATTCACAGCTGTTCATCAGTTTCTGACACAGAACCTGAACTCGTACCTCTTTCTAACTTCTGCTAATGCCACTGAAACAAACAGAGTCACAAAGACATAAAACTGATTTAAGCTTTGTAAAAGTACAGGAGCACATCTCTTTCAAAACCAAGGTATTCTGTTTTGCCAGCCCTGCATTTGACGCAAGATCACTGTTGTAAGGAAAAACAGGCTGCTAGAGGTGGAGAAAAAGCTCCACAATACCAGGAACATGTATTTCTCTGAAATGCCACACTATTATTCACCCTGTAGCCCTCTGCAGAGGGCACAGTTCATTGGTTCAGAATACCAGACTGGCTTCTCAGAAACTGGTTTCAGTCAGTTTGTGTCACCTAGGTGTGAGCTGACACCAGAAGCAGGGGCAGAGCATACTCTCCTCCTTCCTCAGGCCCTTTACCCCATGCTCCCCCGACTGCAAGGTGCCAGTGTTACCAGCTAAATCATCAAACAGAGCAGGCAGCTGACAGTAGTTGAAAACCAACCTTATTGAGACATGATTACTTTAGAGCTGGATCCACTCCCTGATCAAGAGATCATGCAAACACACAGACCAGAATGAGAAACTAGTACTGGGATAAGCTCTTTAGGAGAATCCTCTGCTTTAATGAACTTAGACCAGTTGTAATATTGCATTATCAGGTTTCTCCCAAGCTTTTTGCCTGCTCTTCCTCTGAGGAATAGCTTTTTTACACAAAAATTACTTTATTCAAAACAATATTGTCTAAGTATTTCCACCCCATCCATGTGAATTTCCAACCAAACCTTGGACTTTGGTTTAAGTATAATAAAACCAAAATACTGAATTTACTGTTTTTTTAAATAATTAAAGATTCCCTTCCAAACCTAGCAGTAATTCCCATCCCTAACAGCTCGACGCCATTCTCTGCTGCAGCTTGGCTGCCTTCACTGATTTGCAGAAGAATCAATTTGTAGGAGCATTTTTCAATGTGCTCCTGACAAAAAGTCACCAACATTAGCTTAGGCAACTTAAAAGCCTTGCTCTCGATTAGCCTGTGTGCAGCAAGTCAGGGAGTATCCATATAAATTACCCCAGTGGCCAACTGGGAGAGGCAGTGGCTGCCATTGGGGGCATGATAACAATTACCTAAGGGCAAAAAGCCATCAGTAAGGAGAGAGGAAAAGGCAGCAATTAACTGTGTTATAACAAATTCTATTAACACAATACTGAATTTACAAGAAGGCCACTTGTCCTCGGCCTTCTGCAAAAGCTGGGCTGCTTCCTGCCTCTCAAGCATATTTGAACACTATGTTCACAAAACTCAGCGTCTGTATCATTTACACAACACTAGAAACACTCAGGGAGAAGTTCATACACCTCTGTGTACTCTTCCAGTAAGTATTCATTGTTGTCTTGCCTCACAGAAACAGGAGTTAAGGATTACAGGTAGATTGGAACAGATGGTATGTATGCTATTTTATGTAAAATCAGCACATTAAAAATAATAAATGTCACTCACCCCATTGCAAATTCATCTAGGTTTGTTTTACCTAAAAGCACAGCTCCCTGATCCAGTAACTTCTGAACTACTGTAGCATTGTAAGGAGAAATATAACCTGAAAACAATCAGAACAATTAAGAGCAACTGGTGAGATACAAATTATTTTTACAAGTAGCTACTCTGAACATTTTGACACTGTCATTACCACTCAGACCTTACATAACCTAGGATGAGAACTATGACAGTGACATGAGATCTCAAGCAGTAACCAATTCACTTTGTGAATGATGACAAGGGCTTCTTCACTCCTACTTTCATCAGGAACAAGGACATCACTCCTAATACTCATTGCAATCAATCACAACAGGAGATGTGCTTAAAGGAAAAGCATCTCAGGTAATATAACAACTTTTACAACAGTGAACTCATGTTTTGTTTCTTCTGCTACAAAAAAAAACACAGTCAAATTAGATGTCTGCTAATTTACTTCTGCTATCTTCAACAAGGATTAGAAGTTTTACTTTGTGCAGAATAAAACAGATATAAGAAATGTTTTCTACTTTTGTTTTTACTATAAAACCATTTTTATTATAAAAACATTGTAATGCCTTGAAAATGTTCATGAGCTGTTAATAAAAACAATGAATTTAGGAAATTAAAAAAAATTCCTTAAAAGCATTATAGAACATGATTGTATGCTGGGATTGTTAATGTCTACTTTTCCTACAGCGATATCAAAAAACTTTTTTAAGTCACTAATTATAAACAGAACAACAACAACAACAACAACAACAAAATAGGACTGTCTTTGGATTTTACTAGGCAGAACAGTCTAGTCTCCTCTAGACCTAAAAGCAACGTGAAGGAAAATGTGAGTTTTGGAACCATTTTATTGTAGTATATAGGTTTTCATTATAAATGTTGTTAAATGCATACAAATATAAAGAGATAATGTGCTTAGAAGAAGAAAAAGATCCATCTGTAATACCAGATGAACTTGGCTAGTGAAATGGATAAATGTATTTCCTCAGACACCAGCTCATTTTTTGAAAGTACTTGGATTTCTGGAAGACTGCAGTCCATAAACCCTCTAAAGAGCAAAAGATCAGATTTTACTTTAAAAGCTTTACTGTACCTTTTAGCATATTTGATGCACATGTTGTCTCAATGCCAGCTGTATTAAAGTTGTCTTTTACAGCAACAGGAATTCCATCTAGAATGCCCAGTGGCTGACCTGCATTAGGAATGATTGTAAAACAACAGAGATTAAAGCAAAATGTGCTATATACAATGTTCTCATCAATTACTGTTTATTTTACATGTCCCTTTGGGTGGTTTTTGGAAGCAAGATTGCTTTCCACTTGGCACTTGATGGTTGTCTGTGCCATTTTCAAGAACCATATTGCATTCCAGCTCAAGCATTGAGCACTCTGCCCAAACCAGACCTCGTGTCTAAGCCCTCCAGCTGCTTTCATCCAGGCTGGCTATCCCACAGGAGTGCATTCCAATGGGACCACACAGTGCTTATATCAGCCATAGATGCTACTAAATCCACTCCATCACTAGGCTGGGAGCCATAAACACTGCCTACCTGACATATACAGTAGATTAATTACTGAAGCAGAGAAAATCCTTCCCAAGTAATTGATTATCCACCATCAAAAAAACGCCAAACCAACAAACACCACAAAAAAAACCCCAACCCAAAAATGAAACGGCCTACATCAGGAAGCAAAACAACCTGGCTGACAATTTTATTGAGCTGCCAGAGGACAGCAAGTGTCACCCAGGAAGGAAGTGTTCTCTATTAGGTGAAAATTTACCTTTCCTGCCATTCTTGAAACACAAAGGAAAATGAGGATGGCCACCTTCTAAATGCTGCAGATAACAGGACTGAAAGCTGTTCTGTTCTCCAGTTACTAACTGCAATTAATAAAGCTGCTTTATTTTAATTTGCTTTCTTAACTAAAAACTAAAATAGGTTGTGCCAGCTGTTTGCCTAGCCCAGTATGGAGGCCTCTGAATGACCACTGCATTTGCCTATTCATGGCACCTGTTGGCTACATATTCTAAATGAACTGCTGAGGGAAAGAAGGAGCAGACACCAAGTAGCAATGCTGTCCAAGAAGCACAGAGCCTATTTAACCTGCAGTGCCTTGTCTGGTCCAGGTTTTCCCTCTGTTTTTTGGCCTAAATACTCTCCTGAGTACCAAGTGTACATCCACGAGCACCCACAGAAACCTCAAGCGTGAGCCTCATCCCCCACCAGTCAAACAAGCCAAGACACCCCCTCTAAAAAGCAAAGGTGCTTCGTCTAACACAGACAGCTCCTCCACAGCAGCTTTTTAAGGACTGACATTACTTACAAACCAACATACCTCTTTTATATCTTTCCTCTGATTCTTCAGCTTGCTTCAAAGCGGTCTCTTCCGCTACGGTAATGTATGCATTCAGAAACTTGGTGCTTTTGATGAGGGCCAGGCATCGCTGGCAGAGCTCCGTGGGAGTGACTCGTCCTTCCTTCAACGCCGCCGACACCTGAGAGCGCAGCCCATCGTTCAGGGCAGCCGGGTGACAGAGACCGCGCCGGGGCGGAACGGGAAGAAAGCGCCATCCCCGCTGAGGGAAGGAGCCCACGGGAAGCGCTCTCCCGGGCCGCTCTGGGAAAGGGGGAAGCGAAGGGACCCCGGTCACCTTGCGAGCCCGCCCCCCTCCTCGGCACCCCTACCCCGCTCCTCGGCATCCCGGCAGGCGGACAGACCCCACTCACCTGTCGGAGAGAGGCGCGCAGCATGGCTCTCCCTGCCCGTCGCTACCTACTCACGCCCGCCGACCACCCCCTGCCTTCGCCCCGGCACGGCGGCCGCGCGCCGCCATCTTGCCTCAACACCCCGCGGCACCATTGGCAGGGCGGCCAAGAAAGCGGCCGCCCATTGGCTGCGG
>VXBC01008961.1:52111-120919 GCA_013399945.1 Ploceus nigricollis | reverse complement strand
CCGGCTGCCTCGGCTATGCTGTCGTGGGGAGCGGCGGGCAGCCGGGCGCTGCGCTGGGCAAACGGGCGGGCACCGACCCGCGGGCTCCGCGCCTCTCCGCGGGCGCGGATCGCCATGCCCAGCTGGGTCATAGACCGGTACGGCAGCAACGAGGTGCTGCGCTTCACCACGGAGATGGTGTTCCCCATCATACACTTCCCGAACGAGGTCATCATTAAGGTTCACGCTGCGAGCCTGAACCCCATCGACCTCAGCATGAGAAGTAAGTGCCGAGCCCGAGCAGCCGCGGCCGGGCTGCCGGGATGGCAGGGGCTGTGCTGGGGCTGCGGCTCCAGCGGCCTCGGCGGCCCGAGTGGTGCCAGGGCACCGACCTGCCGCGGCACTGTCCAGGGCTGCCTCAACACACGTGTTTCCCCGAGTCCTGTGGAGAACTGCCGCCTCTTGGAAACTCAACTTTTTTCAGGTTCTCAGGGAAGAACGATACTAAAAGCCACTGACAAGAGTGTGCGTGTGTGTGTTGCGAGGGTTGACTTTCAGTTGAGTGATTGTGGTGTTACTCTCTCGACCGAGAGACGCCCGGCCAAGGAGCAGCATTCCCCCCAAGTGATGCTGGATTTTCCCATCTCCTTGAGGTGAATGGGGCTGGAGGTCCAAGTTGCTGTCAAGTCGGCATGTACGACTTAAGGCAAACCGTGGCGTTCATTGCCATGCCCATCCTAAATTGGCATCTGGAGACGTGCTGTTATCCCGCCCAGGAAATCTGTCTTTTTCACTGCCCGGCTCTTTGTATTTGACACATTTAATCAAGAGATTTTCTTCCCCAGTTTCTGGGTTTGAAACACAAGAAGGAAGTTGTAGTAGAATACCTTATATTTCCTGTGTAGAAGTGCTTGCATATCAAATCAGATTGAGTAGAACAAGCAAATATATCTGCAGGAAGCCCGCTGACACAGCTGTAATCTGTGTTTTGGGTCTCTAATAAATGAATTTTAAAAAATCTTTTAATATAGTTGGGGGTTTAGTGATGGGACGTTTCCTATCTGAGGATTCCTGTTAGGACACTTTCTGGCATGATAGGGCCCCTAGGTGGACTTGTCCAAACACTTGAGTGGGTATACAGGCCCAAATGCAGGCTATTTTTAGGCTGAGCTCTGTTATTAGATGGGTAATTGTGAGACTTCACAGCATTTGTCTGTTGCTTACTGAATAGAAGTCCAGATTAGTAATCTTAAGAGATATGCCTTATTATTTTTTACACTTGCTCTTTATTTCTAAAATCTGTAAAAGTGTGAAATATTGCAGATTTTTGCATGCTTCAGTTATAACAGAAATGAGGCACGTTATGGATAGACAATGCTTTCTAATTGGAATTGCACAATTAATAAATGAACACTCAGTGTGGTGTGTTGTGGTTGATTCCATGTTTTGCAGGTGGTTATGGTGCAACTGCGTTAAATATGAAGCGGGATCCCTTGAAACTCAAAGCGGGCGAGACTGAATTTCCTCTAACGCTTGGTCGAGATGTCTCTGGTGTTGTTATGGAATGTGGACTGGGTGTGTCTTATTTCAAACCTGGAGATGAGGTGATACCACCAATCTCTTTTTTCTTTTTTTCCAAAATATATAGTTAAAATATACTATGAGATGTTCAGCATTCATTCTCTGCTTAGTTTTTTTAATGCTGTTGCACTCTTACTGAGGCTTATCTGGCAGTAAATTCCTAGAATACTTTCTTTCCTTTGTTTTTTCTCTGAAAAACATGGTCTTTCAGAGACTTGTTTCTGCAAGTTAATTTCCCTTCTGTGTTTTTGTTTTTGGACCACTGCAGCAGTAGCAAGAGTGGAATTTGTTTGTTTATAAGTGCACACTCAAAGTGCCACTTTGTTTTTAATTGAAGGTAGAATTCTAACAAGAAGGGATTTGTTTTTATTTTTCTTGAGTAACTTGGAGTAGGAGCTTTGGCTTAACCCAAGAAGCACTTCATGGGTGCCCACACAAATACTAATGCTGTTTGCTTTTACCTTCACCAGCTGCTTTCACATTTCACCAGTTTTAGCATAGCACATCCTGATTCTGCATCATCCTCACCCCTCTAATCTGGGCTTTCCTGGCATGGGAGTACTTTGGGGGGAGTTGAAAAATTGTGTCTTATACACAATGCAATGGTACAATTTATTTATGTAGCACTCCATTCCTTCATTTAGTCAGTTTTGTGGATTTTTTTTTTTTGTGTAAAATAAGCTAAAACTGGTTTCTGATAAACAGTGAGGACATTCTGTGAATTAGAAAAAAGATTTCTTTAATGAAGGAAGCTTCTGTGTACATACAATTGTGTGCAAAGCTACCAAAATTGATAGTTGTTTTCTGTTTGGTTTTAGGTGTGGGCAGCAATTCCCCCATGGAAACAAGGCACTCTGTCAGAGTTTGTGGTAGCTAGTGGAAATGAGGTAAACTTTCAAACCTCTGGCTAACAAAACCTCCAAGTTGTAAAGACTGGCATTTTTCTTCTTCAGTATCTAAGTAACTTTATTTCTTAGTGCTTGGATTGATTTGTACTCCAGCTAGTTTTGAAGATGGCTGAAAATGTGCAATGCAATACACAATCTGCAATATAGTAAAGCTTTTTTAAATATTTCAGTGTCACCTAGGAGCTGCTGTGTGACTTAGTTATGGTTTTATTTCAGGTATCTTTTAAGCCAAAGCGTCTCAGTCACACAGAAGCTGCTGCCTTACCATATGTTGGTCTCACTGCATGGTCTGCACTTAACCAAGTGGGAGGACTGAACCAAAGTAATTGTAGTGGGAAAAGGTAAGTAAACAGTTCTGGTGCTGAAACTAAAGTTCTTCATTTTTATATTGATGAGCTGCTTCTAAGACATGTCCAGCAACAATAAAGACTGTTATACCATGGCATTCATAAAGATCAGCTGTCTGAGGATGATGGATTCTGTCTACACAGTTGCTGAGAGAGGCTTCTTTAGAGGAAGGTTCAGATGAGGTCCCTGTATAGAGATAAAAAAGCCCAGAGAAGTTGTGGATACCCACGCATCCACAAATGGAAATACTTAAGGCCAGGTTGGGTGGAGCTTTGGGCAACCTGCCCCAGTGAAGGGTGTCCCTGTCCACAGCAGGGCATTTAGAACTAGATGATCTTTGAGATCCCATCCAACCCTGTTCTAAGGCTGTTCTATGATTCTGTCATAATCCAATGTATATCTAATGTATGGGCTATATAGAGAAATTGAGGCTATTATCTCCAGGAATTTGTAGGGACTTTGCCTTTCTGCCTGTTAAGACAGCTAGCCAAATGTAATATCCTCTCAGTTATACTTGCAGCTCACAAAAAGCCGTCTCAAGGACAGAGATGTGGTTCACTCACTTCCCGCATGCATGGGCCATTTGGAACAGACTGGTTTTCTAGCTTTTTAGAGAAAAATGAGCAGGTGACTGACTCTTATTTGACCTGCAGGCCAGAACTTTGATGAGATCAGGAATGCAGACAAGAAAAGGAGAACGTAAAAGACGAGCAGCCAATCAAATAGAAAAATTGGCTTTGTTTATCAGTCTGTTGATCTGACAATGGCAGATGAAGAAAAATGCAGTGAAAGATTGGAGCAAATACCATTTTTCTCCTGATAATTGAAATTTTCAGTTATTTTGACCTTTGGATGTTTGAGTAAATAGGTAGCAAGATCTTCAGAATGGAAATAAGGGCAAAAGTAAAACTATGGGAGTTGAAAAACAGTAGTTAAAATTACTGTGCTGCATCACAGGTTTACGTCATAAAGTAATTACTGGGCAGCAGGAGTCTGGATGCCTGACCTCTTCTTATCTTGGCTGATACTTTGTAATGCAACACATTACAAAGGACACTAGATCGATTGAAATTCTTCACCCACGTCTCTAGAAGACAATCGAGTGAGTGGTCATTCATGTGTCGCAGTGAACTTCATCATGAAAATATTGAGTAATTGTTTTTTCTAAAGATAAGCAATGTTTTGAGAAGATGAAATTGCAAAATTTAAAGGAGTTTCAAAGAGACATAGTTGAAATTAACTTCAAGCTAGTAATAAAATTCTAGATAAGATCACCTCACTTTTTATTTTTCAGTATTTAGACTTTTTATTATCTTAACTTTCACATGTTAATAGAATTAACCTAAAGATACACTGATAGGCTAGCTGTATTTAAATTGTCTTTCCAATCTTCAAGTGTTTAGATTGTTAACAGTAAAGTTGAAACTGCATTTGTAATGTGTCTTTACATTTAATATTTACTTTCATGTTCCAAATAAATTTTTAATTACTCTGTCAGCAAAAAACGCATTTTAATATACTTTAAAAATATTATATTTCCTATCTATAAATTTTGAACTGTAAAACCAGCAGTGAATGACTTATATGATGGTACCTTTTTTCCCTGAAATATTACTTGTAGGAAAGTGTTTAAAATGCATTGAAGAGGCTGTGCAAAATTATATTCCATGAACTCTCAGGGCAATAATTTAAAAATACAACCATTTATACAGTGTTTCCTAATTTTTTTAGATCATATATTTGGTAAGAAGTTACCTACATATGTGATTTTATGTCATTCTTTTTGTCTCCCGTACTAAATAGTTGTGTAGAAGGGTGTACGTGCACACAAAATGTCTTATTTTGGCAGAGCAGCTGTATTCCTTGATGAAAGCTACTTCACTGGTGCTTTAGTGCAGTGTTAAGACATCTTAAAAGCAGCCGGATTTTTCTGTTGGTGTGCATTGTTCTCTTTGGCTCTTTCAAGGTGTTAGCGTGGGCTAACCGGAAATACTTGCTGTTAGTCCAGTGTCTGGCTGTGCATTGATCTGACAGATTATCTGTTCCATCTGCACATACTTTCACAGGTTATGGTTTTACAAGTTTCCTGAAGTGTGCTCTCATTGTTTGTGAACCCTCCTGCAATTCCAGTAATTTTTCCATAGCTTTTATTCTATACCACTCTAATTAATGTCAATATTCTTGTCGAAGTTTAAATGTTTTTACTATCCTAAATGTTCAAAATGACTGTGTTGAAGTTCTCTGTGGATACGTGGAGCTTCTCATATGTGCCACTGACCTGTTTCAGTAGAAAAGGGATATGCTTGTTCAACACTAGCTGTTAAATATCTTGCTCTCTGTATTCAAAAAATGCATGACATAAACAAACCTGACAGTTTGAGAAGTTATTCAAAGTGCTTACATTGCTTTTAAGTAGAAGTCTTTATGTAAATGCAGAAGCAATGCCTTAGACTTCCATGTATGCAGGGCAGAGATGCTGGATCCTGTTAATGTAAGTTACTAAATGTACACTCCTGGTTTATATGGTTACAGTGAAAATTTGGATGGTATAACTCCCCAAGAAAATATTTTTTTCTATGTCTGTGTTTTATTTCATAATTTTGTCTGTTGAGAAGTACAAATTGAGTGTAGGTTGTAAAACTTCTTAATAGGGTAAACACTGCTTGATCCAGGAATAAATTTCTTGAGGACATTTTGTTGGCATAATCAAATGAAATATAATTTTATATCTAAATAAAGTTGATATATTTAGTCAATAAATACATTAATTTTACAACTATGTAAAATTGATGCATTTATTCAGTTGTTACCTTGTGTGTAACTCAGTAACTGAAAATTTTTAATTGTTTATAATCTGGAGAAAATACTAGTCCTTGATCTATACACCCACTCCCTACCTTCTGCATGTTCTGGTGGGGGACACACACAGCTGAAACAGGTCCTGCCTCTCTGATGCTCGTTTCTGACCACACCATAGCTCCAAGCAGGGCCCAGGGAGATGGGCTAAACTTTCAAATCTCATGGTGTGCTTATTTGGAGACATCTGCTCCCTATGATCATTTGAACTGCTGGAACCCTGTGGAGGGCTTGGTGAATGTTGTGCCTCTGTCAGAAGGGAGGAAAGCCTGGACTACAAATATTCTTTTTCTTCTTTTGAAAGAATTGGTTTTTTGGATCTCTGTCCAGGTCAGAAGATCTGTTAATTTGGTCCCTGGTGCAAATACTTGTATATTAGTTTACTCCTAAGCTCACCCTTGCAGTGAAAACAGGTAGTTTCTATGATGTGTTTTCTCCTGGCTGTGTTTTCCTGAGGCGGTGCAAACAAAACTGTTCCTGCTTTGGCACTTGCCACCATCTGTCATTCAGTACTGTCCTAACAGGTCCTGCACCTTCAAACACTCCGTCTCTTACTTGTGTGTCTTGCTGTTGTCCGTGCTGTTGAGCTGCTGCACGTGGATCTCCTGTGCAGATGTAGTTTGTCTCAGAAATGAAGAGCTTTCTTGAAGTCACAATGTGTGGAGAGAGTTTTAATAATTGGAAGGTGTGGTAGGAAATAGCCCATGTAACATAGGAACAAACTGAATCTGGAAAGTATTTCTACCTGAAGGAATCCTGAGGGCTTTTATTGAAGGGGAAAATTTAAAAAGTCCTAGCCAAGCTGCTCCCCAAACTGAAAATGTTACCCAAATCATTTGAGCAAATTGTACATTTTAAGACGACAGCTTTCCCCCAAATATGTAGTAGAAGAAGTGCCCTTAAACTAAGGAGTGAAATTGTAAAGGCGGTTTGAAAAGGTTTTTTTGAAAGGATTTTTGACTGTCCTTTTTAAGGATAAAGATGGATTTAACCCAGTATCTTGAGTGTAGGATCCCAGAGCCTTTTCAAGTATACTGAAGTCGAAGTATGCGTGTTGCTCCGGGCATCTGTCATTAGAAGCCTGGTTCTGAGGATAAGTACATTTTGGCAGATTTAAAAGCTGCAGGCTTTGTGGTATTGTGGTTTCATATTCTTAATCTGAATTTTGCAGCTTGGATCAGTGAAATGGAAGGGAACAGAATCTGATCACTTACAAAAGGAGCATTTTAAAATGGATAGTGTGACCATAGCCAAGTCTCTTAAGCTACTTCAAAGAACTTTTGTAAACTGAGACTCCAGATTGTATAGTACAGTTTTGTACTGTAAAAAGCAATTTCCTTCAACATCTTTTACTCTGAGATTTAAAACAGGAATTTCACCAGCTTCTGAAGATTCTGAGATTTTTCTGGCAAACAGAAGCTCTGAGAAACATGATGTTCCCCAATCTCATGCCAGGACTTCATCTGGGATCTTCTTTTTGTCCTAGAATTAGCGAATGGATCCAAAGTCAAAGCACTGTTTACAATTTGAGCTGCAAGGTTTTCTTACTAATTCACTTTCTTATGTTTATTTATTTAATAAAATATTTGGATGAAATTTTTGAACAGTGATTAGGCTTCTAGCAGTAAGGTCCTCACACAAGTAAACTTGTATTAATTTTTTTGAAATTTAGGGTTATCAATTAAAATGAACTCTCAATTGCTAATAATTTGGCAGTATACTCATTAATTTTCTTGCTTGTGTGCCAGTTCCCACAAGCTGGCATTTACAGGGTCTTGTTGAGATGTACTGGAAGGAACTAGATAAATTCTACTGCTTTTTTTTTTTTAAAGAAAATGATATCTATCTTAATTTAATAGAAATTAAACTTGTTAGTGGTGAGGGTACTTCATTGTATTTTTATCTTTTATATAAGCATTAGGCAACATGGGAAGATTATGTTCCATATGTTCTGCAGGTCACAATCTCCTTAAATAATATGGTATTAAACTACTTTTTCTCTTAGATAAGACCTATTTGTGTAAAATGCTGGTGAATTGGATTTTTTTCTGTAGGAGATATGACAGTGGAGTCTGGGAGACAGAAAGGACTCTTAGTTGATTTTTGTCCCAAACTAAATGATTATGTTTGGGAAAGTGAGGACAGGTACAGGGTTTTTGATTGACGTAAGGACCTGACACCTCCACTGCCTGCATTTAGTGGAAAGCACATATGAGGAAGTCTCTTTGGCTGTGCTGAGATAATGTTTTTGGCACAGGACACATGATCAGCAATGTTAAGTCACGTTTTTGGCTATATCTGAACAGTTAACCACTCTCAAATAACATTGAATGACAAAACCAATGTTTTGCTAAAAATAATTCCGTGTCAGAGATGTATAAGAAACATTAGAATACATAGTTACTCCAGAGTTTATCTAAGGAACTATTAAATATATTTTAATTTTCTCTTACAGAATATTAATATTAGGAGCTTCAGGAGGAGTTGGTACATTTGCTGTACAGGTAATATTATCCAGCATGCCCAGGATGGATCTTCAAGCATTTCAGTATGAAAAAAAAATAACAGAAGGGAATTGAGAGAAGGAATAGAGAAATAGCAAGCTCTGTATATACAAGATTAATAGCAAGATCAGTCTGCCTGATCGAGATGATTGATATTTCCAAAAGTAAAGTATTTTCAGATTTATTGCTTTCTGTTTATTGTGTTATATTATTTTAAAGTAGGAAGCAGGGACTTTCAAAGAAAGGAGTTGTGTGTAAGATCACATTTCACAATCTGGGTGCAGGAAATCTCTGATTGGTGTATGTAGCCTGTTCTCATTATCTTTCATTCAGCTCTGTGCTCTAAATATGATCAGAACTTCGTGTATGAGTAGGAAAATGATGGAGAATGTCACCTACCACAAATGCTGTAGTTGGTCAAATGATGTGAGAGGCCATCAGGCTTTTGTGTGCGGTGGCTGTAAAGCACAGAGGTTTACACACTTTCCCTCGCTGTCTTTGCCCTGCTGCCCTTTTGTCTGTCTGTTCCAGTAGTTCTAAACTTTGGAAAGTCAACATGCTCTTTTGTTGCTTCATTAGTTGTGGAACATCCTCTTTCATGCTCTCAGTTAATTTGGGAGTTTTGATTCTAATTACTATCATCTCATGCTGAAAAATCTTTCTCTCAAGATTAAAAAAAAATACAGAAGTTGGGCGATTGCATCACTGCTTTCCGTGTTACTAGGCCATAAGCACAGTGGTTTTAAAGAGGTTTACAGCAGAATTTTTTTGTGGTATGCTATTTGCCTGGTGTGTGATAAAGCAGGTGACTTTCAGTATGAAAGGCTGACCAGCCAACTGATCAATCCTGGATAAACTAAGTTAATTAACGTGGAATAAAGGTAAAAAGTGTTACTGTGAATGGCAAAAATGAGATGCAAAAAGAGATAAATAGCTAGCAAAAGTCCTTTACTTTGCTATAGCTTTTGGAGTAGAAGATAACCTGATACTGTCCCTGTGATTAAATCAGAGATTACTTCCTTTTAGTTTTTACTAGTACTTAACCTATTTGCAGTAATATGAAATACTTAAAGAGCATATTTAATAATATTTAATGGTACATCTGGTGCCAGTTTGGTAGATTGGCAACTTGGACAGTATCTCTTGGTGTATGTTTAGCTGGTAGACTAAACATACAGATGGCAAACTGAGAGCCTTATTTTTCATGAGACCTGGTATCTTTCAGTAGCATTAAAAAACCCCCACACTCTTTCCTTCACACCAGCTCCTCCCACCCCACAACCACCTTAAATATTGATAAATTCTAGCCATTATTTTGTCTGTGAGATTTGTGACAAATTATCCTGTATTGGAACAGTCTCCCTAGTCCCTATTAAAGGTGCTCATTTGTTATATAAATATAATGAGATTTGGCTTTTAAAGTTTTTCTCAATATTTCACTAAATTTTAATTTTTGGACTTCTTTTTTTTTATGCTTGTTTTTAGCTAATGAAGGCCTGGGATGCTCACGTGACAGCAGTTTGCTCTCATGATGCCAGCACACTGGTGAAAAAGCTTGGAGCAGATGATGTGATTGATTATAAATCTGGAAATCTGGAAGAGCAGCTTAAAACATTACCCTTGTGAGTGTTTGTGTTGCTTTAATACTGAGATGAAGGAGTTGGTGGTCAGACCTTCTGCCTTTTGATTGCTTGACTCTACCAGAGCTCCCTAAATTTTTCCCCATTTCTAAAGCATTATTTCGTAAAGCAGATTCACCTTTTTGAATGCAATTTACAAGTGAGTATGCCCAGCACAGATATCTTGGTAACAGTAAGCCAGTTAATTGGGAGACAAGCTCACTTCTGTGTGCTTCTCTTCAGTGATTGTAATATGAACAGTTTTGTAGCTTCCATCCAAGTAACCTGGAGAATATACAATGCATTAATAAATTGAAATAAAGCTCTGAAATCCTGAGTGAAGCTGGTAAATATAAAATTGATCTTGTAGAGGAAAGAACTATATAATGAAGAAGTAGTGACTTGCCACTGTGCAACTCAACTGGGAGTAAATTTCTATTCTGTAACATTGGATACAGCTGCCTCTGAAAAACAATCACATTTATCTTGTCACAGCAGCTATGTTTAAACTAGCCTGAGATTTTTCTCTAGAACAGAAGTATTTTTTGCTTTTGTCATCTTTCCATCTGTTTAAACATAGTCTACTGTGACTTGTATTTGAATATGGTATTTACACTGCTCTTTTTAGCTAGATTGAGGTAACTTTCTGGGAGGGGAAATAGAAGCTGCTTGATCTGTGGAAGAATTTTACTGGTAACTGTGCTAAGAAGCCACGTGCCCTTTAACTGTAGTGTGATTGTCAGCAGGCCTGAGGGCAGTTGCGAGGGCAGTGACACTGTCACAGCAGGATGGACTTTGCAGTTGGTGCAAAATTTGCCTTTGTGAACACTTTAAATGCTAAACACCCATTCTAGCAAGTGACCCTTGCTAAGAGACATCAACAACAGTGTCCTGGGGTGCAGTTTAATGATGCAGCTAGGCTGATCAGTCAGCTCTACCAAGTGGGATGTTCCTCCTTCCCTCCCCTTTGCAGTTGTACTGACTCTTCAGAACCCACAGTCAGCTACTCTTTCCAGAGCATTCGTTTTCATTATCTTCTCTTGTTGGTAGCTAACTGCTACATGAATTGAACTTTAAACATGAAATCACACTCTTGGAAGACAGGCAGGAAAACTGTCATTCCAGAGAAATAAGGACTTTACTATTTAATTTTCATTAAGTATTTTCTCTCATATTTGTAGATTATTTAGATTAGAGATATGTGTATATACATATCTATTGCAACCAGGAGATTGCTGGAAATTTACAGATGAGAATGAGAATGAGTTGTGCATTTAACAGAACAGGTGCATAGCTCCCTATTGCCCTATGCAGCCTTTACAGTCTCACATGCTGGTATTATAATGAGAAGGAATACTGAAACTGTGGCTTTTTGCCAGAGGCTGCATATACCCATTCCTTGGGGGGAAGGTTTTAGATCCTTTGCATTGTTAGGTTCAATGTTAAATAGGTAGATGTGAAGAAAAGAGCTGTCAGGAGAGGTAAAATGGCCCCTAAATAAATAAGGAGGTAAAAAAAAAAAAACTCGGAGAAGTGAAGCTGAGAATTGGGTCACAGAAAAGATGTGAGGAAATAAGGGTTAGTAGAATAATTTGTTTACGTAATTTTAGCCACTGGAACTGACTTCTGTTGAGTACAGCATGTACAAGAGCTGTTCCTTGCTGGGGGCATGAGTCCAGACTAGTTTTTACATGTACATACCATATTGTTCAGTTCTAGACCTCAAGACTGTTCCAGTAGTCTCTGTGGGAGAGCTGAAGAGATAGAGCTCTAGAAGGCTTTAAGCAAGTACAGAATGTAGTTGTGCATCTAAGTTTGCTTTTTGGAGTTTAAGTGTACTTTCTAAATAGCCTGTGTCTGCTGCACAGAGAATAGGCAATAACCTGTAAATTTAAGTCCCATTGTACATTAAGCTGGGACTTTTCTAAAGTCTTGGGACTTTCTTGCTGCTGTCTTGCAGGCTGATTTTTTTTGCATTGCAGTGACATGTAAAAATGTGAACTATAGCTGATTTCTGCTATTAATTACCTTAATTACAGTGAAGTTATTTTTCCTATATCAAGATTTTAAACCTGTTCTTTGTATGTCTGCAGGTTTGATTTTATCCTAGATAATGTTGGTGGATCCACTGAGAAGTGGGCCCTAGATCTCTTGAAGAAATGGTCAGGAGCAACATATGTTACTTTAGTGACACCTTTCCTGATCAATATGGACAAACTTGGAGTGGCTGATGGCATGTTGCAAACAGGAGTCACTGTTGGTTCCAAAACTCTAAAGGTATTTGACAAAATCCTATGTACTTTCATATTTTGTGGTACTTTAGTGACTACTTCTGTGGCTTGGATGTCAGTCACAGAGCTCATGGAGAGGCAGCTGTTGCATTGTCCTCATATGTCATTAAGTATACACTTCTTTCTTTCTTTATTTCTTGCACTGAAATGTGTTGGGGTGGTGCTTCTGGGTGTATGTAGTAGTTTGGGGAGCTTTGAAGTTTGATTCCTTATTGTGCTTTCCATTGTGGCCTTTTCCATGTGGCTTCCCTAGTGAGTCCTGCTGACAGCCAGGGTTTCATAGTAAACACTGCAAATCCCTGCCTCACTGAAGTGAGGGCAGTTTTGTTACTTGCTTTAGGCTGGTCAGGCTTTCTCTCAGAGCATTGTTCCGTGACTGATTCTCTTCATCCTGTTCCAGCACCAGAGAGTAATAAGTGTGGTCAAGGGTGGCTAGGAAGTCTTTCATCTCTTTCATGTTCATGTGTCTAGATGGTGATACTGATTTTTCTAGTTTTCATAAGTGGATCTTAAAACATTCTGCCAGTGGCTAGATCAGTGGGGCTTTTTAGAACTTTTTCTTTCCTATGCTTGTGTACTTGCTCTCCAAATGAATGCTTTTTAAGCGGTTGCTATGGTACTCCTGCAAAGGCTTGGCTGAATGGATTTTAAGTCCTGCAGCAGTACCTTCTCAAGAAAGCCCAAAGACAAAATGAAAAGGTGGGGAAGAAAAGATGAAATATTATTTCATCTTTGTGCGTGTTTCCATGATGAAGAGGATTCTATGCCATATAAAAAAATCATCTCTCTTTGGCAGATGATGGCTTTTGTTCCTGTAATGACTTAGTCAGAGGAGATGCTCTTGACTTGTGTGTGTGAGATCTTCCCAAAATGCTTTCCATGTGAGCTGCCATCTATCATTGGACGGTGATGACTTTGGCAGATATTATAGTGGAAAATGAAGTCACTGATACCGAAGTGGAAGGTTTTAATGTCACATTGCTGGGTTTATTTCACCCCTGTTTTGAGTGCACATGAACACATAACGCCATTTCTCTCTTATGTAACAAACAGTGCTGTTTCTAGCTGCAGAGACAAGGTAATGGTTTTTCTCTACTAGCTGACTTGTGCAATTGGACGCACAATTCACCCTGATCCTCTTGTGGTAACACAACATCCTGGTCTGTACATTTAATCCACATTCTTAGGTGCCATTTTTTCAGACACTAGCATATAATTTCCATGTCTTTTCCTTAAGTTACTTCTTCAGAGATTCTGTCATTAATTTTAGTTCCCATTTCAGTTTGCTCTCATGATATTTTAATAGATTTGTGATCTTTCTTGCAGCATCTCCTTAAAGGAGTCCATTATCGGTGGGCATTTTTTATGCCAAGTGGCCCAAATTTGGATGAAATCGCAGAACTGGTTGATTCTGGAAAGGTATGTAAGTAATGGTTACTTGGGTGTTTGTGCTGAAAGAGTTGCTCCTTGGACTCAAAAATGGTGTATTTCACTGTTGAGAAATAAAATTTTATGAGAGTCATGGTAAGGAAAACTGGTTAAAAATCAGCTTGTTCCAGTTTCTAACATCTGCCTTTTGCATGGAGTTTAGGAGTTCATAATGCTTAAGTCTGTTCTGCCTTCTCCTTCTTGAGCATACATTTTAAAAACACAAAGCTTACAAAGTTACAAGGAGTAATGTCCAGTGATTGTTTATTTTTTCCAGTGGGAATCATTGAATATGAACTCTATATGAAAACTGTGTTTTAAGAGGTCTCGCTTGGTTCATTTGGGCAGAATAAACATGGCTGTGTTGCTGCATATTCAGAATTGCTTAGCCTGGATGGTTGGGTGTCCTGCCCATAGTTTACGCAGAACTAGAATATTCTGGTTATTGCAGGTAATAGATGATCTCCATTGGTAGAGTGGTGACAAGAATCTTGTTTTTCATTATTTCAGTGCTGCAGATTCTGATGCTTGTGCTAATTCAGCACAGGGACTTGGAATATTGTGAGCATTCATAAGCTTCTGGGGAATATTAGTGGATGTGGGGGGAAAAGCCAAGACAGATTAAGTCTGCTTTTGTGATCTTTTCAGGTTTATGAGCTTGTTACAAAATATATTGTGGGAGTGAGCAGTTGATTTCCTATGTTTTGGATTGTGTGGTGATATAGGCCCCAGCAGTGTCCTCTTTGGGAATTTTGGCAACATGAAATTATACAAGAGTAGTGAATATGGACAACTGCTGTTAATCTTTCTATGTGGTAGATAAACAGAAGAGTAAGCAGTGTCCGTCATGACTGCTGGTAATTCCAGTATGTGAACTGCCATCTTGTGGTCAAAATTTGTGCATTTTAGTAAAATTTAGATCTCTCAAAGTCTGAGTGTTGATCCCCCTTTTTTGGTACGCAATATTTCCAGAGTTTGGAAAAGAGTCAATAAACTGCTGTTGTACTGAAGACCTGATTGCTTCTGTTTTGCCACCTCAGTGCTGCTGCTAAGAATAAAAAGTTCTCTGCTTTGCATTATGTCCAGTGCTGTAGGCATAATCCTGTGGTCAAGAAAGAAGCTGTAGAAGGTCCTCATCCTGTGATTGCATTCAGTCGCACTGCTAAATTATAAGTGTCTAAGAAAAAGAAATGCCCTTGTCTTTGTTCTTACCATTTGTCCTATTCTCAGCCAGTTGCAATTTGTTTTGTGTTCTGCTTCTACCTTGTATGCAAAACAAATGCAGACTATGCTCATGAAAGCCTCTTGGGAAACAGCTGTTTATGCAATAGAGACAGGGCTTAATCAGTGTTCTTTGCTTAATAACCTGGACAGGTGAATTGCAATGCCACTTAAAATGTACGTCATACATACATGAATGTCCTGATGTACTTCTGGTTGTAAGATGATCATGAGGACAAAGATGTTTGCTTGGTCTTTTATTCTCTGTGCAAAAACAGGTCCTAATGTCAGACTGTTTGTCTGCAGAGTCATTATTCTAGCAGCATTTTACTCTATTTTGTTGTAATGTTGTAAACATCTGAGCTGTCATCAGGATTTTATAAGACCCAGTTGTGTTCTGTTTAGACCGATATTAATAAGACTATGACCTTTCTTGTTTAGACACAAGAGTTCTCATAAAAGGACAGACCATCCATTCAGAAGAGTAGGTGTTTGGGGAAAAAAGGCAGGAGAGAATCACTGGAGAAATTGTACCACAATTTCCTTTAAGTAAGTGAAAATAAATGTTTGTGTTTGGATAGGAAATAATAAAGGAGAAATAAAAAAGCAGAAAGCAAGGAAGTGTATCAGGAAGCTTGGGGAAGCCAGCAAATTGAGCTCATGTAGTTGAACTTGCTACCTTGAGTGAATATTTTTGAGTAATGCAGGGCTTTTTTAAAATTTTTGCATTTTTTATTAAAGACATCTTAATTTTGAGATTGTATGAAGTGAGTAAGAGAGCAATTAAAAAGCTCCTGAAAATGAGAGGCTTTTTTTTCAGGAATAAATTATATGGGGGAATTAAATGTAAGAAGTTAAAAAGAGATGTTACAGTAAGTGAAGCGTTGAAGAGCGTATCTCTTAAACATTTACAGATCTTTTTGATTTAACAGTATTTCTCCTTACAGTCCTTCTGCACCAACAGAGATTTTTAGTTTTGATGAGTTCATTATCTTCCTTTGTGAAAGCAAAAGGATCTCAGTCCTTCAGTGGATGAAGAATAAGCAATTTTGTTTAGATTTCACCTGGATGATCTTTGCAGCAAGGAATAGAGATTTGCAAAATGTCAGCTCTGAGGAGTTATTTTAACAGCCTTTTTTAATGGGGAAGCGAAGGAGAGGATTTGATGAGTTGGTAGTACAGGGAAAGAGAATAATTTTCCTTGTGTAATTTACCTGTACATCAGTCAGTTCTAGGAATTGTAGAACCATTTTCAGTTTACAAGCTGTTTTCTCTGCCTTGCCGATGGACGTCTTCCAAAGAGACTATTGCAAGACTGAGGGGCTGGGAGGCTGCTGCAACAATTGTGGGATTGCAGAAAACCCAGTATTTCCTTGACAAATTTTAGAGAGACTGGCTATTTTCTAAAATGCTGGAGAATCCCTGTTGTGGTTTGAACTGCAGCAGTTAATTATGACCCAGTAAGGACTGGCTTAATGTGGACTCCACCAAATGAGTTAACGAAGCCCATGTCAGAAGCTCTTTATCTCTTTCCGTGGTAGAATGTTCCTGGTGAATTACAATTCTCATCTTAAGACAACTGAAATCAACAGAGCCTTTAATTCAGGACACAGATCTGCTGGCACACTGTTCAGTGAAGCATCATCACTGAAAGGCTCGTTAGGAATTAATTTGGTATATTTGTGGTCAATGTTGTGGATTTAACATTGACAATTCTGGTTTTTGCTGCTTGCCCAGCATTTTCCTCCTAAGGACATGTCATATAGTCCTTGCTGAAAATAGGTCAAATTCATGTAAGTATTTAAGTTGGTAGAAGCCTCTAACTCATAACTGAGCAGTTACTTTGCCTTTTTTAAAGCCTGGTGGAGGAAAGCAGGCTCGGAAGACTCCTTAGTGTCACAAGCAGGAGCACTGAGTGTGTTGTTTGTTCCTGCAGGACCATAATAGGATGTGGGTTAACATGCAGCCCAACAGAAAAGTGACATTTTCATTTTAATTCAGTGCTATTTAAATGCAGTACAAGTGTGTGTGCAGTGTTTCTGGTGACTTAATACTCTTTCCTTCAGAGCATTGTTGCATCAGATGGGCTGATGGGTGAAAGTTGTTTTTGCAGAAGGAAGGCTAAAGGGCAAACAGAGTCTCCAATCATTAAATGAATAGATCATTCTCTCTGATATTTGCTTTTCAGATAGGTGTTCCACCACAGGCACCCATAGGAAGAACAACTGCCTGCCTATATTAATGTAATTTGTGAGTAGTGTTGATTATACATTTTGCTGAAGGCACTAGATGGTTTGGACTTAGCACCTGCTGCTATGGTTTAGAGGGCAGGATGCTGACTGTTCTTTGGCCCTGCTGCTGCTTTCTTGTGCAATGCTGAACAAATTACATAACCTTTTGCTACCATAATTTCTTGATCTACTAATGAGGGCTAATGCCCTTTATTCAGCTCTTGTGATTTGCTCTGAGATACCCTGTTAAAATGAGGAATTGAATTGTCTTCTGTTCCTGGTCTTTCCTATTCAGGAAGTAAATAACACAAATGGATGGATATGGCCATCCACTTTGACAATGCCATGGGTTCTGAGAGTTGTTTGGATGGCCGGCCATGATTTAAGATGGCTTACACCTACTGCTAATGTAGGTCATCACAGCTTCTGGACTCTGTATCCTAACCTGTGTGTTGATTTGCTTCCAATTCATCTTATTACAGTTCTGCAAATAACTTTTTCCCTGGCCCTTATTGCACTATTGCTGCATTTCTGTCAGCTGTATGAATATCAAACAGTGAATGCAACACTGAGTCCTTGAATGTTTTCCAAACATGGCATCTATAGATGTGGCCTTCTCTACAGTAATTCCAGACTTATGACTGTGCTAAGGTATCCTAAGATACCTGAGAACTTGCCCTTGTGTGTTACCTGCTTTAGCCTCTCTGAAAAAAGGCACTAGGGTGCCTAAGTGTAGGGGTTTCTACAGTTAAATGTCTCAATTAACTAGAGCTCAGTCCTTCTTCCCACTCTTTTTAGTTCACTAATGCTTATTCTGATGACCATCTTTCTTCATGCTAAATTGCAAAGCTTGCACCTTTTTTTTTTGCTTTTAATTTTGTGTTTTCCTGTTGCAGTGCATTTGTTTGCCAGGTTGGTTGGCTAGAGCACAGAGATGTTGACCAAGGAGAGTTTGCCAAAAGCTCTGTTCAGCCCTTTCTCTTCCAAAAAGAACCTCTATCTGCATTTTGTCACGGCCACCAAAAAAAAAGCCACTGTGATTTTTATTAAAACATACCTGCTCCTTTTCCTCCAGGACATGGTAGCTTGCTTATGCGCTGAGCTGTGTGTGTGATACATCACAAAGTATCTGTGAAGGGCACCAATGGAAATTTTGCATACTGTGGGGAAATAGGGTTTCAATATGTAAATTCACTTACACCACAATGAGGTCTGGAAAAAACTCTTCATCATCTACCAGGCATTTAATCAGATGTGTTCCCTTAACCTGATGTAATTGTAAATTGTGTGGTAAGTCAGTCCTGGTGTTCTGAGTTCTAGCCTCCTGGTGTAGGAAGGAATTGTGCCTAGTGCAGGGGTAAAGTGCAGACAAGGCAGCCCTTGCCTGGTGTGAGTTTAGTTTGCTGAGATTGGGAAGATGTGGATCATGCAGGACTAATCTTCTAATCTCTACATATTATATACTTTCATATGTAAATATGTATTTATATTTAACTGTACCAAACTTGGTTCTGTCTTAAATATATGGTGACATTGACCTAGATTGCTTTAATTACCAGCATAAATATCAGGACAACTACCGAGAATGTGCCTTACCAGGGATTCTAGAAGAATCCTTTAGTTACTAAAGGATTTAGTAACTAAATCCTTTAGTTACTAAAGGATGCACTTTCCTTTAGTTAACAATTTTTTAGCATGGTCCAATATGTAATTAAACCCAGGATCTTCCTTATTTCTGCTGATTTAAGCTTGGGCTAGGCTGGCACACGTTGCAGTTCTGGGCCTGTATCAGTTTCTTACTGCTCTTCATTGTGTTCTGTAGAAGTTGTTCTGCCAGAACTAATTAACAAATGAGATTTTGAAGCCTTTTCTACACTCTGAACTGTACCCTGATAGCCTCCTTAACTGGTATTTGTCTGCTAGCATTTTAATAATTGTACATGATATATATGAGTTCCTGTGGGCTGCTGTTAGAGATTTAATATGAAAGAATGTACTTTGACTTATTAACCAAACATATAAGACCTGATAATACAGTTGTTGGTAAGAGGTCGTAGGATTAGACCCTGGAACACTTGCCTTTCATTCCCACGTCTTAACCACTGCAGCGCCATTTTTGTTATGGGTGTATTACTGGATCAATTTTACTTCTGTTAGGTATTTGGGACAGAAATATCATGTATGTGCTGTCCTTTAATGTGCTCATGGATGAAAGTGCATAGTCTCTGAAATACAAGTTAATAAAAAACACAGCAAGGAAAGCCTTTTACAAAACATTCAAAGATGGGGCTCTGAGCAGTCTGGTCTAGTGGAAGGTGTCCCTGCCTAAGGCCAGGGGAGTTGGATTGAATGGCCTTTAAAAGTCCTTTCCAACCCAAACCGTCCTGTGATTCTGTGCTGGTACTGTGCAGTTGCAAAGCTACCTGTTGTACAAGATGTGACCAGAGCCAGCTGTTGCAGAAGGTAAGAACTTCATTCTTTGTCTTCAGTGAGGGCTGACCCTAGAACTTGCTGTTGGCAAGCAATATGAGGCTCAGCATACATTGTTGCATGCCATTTTAGGGAAAGAAAGAATGAAGAAAGGAGTGAGATTAGGATCCAAGAAGCATGGAACATGAGTACAGCAAAGAAGATGCTCAGCTAGGAGTGTCCCAAAACAGCATCTTTTTTCCTCATAGGATGACAATAAAGTAACAAATGAATAACCAATTGCTTAGTTCCAGGACAAGGACTATTCTTTTTAATGATTTCTCTTCACGATTCTTGTTGACATTGATGAGAGACTCACTAAAGACCAAAGGAGACTATAAAGCTCTGCATTTGTGCTCATGGACTGCGTTCAAGCCTGGTGATAATTTCTGGAGGAAGATGGCCTTTGTCTTTTAACTCGGCTAGTCAAATCAGCGGGCACGTCTTTTCCATTACGGCAAGCCCTCGGGAGGACTTTGATGTCTGGTGGAGCACATCCCAGCTTTTGTTCTGTGCATGTGCATGTTCCTTTCTTGGAGGGTGGTGTATGGGAGCCTGAGCAGCCTCACCAAGGCATAGGAAGGGGGGAGGCAGCAGCTAGGAGGGAGGCACTCTCCCAAGCAAGGCTGCCCGGCAGCTCTGACACGGCCATCCTTTGCAGACCTGGAAGAGAGCCAGTGCACTGTCACTGTCCTTTGAGAGACGTCACTTTTGTCCTTCGGCGCTCTGAACTAGGCTTGCGCTCCGTTCGTCGCTCTCCTGAGAAGTTCAAGGCTCTCGCTCTCCCTCCAGTGGCAGGAAAAAGCTCCACACTTATTGGAGTCACTTGTTCTACTATTTGGGTCGAAGCCGTCTCCATTCCTTTCATGTTTTCTCACTTGTCTCCTCCTGATAAACTAGAACTGTGTCCTTGCTACCGCAGAAAGTGGGACCTCCAAGGGTGGGCCTGAATTTGCCATGAGCAGGAGTGTGTTCCTGCTGACCAGTCAACTCCTGCCAGTGCTGTTCACTGCCTACTGCATTCAGAGCTGGAGTGGCTGGGACACCCCTCTGTGATGTGTGTAGGATAGCCTTAATCAGCATCAGCAATTACTATTTTTATTTTTCCAAACACATGAGTTCATTTCAAGAGACCTGAGATTCATTTCTATAGTATGTCCTGCATTGGAGAGAATGAAGAGGAAGAAAATACCTTTCAGGCCCAATCTGTTTTCAGATAAACATTTCAATGTGGGTATGTGTAATCCTTTCTCTCCCAGACTTTAGTTTAATCCCTTTTCCCTGAACAAATAGGTGTCCTCTGGCAAGGAACTGATGCGTGGCTGTAAATAGGCAATGTTTTTATTATCCAGTTAATCTCCATTTATTATCACACATTCAACAAACAGCACACGCTCCCCTACTTGTTTGTCTGTTCACAGGAAGAAATTTTATCTTAGTCAGTGGATTATGGTAAAGGCTGAGTGAATCACTGTGCTGCAACATGGTCAGCCCTTTCAGGGTTATTCAAACAATGGGACTGTCCAGCCAGCCAGATAAAATGTTTAATGCTCTAGATTGCCAGGATCATCAATTTGGTATTCATGTCTCTCTATAGCACTGCCTAAAGCCAGCATTTAAATGAAGCTAGAGGTTACATCAATGTAGCAGATGGGCTTTGAGCATGTGGTGGCTGCAACACGGTGTTTTGAACTGTGAAGCTTGAATTCAGGGCTCCTCTGAATCACTGTGTCACCACTTTTCAAATGCAATGTTTTAAACTCTACCCAACAGGCTGAGGATGTAACATACCTCACTCTGTCAGAGTTACAAGTTGCAACCTAGAGTAAGGGACTGTAGATTAGCAGAACAGTGAAGTGTCCTGTTCATGTTTTCTCAGTTGCTGCACATGTCTGAAATTAACTTCTGCCTTTCCCCGGAATCCCTTGCACTTCACATTCCTTGTGCTGCTGCTCTGCTTTCCTCCTTGAATACTTTTCCTCTCCTCCTAGCATGTTGCCTTGTCAGGGTCATCTGTGTCCATGGACCAGCAGGCTGGGTTTCTGTATTTCTTTTTTCCCTCTTAATTGAAGCACAGCTTTGTACACAACTGCCACTAACAATAAGTACTGTACAAGTGCTTGGCTCAACGAAGTCCCTGAACTGTGTTTTCCCAAGCATCTGCTATGAAAGCAAGGGTTGGTCTTCCTCAAAACTGTCAGTACTGATCAGCAGCACGTTCCTCCTGCTGATGATCACAGCAGCTGCAGCTGCACTCAGATGCTCAGTTTACCCCAAACCATTGTCTAATTCAGTGGTTTTGCTGCCTTGAGCCCACGTCTCTGACTTTGCTGACGTCCAAGACATCATTTCCATTCTGTGCTGAGTGCTGACCAGACATGAGTTTGTCTTGAACATGATCATTTATATCCAACATTTCTTCCACAGTTGGGCTATCTTTGTGGGTCCTCTGCCTCTGCTGTGTGTTCTATTCACTTTGCTAGGGGTTGGTTTACAGACATTGTCCAGGCAGAACAAGAGAAATAAATTACTAAGCCTTGTACCTTGCTGTATGACAACTTTGAGACACTTGGTGACTATTTATTTGTACAGTTGCTCTCAAACTGATTAGTCTGCAAATTCTAATGCATTCTTTGGAGGGGGTTCATTCATTCCCAGTTTTCTGCCATGTAAAGTTTCACACTATGGCTAAGCTTGCATTGACAAAACAAAAAGGAAAATCTAGTGATATTAGGGGATACTGTGGTGCAAGTTAGAGTACTGATGTCTTGGATTACGTTATATAAGCAAAGCCAGTAGTTATATAGGTGCAAGGAGTGGATGTCAAGGTAAGGCACAGTGTGTAAATTAAGAGGAAATCAGGAGAAAAGGACCTCCCTGAGCACAGACAACTATCAGAGGACATTTGTTGTGCTGTTGGGGAGGGTGCTGGGTGGTCAGCTCTGTTGCTAGGAGAGTGTGTGTATGAAAACCTTCCCTTGATAGTGCTGCACACTCACCTTCTAAGCAGCACATCTGAAAGCAAAACCCTTTGTTGCATGGTAAAAGCAAGGCAGCTTTTTGGAAGACAGCACCATTCCAAAGCTGGCACACTGTTTTTGTCCTTATTGCTGCAGTATTCCTTTTCTGTCTAGCACGATGCATATCCTGCCAGCAGAGAGGAATTACCAGTTCTGGCTTATTCAACAAGAGAGGGTGCATGCTCACAGCTATAAAGAAAATGCAGAAGATATTTTTTCCCTGACACAAATGAAAAGGATCTTCTTCTAGCACTGTAAATAGTGTGTTTGGATCTTTGGTACTTCAAATCTTCATCACTGCAAGCGCTAGCTGCAGGCTCATCTACTGGTCATTTTTTCCTCTGATAAGAGGATTAGGATCAGTGCAAGGACATGCACTGGGCTGGTGTTACGGGATCCAAGGTAAAGGACCAACCTCAGGGTAGGCAGATCTTTGGCAGGTGTGAGAGGTACTTCTGTAGACAAATCTTATTTTGGCATTTGGAATGCTGACTCAGAACTTGACAGTAGAAAATAACCTCTTCCCTTGAACCAGCAGTGACAAATATTTTTCAGAAGAGCTGAAATTTCTTCTGCTTCTGTTGGTACACTATGACATCTAAAGAAAATACTTATAGGGGTTTCAGGCTCCTTAGTTAATAATGGGGAGAGTGAATAAGTAGTTTAACTGTTGTTAGAAATTAGTCTAAAACAATCCAGAAGGCCACTCTACAAAATTAATGTCAAAATAGCAGCTGATGCAAGCTGGGCTTAATAATGATTTATGCCTCCTGGAATACACAGTGGCTGAATTTTCAAGTGTAGTTAAATGATTCAGCAACAAACATTGGTGGACATTTTTTTTTGTACTTCATTTGTGGTCTTTTGAGGGTACTGAGCCATGTACTGATGCAGACAGGCTTCAGATTTATAGGTATCTTTAAAATATCTGACATTGTGAGAATTCTTGAGTTTAACAAGAAAACCAGTAGAGAAATATGAGGAAAAATGTTCTTTGTGTAAGTATATTATTACAGACAACAAAAAGTTAAACCACAGTGTCAGTTTTTGAAACGATGTAGAAGTTAGAGCCTTACATAGTGACAGTAGTGGTAGAGGCCCCAGGTAAGGGCTCCAAACTGTGCTAGTAGAGGTGCTTTAAAACTTGGGCAAAGAGCAGCAGAAAGCCTTCTTCTGGATGCAGAGGTATCCCTGAAAAATCTTAAAAGCTAGTG
Source organism: Ploceus nigricollis (assembly GCA_013399945.1). Lineage (NCBI taxonomy): Eukaryota > Metazoa > Chordata > Aves > Passeriformes > Ploceidae > Ploceus > Ploceus nigricollis. The sequence goes on along the minus strand of VXBC01008961.1, from coordinate 97,250 downwards.
GCTACATGGCAAGTTCTGTCCTAAATACCATAAAGAAACCTCCCCTCCTTCTTCATACAGTTTTGAAGTGTGAGGGTGATACATTACTTTATACTTTATTCCTAATATAGTGACATTTTTTTCTTTATTCTATAGATTCAACCAGTTATTGATGAAGTCTTCTCATTTTCTGAAGTTCCAGAGGCATTTCTGAAGTTGGAAGGAGGCCATGCACGTGGAAAAACAGTGATCAATGTAATTAGTAGACAATAAAGTATCTTTAATCATTATTCTGCCTGCAGTCTTTGAACATGAATTGGTATGTAGCAAGTGTTTATTTTTTAAAAGCTCATACAGGATGCATGACTTTTAAATCTTGTTTTAGAAAAGCCTCCGATTCCTTCATACTCTGCCTTTTAATAAGCAGACAAGACATACTAATGTCTCTTAGGCATTTCTACCTGAAAACCATGTTAGAAATGTAGTTGTGACTTTTGCAGAACATCCCTCACTCTTAGGATAAGAGGAACAGTCTGCAGCATTTTCCTTTTGTATATCTTGGAGCTTTTATTTTTCAGATATAAGTCCTGAAATGGTGAGGCACAGTGTGCTGTTTTTCTTTGGCTTTCCTACTTCTATTTACCTTCACTGATGTAGATTATTACTCAAGCTATTTCATTCTTAGAACTAAATGGTCACATCACTTTCTCAAGACTGATACTTTGATCTTGTTATGGCAACTCTCTCATGACACAGCTAATCTAAATAGAAGCATTGAACAGAATCAGTCTGTAACTGATAATTATTCTAATTGCCCAACTCCTGGCCCAGATTCAGCTGACTGCAGTGTTTGTGCAAGTAGGGTAGACACGATTTTTGTCCCTGTTCCTGCTGTGTCTCATCAGTGCTGGTGAAGCGCTGGAGGGGGTGCTTGTGTCTGGTGGACTGTTTTTCAACTTGACATTTTGCCAGAGATGGGCTATGGAGTAACTTCCCCTGCAATTATGCAGGTGGATTGAAGGAAAGTGGCAACTTCTTAAGTGAGAGCTGTCCATTTACTGCAGTGCAGCTGTGGTGATGCACAAACCATGCCATGCAGCGTTTCCACCAGGGGACAGAAGTGGCAGCTGTGTGAATAGTGGCCCTGTGCACAAAGGCTTATACAAGCACGTGTACAAACATGTGCAGAAGATTCTTCTTGTGTAGAAGAATCACCCATTCCTCAGACCTTGCAGCTATTCCACACCATTCCACTCCTCAGGGGCTGGCTGTCACAGAGGAATTATGGACAGAGATGGGCACAAGATGAAAGCAAAACTAATCATAAAATGTCACTTTTCTACCTTTAAAAATAATTTCAATAAAAACGTTACCTAACTTAAATTTATTTGTAAAATGCTATATTATATATAGCAAGAGCACATCAATATGACAAAGTACCACTGTTTGAAACCAGTAACATCATATTTTCTATTAAGGACTAAAAGCAGCACATTTCAGAGCAACAAAACTTCAGTGTGTCTTTACAAAAGGAAGAAAATTAGTAAGGCACTTCCTCTAGGGTGCTAATAGCAAAAGCACCAGTATCCTTTGAGGCAATACAATAGTAATGAAAATGTTAATTTTAAACAGATTTACTATGCAAGACAAAGGCCTAGATGCTCCTTGGAGCGGCTTGTAATAACACTGGTCTAAGCCAGAACAAAACACAGCAGCATAGTACCAGAGTTTGTATTTTACCTTTTTGCCAACATTATTCAGGAAAACTAACATGACCAGGTTCAAAGCAGAGCAACAGAAGGACCTCCTGCAGTCATCAGAACATCCTACATGTCACAAGCTCTTTTCTAAACCAGTTACACTTATTTGGAATGGGCACAGCCCTTGTGGCCGGGCATGTATCCAGGCTTGGCTGTGCCCCTTCCTAGAGGAGTCTGACACTTCTGTCCAACGGGGAGCCAGGAGCCCACCACTAACATTGCTCTCTAACATCTCCAGAAATACTGGGGAGTTGGGCATTCTCTGTGGTAAGCCCAACAGGCAGTGGCTGGAAAACTCAGTAACCTCAAGTGCTTACAGGCTGTTGCAGTCATCTTTAGTAATTCTTTCCGTAAGAATTCTTGTTTCCTATACAATTTTGGAGTTCAGTAAGACTCTACTTACTGAAACTGTTTTAGAATGTACAAATGTGTCTTGGCAAAGAAGAAAAATACCAACAACTCAAGAAGTTAGGCAACCTAGGAAATGGGCCAATTCTTCACATTCCAATGCATCCTTTTGCCAGTCCTCTGTTTTTCTAACAAAGTATCTGCTACTTTACATCCTCTATACATGAGAAAATCTAGAATTTTTTCTTAATTTAGGACTCACTATATTAGCATACTAACTATACTTGAAGCCACATGTTAAAATGTCTTTGGATGTGCTGTACTAGCAGTCTTTAAACTTTCAGTAACGTAAGTTTGTTCCAGTGAACCAAATATATTAATTTCCCGTAGTGAATATTTCTCTATACTACAGCCCATAGGTCCAAGTTGCTATACCCACATACACACTGCACTCCTGTCCTTTATAAAATAAGTTGCACTTACTGACAATTCTGGGTTAACTACTCACTGACATGGCTGTAACTCCATGGGGTCTCTCCCCACAGGGTCTCTCTCAGGTGTTCCTTTCTAGCCTGAGGCATACTGCCATTCTCTATCCAACACTGAACTGTAAGGATTTAAAAACAAAAAGAAGGTTTTGAGATACTCAAGCTTTTATAGGGAAAATAATCTTGGATAGGGAGGTGAAATTCTGTTGCTTGTTCTTTTTAAAACTGTGAAGAAAAAACAAAACTCTCATCGTTGATCCTGTATCCTTCAGAGATGGCAGTGCCAATTCCAATGTCCAGAATAGTGGCCAATGCAAACATCATCTTTGCTTCACTGGGTTTATACAACCAGCGGTTCCCAACACTGCGTTAACTTTTCTTCACTGACTGTGTTGACAACGACATGGTTGCAGTCATACTGTGTGCCTCCTGTAGAGAGAGATGTCAAAGAAGGGAGGTTATCTTTGAAATAAGAGACAAATATTCTAGGTTTCAGAAAAGCTCTGTAAGAGCTGCTGTAGATAATTTCTCTTTGACCCATAGCTCTGAGAAGACAAACACATTTTCATCGCTGCCTGCTTTTGGAATTTATTTTTGAAACAGTTCTTGAATTAACCAGGGTCAGTCTGCCTTATTCTCTCCACCCCTCTAGCAATTCAGTTTCTCAGCTTTTTCAGCCTGGATGGAAAAGGAAAGAAACACTGCAGTACAGTCAGGTGCAGCTCCTTGAAGCCTGTCACTTCCCAAAAGTCACGTTTGACTATTCAGTTTTCCTGCAACAGTAATTGTCACTTGGCTCTAAAAACAGAGTGAAGATGTTTAGATGATGAAGTAAGTCCTTCTGCTAACAGACAATACACACATGACCAAGTCAGAGACAAGGTCTGGCACTCGTTTACTCCTTGCCATTATAAACTTTTATTTTGACCAGATGAATCACAAGTCATCACGCACAATGTATCACCCAACGTTCAGCTATTTCCACTGGCAGCTGAATGTATCTGAATGCAAAATAGAAACGTTTCTTAGAAAAGCTTAATCTACTTATGTGATATAATGCCAAACACATTCTCATAGAAGAGCACTATTAATATTCTGACTTAAGAAACTGGGAAGCAAAGACACATTTGACTGGAACCAAAAGTCAGAATTGATGATTTTTTCCCTCAGATCTAGTATGTACTGCAGAAATGTAGGACACGTGCATTTCCTGTAGTACAACCCACCTGCAAAGCAGGTGGTATTCCCACTGGAAGTAGCCATCTGTGCCAACCATTTATACAAAGCACCAGAACACTCCCACGGACACTGTCTTTTTGTTCTGCACCCCAATTGCCTCACCCTCCCTGACTGAGCGAAAGACAAGCCTGGCAGCTGAAAGCTTATGATGTGTGTAACACACTGAGCTTTTTAGCTAATATTTTTTGTAGCTCAGTTATCACAGTGAGTGCAAAAATTTTTTTTAAGTGGTATCTAATAGAATGTAAACATGTTAAGATGGGAAAAGATGGGATTTTTTTTTTTCAGTGGATAGATTTACTTTGATAGCATGGTGCTCTGGACAAGGCTTTGTGCTATGCCAGTTTATCCACAAGGTGGCATTGGCAACTGCACAGTTACACAACTGCATTCATTTGCTGAGGAATTCTTTAACCCACAATTTGTGGTCTGGAATGGAAAACAGGCAATGTTCTTACTAGGCTTTCTCAAATAAAAGCTAAATGTATCTACTGTTTTGTATTTTACTGTACAGATTTACTTTGTTTTAAAGCTAAGAGTGCATCTATACTTCCACTACCAGACCTATCAATTGTAAAGTTCTTCAGTTATAAATGCAGAATACATAATTGCTTTTAACATGATTAACTGAAGAAAAGGCAATGCAGTAGCATTTCTGCTTGTTTGGAACAGGCTCCCCAGGAAAGTGGTTACAGCACCAAGCCTGATAGAGTTGAAGAAGATTTTGGACAATGCTCTCGGGTATGTGATGTGACTGTTGGGGTGTCCTGTGCAGGGCCGAGAGTTGGGCTTTGATGATCTTTATAGGTCCCTTCCAGCTCAGGATATTCTATGATTTCAGGCGTTCAGTCCTGTTTAGTTCTAAAGTGCTGACTGTTGACTATGCTATTTTTCTGGTTAGTTTGGGGTTTTTTTGGGGGTAGTGGTGGTTGCAATTGACATAATTAATGTCACAGCATCAATTTAAAATCAATTTTAAAACAGCTAAAAAATTAATAGAATAGAACAGATAGAGAAAATATTTACTCTCTTCACCCAAAAAAGCAGTTATGTAAGATCTGAATATGCTAATTCTGCTAATTTGCTACTTTTTTAGACCTTCTGTGAAGCTCTGAAAACGAAGTTGAGAAACAGTATCCACACAAATCAAATTACTATGACAAAAGTGACTCCAAAATACACATCAAGTGTTCACAGACCCCAGGCTGCTATGGCAGAATCTCATGCTTGCCATATAGGTATAGCCATTAATAAACAAAAGAACCTCACCTTTTTGCATCTAATCACATCAGTATACAAGCCTGCCTTTGCTTTCCTAATATCCTTTGGCTATTGCATCTACAACTACTATATAAGAAAATCTGCACTTATAGAAATTAAAGTTAATGAAAAGTTAGGTTGTTCTTGCTTCACCATTTTAAATAATCATAGTCACATTGCCCAAAAATTAACTGAGGCTATCTACAGTGAGTGGACACTGAGAATACAAGATAAGCAAGTATTGTGGGTTAGTATCCTGTATGTAGGAGAAATGAAATGAAGTCTTAGGGCCTGTATAATTCAGGAGGTCAAACTAGCTGATCGGGTCTTTTTTGCTTCTAGATTAAAGCAACTAAAGCACCATCCTTAATTTATAGGAACGTTTAGTGTGTATCCCACTGCAAATACCATGTAATTAAGACCCAATGTAATGAGATAACATTTGCTTACCTTTGATATCTAAAACCAGCTTGGGTTTCATCTTGCTGTAAATTCTGCCATCGGGACTAATATGCCAATATTGTTTGTCTTCATTCCGCTCAAATGACAGACCAAGTTTAGAGCCAGGAGTTATAAGATTTCCAACAATTGTCAAGCAGCAATCCTCTGCCATCTGTGTCATCAGAAAGGCAACAGCAATTACTCAGAATAGCCTTACTTCTACTGTCCGCTGTTTTTTTTAATTGGAGAGATATCATCAGGCAAGAATAGAATTTAGGAATGACTTTCCCTCCAGAAATCCATTTTTGCCCCAAACTCAAGACTCCTCTTTCTTTTGTTCTTGTTTATGCTGACACTCTCCACTACAGGGGAACATTAAAATAACTATGCTGTATCAGATCAAAAGGAACAATTAGCACTTGTCTCTAGCAGTGGCCAATAACTGACGATTACATTGATACCATTGAAGATTACATTGACTGTACTCTCGTATGCAGTATGTTCCTGGTTATCTCTTCCAGGCTACAGCAATTGCCAGCCCAGAGACTTTTCCATGCATCTTGGAATCTTTAATGCTAATTTTCTGTCCCATATGTGAATTTATTAGTCACTACCCACCAAGATCAGTGTAACCCTTCAACGTGATGAGCACCCTTATGTATTGTAACCCTTCCATACTGCGGCAAGCAGTTCCAAATCCTAACTACCACTATTTTCAAAAACATAAATTAAAAAGAATTTGCTATGCGACTAGTTTTATTTGATGCTCTCCTCATCCCTTGATTATTTTAAAGGATGTGTTGTCTGTGCTATGTTTGCAGAGACTTCAAGCACATCATCCCTCAAAGTGTACCCTTTGTAGGCTAAAATGTCCTCGCTATTTTGTTTCTTCCTTGCATAGAGGCTCTCCATTTCCTTTGAACATATTTTTTTCCAAACATTTCTAGGTCTGCAGTAACCTTTTCATGAAGAGGACATAACTGCAGAGTATCAAGTGTATGAATTTCACTGGGTATCACAGTAATATTTGCTTCCTTGTTCTACACTCTTTTCCTAGTCACTTGTATTACTTGATTCCAAACATCTGCAAATGTCTTCTTGGTTAAAAAAAGAGCTGGCAAAAATCAAGCTTATTTCAAAAGAGAGTTAAGGCTGTCTTACTAAGTAACAGTTAATTTTTCTAGGTAAACAGTGATTTTCAGTAGACCAGCATAAACTGCGTCTTTTAACTACTGAATGCACTTCTGTGGCAGACTGAACATTCATCTGTCATTGTTGAAATGGACCTAAATTATTTTACAAGTATTTTTGAAAGCACTTTTTCTTAAAAAAATCATACTTCTGACTATCATAACCTAGAATTAAAGAAAGGTGATTTGGTTGTGTAATTCTCACTTGTATCTGAAGCATTCTCTAGTGGGACTAGGAAAATTCTGAGCTTTGACATTAGGTCCACCAGGCCAGAACTTCACCCATCTCCATGAAACTCATAAAGAGTAAGGAGACCTGCATTCGTATCTGTTTCGGAAAAAAGAGCAGAATGACTTTCATACTTGCTTACTCCTTATCCCACATACTCAAAACAGCCCTTCCTAGAAAACCCCAGGCACAGCTCAAGGTCATGTCTCATGACTCAGTCACTGCGATGACCCAAGCTTACAGGAAGGTGCAGGTTCTTCCAGTGACCTATGTCTGCCTCTGTGCAGGTAGCTACCCACCCAGGAGCTCAGTTTTATTTGTAATATATGGTAAAACCCAATTTTTGGTTTGTGCAAAATGGATTTACTACCATTCATCAGAAAGATGGCAGAGCTCTGTAAGAGTTCAGTCACTTAAGATCAATGTTGCCATTGATCTTAATCAATGCACTCTGCACTAAGCTACCTGGTTGCTATACAGCGCAAGCAGTGTATTTTCTGTGCACAGAAAAATTGCTTTATGACATACAGAAGAAGGGCAAAAACCAGGAGCATTTATCCAAAGCCCTATAATACCACACTGTCTCAATATGAAAACTTGTTGACATGTTTGAGAAGCACCATCAGAAGAGAAGTCTTTTGTATGTCATATTAAAGCTTTTAGCTTACTTTGCATCATTTTGCTGTCTGCATAAATCCCTTTTACAACTGCATGTGTCCTGTAAACATGTCCGAACAATGCCTTAGCTTATTAACAGTAAGATTCTTCCCTCCAGCATAGATGACATAGTTATAAATGGCTCCTTTGAAGTTATACAATCCTATAGAAAAGGTTCACATGATTCTTTGCAGTCAAGCTGTTTAACAGTATTAAAGTAACTTAATTTTCTTTTGGCTGGCATCCCTACCTAAGACTGTTCATGCTTAAACATTATATGAACTGTGCATACCTCTGCTCACCTCAATGACCATTTGCACATGATTAGTTTTATGGACTGTGAGAAAAGTAGGGCTTCATTTGGAAACTTGTACAGAAGAAAGGAAAAAGGATGGATTTGACAAATACAGGGATAACCAGAAAACAAACAAAAAACCCCAAAACAAAAACAAAAAAATCCCACCCCTAAATGGCTCAAAAGAGTTGGATTTTATCTTTAAGCTCGCCTAAATGCAGAAGAGGATATTGTCCTAGGTGACTATATGATATTTGTATTTTTAATCGTCTGTTTCCTCCCAAATCTGCCGTAAACCGGTACAAATACCAACCTACATTACATTTAACTGTCCTACTGCAAGGTATGCATAGTTCAAAATATTATCAGGAAGGGTCTCCCCTGCTTTGATACTTTTGCAATACTTTCTCTCCAAATTTCAATTATCTCAAAAAAGTATCAGACAACTTTGTATCATCTGAAAAAGGCAGACTTGATTAAAACAAAATAAAACAATACCCAAAAAGCTAACTCCCTACTGAAAGATTACATTATAGTTGAAACAGATTAAGTCTATAAAATAAATGAAGATGCTGCAGTAGGAATTAAATTCATAAAGCTCTACTACTGGAGAGGAAACGAGAAAATGCACATTGAACTCAAACCTTACCCGACACTTTATGAATCCATCCTGATAAACCCAGATTTGATCATCTGAGTCTGTATCTTCTGCAACCTGTATTCTGAGAAGATTCAGATTATCTAGGTTGCCATCAGCTGACATGAATTTTCCTGTTTCCTTGTTTCGAAGCCTGAAGTACACACGTTTCTGCACAAAACAAAAGAACTCTTTAACCACAATCTCAGCAGAGAACATATCCTGCTCTGAGTTAACTTCAGAGCAGTTACTGTCAGTGCTGAAACCCCAAACCTTCCTCTTTCTTTGTGAAAGCTTGGCCTTTTTATTTGAGAACTTAGTTCAGAAGCCCATAAACATCTGGACGAGACAAGCTGTGAGAACTCGCCACTCTGCATGGAGAGTTTTAGGCTTTCCTGTGCACTGAAATCAGCACACACTGGAAAGATAAAAAATTTTTAATTCAGAGCAGAACTAACTTCTCTCTGCTAATTCCATTCCATATATGTTCTTAGCTTTCATTAAGGATGCACTTGTGTGGCCTATTCCACATGAAGACTTCTGTTCAGACAAGCTCTAAGCAGGGCAGTCAAAATGCATTATTCCTAATTCTGCTTAAGGCTATACAAAGACAAAGCTATGACAGCAAGCAAATGAAGTTGGTTACAGGTATAAGTAACCTGTGAATTAGAAAAAGCTGTTTCTCCAATGAAATACGGCTCAGCAAGAACCTCAAATGTTAAAGCTCCCAGGACTGCTGCACCATTGGACAAGATCATATGGTCTTTATTTAGAGAACAAAATAAAGAGTGCATGACAAGAATAAATTTTGCCTTAGATTTGCAAATTACTCTGCCAAGTAATAAGCAGGAAGGGACTTCTCCTCTTAAATCAACACAAAATCACTACTAACTGAAGTATCTTTTTTTTTTTTTTTCCAATTTTCTTGTTCCGTAAATAATGCAGATAGTACAGACAGTAAGCCAGCAACCAGTCTGGGTACTAGTTATGAAGAAACTTAAAATCTTTTATGTATTGCAGTTATAGCCATCATTTATTAATCCTTAATTAATCCTTATATGCTGTCTTATGTACTTTGGTTTAAAGGATGCTTAATTAACAGTTTAAGCCGTGTAACTGCAAAGCCATATAGCATATTCAAACAGCTTTTATTATACACAAAACTCTGGATTTCTTTACACAATTGCCCATGCTGAAGTTTGTCACATGCCTGTGACAAGGCTGTAATGCTGCTTTGAACTGCATAGTATCTCCCTAACCCCATGGCAAGATATAAATTAGTGCTTGATGAGCTCATGTCAAAGCCCACTCACCTGCAGTAAAGGTCTCAGAGAACCTATCTGACAAAAGCCACTGGCTTTATACCAATCTGGAATTTCATTTGGTGTTAACAACATCTGACGTCCCCTGTAATTACTGTGTTCATAAATTATCCATCTATGAGGAGAAAAAATAAGACAATGTTTTAACTGCCAAATTCTGCTTTGGAATCAATAAATGAGTTTAATAGAAATCTGTCCCACAACGTAGTAGTGTTTAGTTTTGGAAAGCCAATTACCTTCTTTGTAACAGGCCTTAAAAAATAATAAAATAACATCCTGATGTAGGTCAGCCACACTGAGATGGGTTCAAATTTTAGAGTCCTATTATTTAAAAATTACAAGCTGAATGAAGCAAAGCATTTTCTTGGGAGAACCCAACTTTTAAATACCATTTATTTTCAGGAGGCACTGTGACTCCTCAAGGAGCATAGATCTATATGCTGTAAATGCTACATTGCTGTGGATGCAGAACCAGCTGGTTTGTGTATCTGAATTTGGACAGGCCTGGTTCACGTGAGAAATAACTACTATGGATGCTGACTGGAACAGGCAAATACTGGAAACTGCAACAGGGCGAAGTTCTGTTGGGTATTTTAATAGAGGTTTTATTTCATAACGTCTCTCTTCTTTCCAAATACCTGCAATGGGGGTGGGGAAGAGACAGAGCAAGAGTGCACATAGAAAAAATTTGTTTGTGTTTGTTTAACACGCATCCAACTACAATTAAAATCACACAATGAGTGCAATCTGTCCGAACCCAACTTCTGATTCTCCATTATTGGCACAGCCACTGAATTATATCTGGGCTTCAAAATAGGCTGCCATACAGTGCAATTTCTAGAGTTTTCTCACAGTGATGTGCTGGGACTCTCTGGTAGCCCATAGGGTTTTGAGTACATGAACACTCAATATGCTCATTTTCAGGTTACCTCCTTCCTCTGACTGATTTGTCACCAGACTTCTCCATCCAGAAGCAAACTCACTTGAATTTTGGTTCTTTTTCACTGCCTAATATACATCTATCCCCAGGTATGAAATTAAGAGAATTATAAATTGAGGTCTCTTAGCAAAGGAAGAGAAAATGAAATCCTCTTCAACAATGGAGGCAGCAGGGGCAAGAAAACTGTAAACCCTGTATTTTGACACATTTCAGCACCTGACACTGCTATAATGAAATCAGAATTTTCATATCATATTCTAGGTTTCCAGTGATCCATCAAAAAAAAAANAAAAAAACCCCAAAAAAAAAACCAACCCACATATATAGGAAACACACACAATTCACAATTCCATTACCTGGAACAATGGTATTTGCCAAGAAGTAATTTGATGTTTGACTTCATGTTATGGAAAGTGAGAATCAACTATATTGTGATTATGGTGAAAGATACTGAAACCTTGGGAGGCTTCAGAATACAAACATGTGTCTTTTCTTACAACCTTTGTTTCAAAGTTCAGTTTTGTGTGCTAAGGAAACTCTTTCACCAGCTTATCCTGATGGGGAAAATTATTTGCTCTATAGATTTGCTTATTAACTATCCACTTCAGGGCAGCCTTAAGCTACCCAACGGCATCTCTCTAGCACACACCTTGGAAATTTACCTCTTCAAAAGAACACATTTAAATGCAAAGCAATAGTAACATGGATCTATCATTAAAACCCAAAAAACCCCCGAACTACAAAAACCACCAAAACTGGGGGGCAAGTATCTTAGAGGCAGAGGTTAAGAAGGAAAAAACCAAAACCAGAATTTAACAGATCTGCTGGAACCCTAGAATATAGGACAGTAGTTTTAAAAATGCTTCCAAACAGCTTTTAAACTTCATGACAGACTATTTTTTACATGATCTTCAAGGGTACATTTGGAGAACATAACTGCTTAAAAACAGCTACCAAATCTAACTGCTAGATTCTCATCCAGTTCCTGAAGTAAAAGGGGCTATTACTACTAACACCAAAAGAGATGAGATCACAGAGGTCTGATTGTACCTCTGTGTCCATAGCAGAGGTTAAAGGATGACCATGAAGACTTATTAAAAATAATTTTGAACTTATGACACAGATCCCAATCCAAATGATTTTTTTATGACTGAGACCTAAACCAAGAGCACAGAAGTTGGTTTTAAGGATGCTATCCAAGCTGATTTTTATAATATGGCATGAGAGAAGACATGAGTTTCCCTGAGAGCTTTATTCAAATTCCTTTCAACTCCTAGCAAAGGACATGAGTCAGTGATAACATATTGTTGAGACAGGATATGAAAATGCTCTGTAACACGAAATGGCATTAATGCACTACACACATTATGATATTCTAATTTTATATTCTGTGGTTCCATTACACCTGTAAAGTTGAGTAAGTACTTCATTCTAAAGAATCAAAAGGTGATTTTAAACTTACATGCCACCAAGGACTTGAACTGAAGCTATTCGAGGATTGTATCCCAGGAACTGAAGATTTAAGATTTCTGTACTGAACTCGATTTTCTTTCCTTGGAAACCCGTCTTTTCGAAAAGAGCTATGCAGGGCTCAGACAGCTCCTGCAAAAGGAAGATAAGTGCTTTTGTAGGATGTTGGAATTCCAGATGGTGACTATGAAGATTAGTACTCCACATACCCCTTTTATTTCAGAGGTTTCTTCTTGATTAAGATCAAAAACCCTGAATGTTTCTGCTCTTCAACTCTCCAATTAAACTTGAAAAGTCATAAAAAACCCTTACACAAAATACATGAGGGATCTTCTTGCATGGAACATAAAGCTTCCTCATCTTCAGGCACGAAGACCTCTGTGGCTGGTTCTTGCACAATACCTTAAGTATGTTTTAAAATACATTTTAATCAATGCCATATCTCTCTTCCATTGCACTAACCCCCACTCGTGGGAATTTTCATACAAAGAGCTGAACAGACAGTAAGATAATATTGATTTCTACAGCTTCAAATGATGACAGCCTTGTCAGCACTGCTTATCACTTACTGCATTAATTTTTAACTTTTACAGTAGGTTACGGCAACTTCAATCTCTGACTAGACAAAAGATTCAAGATTCATACTACTGAGGTAAAAATTCATCACAAGTGAAAACTAACATTGGAATCATCCAAATTGCTGTGAGGAGATGATTCTTCTCCTCTGTCAAAATGCTTCTGGTGTCAGAGGGATTCTGCCCACATGCAGCTCTCTGCAACACTGAATCCAATTTGAATGTCTCCTGCAAAAGGAACTTTGGACTCTTTTCTGTAGGGCAAAGTATCTGCAGTGGACTGAAAATAACCTGTCATAATGAAGGCCTTCCTGTGGAAGCTGGGAGGCAGGCTTTGAAATTCCCTAGGGTAAAGTCAATTAAGCCTGAGTGTCCTGGTGTTACAGTGTACACTCATAGACAGAAATGACACTGCCACTCCCTTTCTCACAAATCTTCCAGCCAACGACTGCATAAAACCAACGCCACAGCCAGAAGAGCTCCTTCCTTCTGGCATGTGTTCAGCGCACTCACACACCAACTGGATCGGGAACGCCTGACATGACGCAAAGTCTCGACAGACTCCCATTCAGCCTCAGGCATGGAAACAGGCCCTCCAAGGCAGAACTGGCTCCATGCATGCCTGGCAGCTCATATATGCATACTTCCATGTGAATTTATTAGGCAAGACCTCCCAGCAACCCATTTCTAGACAGTGCTTAAAATCCTCTTTAATCTTCCTTTAGATGTTTAAGGGCTCAGATGCATGAGCATCACCATTACCTGCGCAGCAGTCCAACTTATCACAGAGCAGCTGAGCTGTGCTTCCTGATGGCACACACGCTGCTAGGCTGCGGAAAATGCCAGGAGAGGCCTTTTCACTTTACTCCAAAATCAGAGTATGCTCAGCCTCACCAGGAAAGGCAGCACCAGTTAGATTGTCATGCACCACCATGGGTAAAGAGCCCAACAGCACCAGTCACACTGTGATAACGTCCCAGTGCCTCTGAGCTCTAAGCCCTTTTACAGACTGGCACCTGCCCTCTGAGACATGCAACTTCTCAGACAACAGCCTTTCAGCCTCATGTAATGCTTTAGAAATAATCTTCTTGCAAAGAAAACAGAAACAGAAATGGAAATCCCCCAATTTTCTGCCACACCTTACACTGGGCGTTTTTTTTGATTCAGCAGCAACACTGTTATATAGAACAGTGACAAGTGTAAGGTCAGCTCATGAATTTGCTGTCAGTTCTTCCCGTGTATTGCACTGTACCAAGCTGGTGTTCCTACAGATCTACATTTAGTTATTCCACAGGGTTTCTCATTACAGATGACTGTTCAAGTATCAACCACATTCACAGCTGTTTTTTATAGTATGCTCAGGAAGAACATGCATCAAATTCAAAAAGGAAAAATGCTATTTTCTATCTGCAGCACAACCATGTGGAGCATGCAAAGCAAGCACAACCAAGATATAGTGGAATCTAACGACCCAAAACCTTTGAGCTTATAAACAGCCCCTAATATAGTTTCGTAAGTTCTCTTATTTAAAAAAGCCTTTTTAGCTTTCACTTACAAATGTATAAAATAACCCTTTAATTTCCTGGTTTTATGGTCCCTTAAAAAATGACCCCTTCAGAGGGATGTTTAGATAAATACAGTGACATGACATTAAAATAGCAAAAGTATTTCTTGTATAGAAATGTCATGAAAAATCCTGAGGAAAGTTATAGATATGGCAGATGGCAGGGAGGAATTAAGATTGGCACTGCCAAAATACAGTCCCAAAATATGCCTGACAGGTGAAACCAGGAGCTAAAATAATAAGGCTCAAGCTTTTGGAAAATCATGAAAAACAAACAATGTAAGTAGTTAGATAGAAATGATCATTCTTTCTATTCTGGTTTGCTAATAAACCAATGAGCAAACTAACCCATTCTCCTCTTCTCTGCAGCTAGGGAGCCTCTGAAGAAGGAAGCAGCAGCACATGATTTGCAGACAGATGCAGCTCTGTGCTACTGTCTGGAGTGTGAAAGAATGTAGGGCTAGAACAAGTTTCACAAGTGTAAAGAACTTAAAGAAGCACAGAACTGGCATTTCTATTTTAACTCAACAGTCTCTGTCACAAATAGTAAATCTTTTAAAAGTAAGCTGATCCTTCCAGCTTGAAACAAGCATTTTAAACCCAGGAACTACTGAAATGTACAGAAAAGCTTATTTTAATTCATAGTGATCATCCACCAAGCTTGGCTAGAAACAATTCTATTGTTTTTAATAGGATCTGTCTCCTAGACAGCCAAAGAGTTCCGAAGGCACACGTACTTGCTGCAGTTGTTTGTTTTACAGAGTACATCAAAATTCTCCAGAGCCGTCAAAGAGGATGACACATTTCTGCTCTACTTCATCAACTTCTACACCACTGACAGGTTACCAAAATTACAGTGGAGTGCAAGAAAGTTGCCAAATTCAAAGAAGAGATTCAATAGTGAACTCCTCCTTTTTTAAAACCAGTACCATGTCCTCATGTTGCTCTAAGTTCCTGGAATCTTGACCACATTTTGCTAGTAATTACTTTGATCTTATAAGATACTTGCAGATTCCATAAGTGATCCATCATAATGATTGGTTATAAACTTGAACAAACTCATTCCTGGTCACTGATGAGTTACAAAATATGTAAATACAGTTTAGTTTGTATCCACCACACATAACAATGCTGCCTGATTTTGCTAAATAGTATTGGGTGTTGCTTTACCTTATCTAGAAGGATGCATTATTTTGTGATTAACTCAAATTCCATTGTCTTGATGATAACAACAGTGTCTTATAATTACATGTATTTCATGCAAAGTTGCTTAATTAGGCCTGCTTTTTAAATATGCATCAAAAACAAGGTCCATGGTACAGATATTTCTTCACACTGTCCTACCACCTTCTCAACCCATTCTAAGTGGTCTCTCCTACTGGGAAATAGACTTGACTCTTTACAGAAGTTCTTTTATAAGCTGTTATTAAGAACAGGCATCCAAGGCAGTTGCTTCTGTAATGTCTTCTCCTTTACAAAAACAGCACAGAGGTCAAGAAAACCTGACTAACTGCAGCTAGGACATTTAACTGCTACTGCACAGAAAAAAACCCAAACCCAAACAAACAAACAAACAACCCCTCCTCCCCCAAACCAAACCCTCCTCTTTTTTATGTGTGCCCTAGAATTTTTACTATTGCAAAAAATGGGGAATCATCACTGTCTAAGGACAATATTACAATATTGTGAATAGGTTTTTACAGTATTTTGAATAGGTTTTACTTACAATATTTACGATCTGTAAAGATTTGAGAACTGCTTGGGGTGAACAACCCATTGCTGTCAGATCAGGATAGATCCCTTCTTCCAACACATACTGGTTACCAGCGAATTCCTCCTGGTCATACACTATGCAGCTGTAGAAAGAAGGAGAAGAAGTTCGCTCTTAAGACATCTGTGCCAGTAAAATGCAGCTGCATTATTTACAATGTTTTGTCCTGAAAGATCGAAGTGCAAATGGCAAAGCATTGTTCTCTCTAAGTCCCCATATATGAAACCACCTCATGTGTTAGAAAGCTGGTTGCTTTTCTAAAACTTCTACCATTTTAGTGATTTTGCAGTATTCATTCAATATAACTTACCTGCCATCTAAAATTTTTGAAGACTTCACAGCAAACGAATCAATACATCTTGTGTTTTTTTCAAATATTTGGCAGTTACCCTTGAATTCAGGCTCTGAAAATAACTGGACCTTTAAAGAGTTATAAACATATTTAAGGAAATTCATTCTTCTACCTTCAGTTACATCTCTACCATTAATTCTATAACTACATAAAAACATACTTATAACACCCAGACTTCCTTGGTTACCTATGTTTGTCACCTCTTCAGTGTTACAATCCTTGCTCAAGAGAGGAAGGTAACAACTCCAAAAAATAATTCTGGCTGTAAATCACTTCGTGACATACAAAGTAATTAAAACAACACTAACAAGTATAGCTTCTTGGTCTATCTGCTGGTTAAGATGTTTCAATTCCCACAGAGTGGCCAGAATAGGCACACATTTATTAAAAGGCCATAAAAAGGTTTTCTTTAATATTATCAATCTGCTTGATCTCCAAAATGCATACTCTTCCCAGTAAATGAAAACTCTCTGCCTCTGAACACTACTGGTGTCTAATCCTTGCAAAGAACTCAGACAATATGCCAAGAACCATGGTATATATTCCCAGGGTAGATGGGCTTTATGAGCCTGTTACAGCTACAGACACAGTCTCATGTTGGTTCTTTCCCTGCTCCAAGGATAAGAGAGGATACATCCCCTGGAATGTTTTGCCCTTATTAAAAAAAAAAAAAAATTCTAAGCAGCAAAGTTGCTAATTTGGCTAGAGGATAATTAGCTGTGATCACACAGAAGTAATTCTCATTACAACATGCCTACCAGCTTTATTCACTCTTAATAGAGATAGGAGTGTGGGCAGGTACAGCATTCTCCAAAGAGGAACACGCTGACGATGGATGCAGTCTGCTGGCTGCAAGCCACTACTTCTTTGTTTCCTTAGGATAAGGTCTTCCTTAGGATAAGGTCTTAGTAGGCACATAATGTGAAGATGCAAATAATTTTTCATGCACACAGCTGAAAATAAGCAGCCTTGAAATTTTTATTCCCCATAGTTTATGCATTATCCCTATGCAGGAGATTTCAGTGAAGCATGCTACTACTCAGGAGTAGCAAACCAGGACAGCTAAGAATTGTCTCCTTAGTTTTTAGGGCCATGATATACTCACTACATTGACTGAAATGAAAATCAAAATAACAATAATTTTGTACAGGGACAAACCTGAAAACCTGAAAAGGTTCAGAAATTAAGAAGGATGAAAAAAGCTACCCATTAGCCTCACTGTCAAAATTACCTATTAGTACTTGCACAAAGGAGACAATCCAATGTAGAAATATATTAACTCACTGAACAGACAAGTTCTCCCTGCCATTTCCTTCCCTTATGTTATTGACAAAGATGGCATTAACTTTTAAGCACAACTCAGCAGTATTTGTGAGTGAACAACTCCCTTCAAGTGCAACCACCACTAGCAAAACTCTTAACCAAAGAATAGGTTCAAAAAGAATTAAGTCAGCGGTACCAAGAACAACAACATCTATCCTGTAGTGTCCTTACCAAAACAACATCTCTGCTGTAGAGCTCTCACCTCAGCAACAGACTCCAGGTCCTGCACCTTTGCATAGAGGGCTGCAGGCTCCAGCTCTATAAAACATCACTGATACCCCAAACCATCTCACTTGCTGAACCAAGATATTGTCATTGCCCTAAGAAAGTTCTGATGGCAATTGTGTATCAAATCCCACCTTCCTTGGGTCTTAATGTGCCTTATTCAAGAGGTTTGGAAAGTAGCCTTCCTCCACCTGCAGTCTTTACTCTTTGACTAGTCAGCCATCTATGCAAATACCTGAGTGCTCCCCTGCACAAACAGCCACTTCTTTACTTACATGTTACAGACACTACACAGTATGTTTCATGTGCTTAGAGAAGTATCTTACCTTGACTTTGCCCCTTTCGCTTCCAACAATATCCTGCAAAAGTTTTGAGGGGAAAGAAGGGAAAAAATATTTTCAACAGCAATAAAATAACATACAAAATTTACTATTAATTAATGTTTAAATAATGTAAATAAACTGAATTTGATAGAAAAAGTAGAGTTCCAAATACTTCAGAGAAACTTGCAAAACAAGTAGAAAATTAGCTCCTTACCATAACAATGGGTTGAACTGAAGATATTTTGCAATTCTTTCCCCCCCATGCCTCAATGCTGGGATACAGCCCTTTAGCCAGTATATACTGCTCCCCTGTAAACTCAGGATTCTCATAAGCCACCCATCTAAAAGAGAAAGAAGAAGAGGGTGGTTGGTAGAAGTCACACTACTTCACCATAATACAGATTCGTTACTGTCTTAATGTAAGAACAAATAAAAAGGTTCTGAAGTGCCAAACTGTAATGCTGTTAAAACCCTAAACAAACCAGTGTATCTGATAGTGCAAACCCTATGCAAATTTTACTACCTTCTTGCACTATGTTGATACAAATCAGAGTGAATTAGCTAAAGCAAAGCATAAGTTCAGACACATCACATATCCTAAAAGTTATCTCCAGTAAGAATATTTCAAGATGGTTTATAATTCTATTATTTTACCAAGGTCAAGTTCTTCTCTAAAAAAAAAAAAAAAAACCCCAAAAAAAACAAACCACCAGACAGATATCAGAATACTTTTGCTTTTTCAACAAAATTAACATTCAGAGTAATCTGGGCAGTAACAATACTGACATTTAATGTTGCCTGTAGCTACGGCTCAGTTGTATTTAAGCAAATACACACCCCAAGAGGATGCTGAGCTGCAACAACAGGCATATTATGCTAAGCAGAGGAGACTGTTCCCTGCTAGGAATCAGAGAGAGCAAGAAAAATATCCTTGAAAGCTAAACATTAAAACCACCACAAATTTGCCCAGATCAATGTATTTAAATGCAAAGCTGTTATTGTAACTACTCAGTTGGATCTCATGCTTGGCATAGGCCACAAACTCAGATCTGCATCAAGTCTTCTGTCTCAGTCAGAATATGCCTTTTTTTAAAGACTTTCAACTTTTGACATGATACACACTTGAAGTATTGGAAAAGCAACCAAATCACTAGATATATCTCTCTGATGTCCAATTACCCCTGCAGTCTTTAGGTCCAATCTTAAATATCTGCTATCAGTTAGTCTTGCTAAGAATAGTCTAGTATATTCAATAAATCTTCTATTACAGTGTTCTTCTAACCCTGGTTCCATACTGAAAGCCCAAACAGAGCAGCTCCTGCATCTATACTGCCTTTGATTTTGTGATAACCTGCATAACTTGACTTGCTTTTTGCTGCTATACTTCCCAAACTTTCCCATACTTACAACTCTTTTTTTTTTTTCTGTTTGGTTGTTTTTTGAGTGTCCATATGAGATCAGACCACAGCAGCAGCTGCGTTTCATTCATTATGTTTATGCAGGAATCAGGGCATCTTGCTGGTTCCTGATTCTACAAGAAAAACTTCTACTCAAAGTCAACCTGCTTTTAATTTTAGCCACTGTAGTTCATAATGAGTGTATGCTAGGTTATGCCAAAATCCACTTTCAGTGGGCTCAGAAACTTACTGAGTTTCTACACTAACAAAAATTTCATATCATAAAGCAGTAAAATGATACAGATCTTAAAATCTGCAGGGAAAGATAACTCTCAACATCAAAATTCCCCATTAATTTATATGTGTCGATCAGTTGGATTCTACTAAGCTGCAGTTTTATTCCAAGTACAAATGCGAGAGTCTCTGCAGATACAAGAAGTGGGATAACCTCAAACTGAAATAAAGGTGCATCAGCATGTATGTGCCAAGAGTATGAACTTTGTTTTATTTGTCCCTGGCGAACATTCAAACGGTGATTCACATACATCACTATTCACATCTCTTGGTTTGCCTCAGATATAATCAATTATTCCAACTTGTTACACACTAATTACTTATGGCATATTTCAAGGTCCATTTCAAAATCACCTCAGAGTAATTCATCAAAGAGACATTGGTATGTACAATAAATTGAGCAGAGAGTTCAAATGTCTCAGGTGTGTCTATACCTGTATACCACATATACCAAAAGCAGTGAAAATGAGGTTTCCTTAAACAATTTCTTCAGCAGGTATTCATTAGATTTTTCAGTGCACAAGTGCCAGGATACAGCTATGGTGCACAGTAGTTTTACTTGATTGAGATCTATGCAAAAAAGTGTTTCTGATATAAAGTGAACTGTAGGACATGTCAGCAGCCTCTTAGGAACCCCTTGAATAGCAGTCTATTTAGTTCCCCTCATCTAAAAACAAGCCTGAATGCAGAAGTAATCAACGAATTTCACTTGCACATGTTTACATCTAAATAAATGGCATTTAAATCATTAAGTGCCACTCTTCTATGCAAGTCAGCCCAAGCAGTTCAACATTTCCTAGAGTCAGGGCTTAATGGTGAAATACTTGTGCTTCTCTACTTCATTCAGAAGCCCATATAAGCTGCTGAAAGTAGTAATAACATCATCAAGGACAGGCAGCTGAATTCAGTACCAGCTAAACCTGCCAGACCTCAACATTATCCCTAGGAAGGAGCACTGCCTTTATCCAACTTCTGACTTCACAGAAAGGCCTGGAGAGCAAGATATTGCCTCCACAGCTGAGCAAGAGAGCCACATTCCAGCTGCCAGGCACAACAAAAACTGAAGTGCTGCTCTGCAGCATGGCAGCAACCATCTTGCCCCACAGGGAGCGAGCTCTCCTAGCACAACAGATTTTGTAATCCCCATATGCACAAACTGCCTTAGGCGGAGCAACAGCTCCATCCCAGGCTGCTGGCAGGAGGGTGCTGGAGACCTTTTGTCCTGGGCACCATCCATGCCCCTGAAATCAGAAGTAGCATAAAGCTTTGATTATACATTGTTAGTACTATTACGCACAGAGAATCTTTCTCCAAAAACCACTACGTATGACATCTAGGAAGTGCAGCTCCAAACAGGGTCTGAAAGCACAGCCAAGAAAATAATCCAGACATGGCTAATTCACCAAAAATCAGATTTGCCCTCAGCCCAGGACTCACCTTGTCTAACTTTAGGAGGGAGGTCAGAAAGTTAACTGGCACTTGCAGATTTGTACAATAATTAACAGATAGGATGAGGTAATAAAATTCTATTTATAGGAGAGAGAAAATGGGTTCATCATGCTCCTTTGTGACTGTGATTGTTAGTATCCCAGGGACCTGCAAGCTTCAATTTTATGACTCCTTGGAAGATTTTTTTCTGAACATCAGTTCAGATATACAGAGACGTTAAAGCTTTGTTTGAAGTGTTCTCCAATGGGGTAACCAAGGGTATGTGCCCTTTTCAGCTCCCAGTGGAGGTTTGTTCTTGTACATTGTGTCTCCAGTTTCACTCATGTTACCTTCCTGAGTGCATCTAGGTTAAATTTACTACCTTCTGGTTTCTGTATATGAACCACTTATTACACAATTATTTCCTTAATATCACTCACTATCCATACATACTCTAGAAGCAACCCAATCTACATTGTGGATTAATTACTTGAAAACTAGGGGAAAACCAGGCTGATAACACAACCACAGTAAACAGATGACTACATAAAATAAACAAATCTGGGGAAATTCTTCCAGGAAGTTCAAAGGGAATCAACTAAAAGACAAGAGCTTCTTCAGGAGTTCTGGCAAAAGTTTGGTGTGTTTATGGATAAAGAAAAGGCACGTTTCAAACATGCAGTTCCTGTGATTTTGATCACTGTTAAATAAAAGCTTGAAGAAGTTTTTAAGCAGAGGGGAAATCAAAATAGTACTTGAAGCAAGTACTAAAATCAAGTACAACACTTGATTTTAGTACTTGCTTGAACTTGTAAAGGGTGTTGCTAGTAAATAGTTCCATTTTCCGCCACTTCAAATTCTGCCAGTTTGGAAGTAAAGTTCAAACCCTACTTAAAAGAAGAAAGGCCCCTCCTATTTTCAGGCAGCCTAGATTGCTTTCTCCCACCATAATGGCAGAAAAATAATTTTTGAATTTTATGTATGGCCAGTCTCCAAAAAATGCTCAAGAGCAAAACATTTTCATTTTTAAAGAAGTACATTTTCATTTTTCAAGCAGTCAATCCTCATCCCCTTAGGATATATTTTTCAGGATGTCTTTACAATTGATTTAGCAAAGACATGAAAATATTGCTTGGAAACATGTTTAGAAACATTTAGAATTTTAATAATTTTAATGCAGCTAGTGCTGTATTATNAAAGGGTTTCTTGTTTACATCTTAGCTGAACTCACACTCCTACACCCAAATGCAGGGCTGGGCTGTATCCAGCAATACAGTTCAGAGCTGCAGTTGAGCTCAGAACTCATTCCATAGTATCTGTGCACTGCAGTGTCAGGCTTTCTTTTCTTTGATATACCCTTTAAATTACAGAGCAATCAAATTAATTATGTGGGAAATACAGATCATCTGTTATCTTACTGCTCTAACTGCTTACCCCAGATACCTGTAGTTAAAAAATTGCAATGAAAGGTTGAGGGCTTCTTAAATTTTTGACTTATTTTAATTAAGTGTTTTCAATATAATACCAGGAAGGTTACTTTGAAATATTATGACAAGCTTTTATTGAATCTGTCACAGTTCACTATGTCATCATCTGCATTACAACCTAAACAGCTCAGGAGATTGCTCAATGGATTATTCATTGCTCTGTGACAGACTTCTTGGAAGGAAAGATATAAAAAAATCTTCTACCTGAACAGACAGTTAACACTTAAAATAAAGCACGGTATTGCCAAACATGATTTCACACAGATCATTCAAGCTTTCTGACACATTAACATTGAGTAAAACCACCACAAAACCCCCAAATACTCACAACCTCTCTGGAAACAGAGGGGTTGTACAAGACTCTTAAGAGCTGAGTGCTAGCCACCTGTTATGAACAATGCATCTGAATTTTTTAAAAGCTTATTGCTACAAATTACATCTTTTGGAGTCTACAGGAGCGGTAGCAGAGTCTGTGGGACAAGTTTTGTTCATAAAGACCTCTAGCCACCTTTGCCATCAGAGTGTTAAAGTCACTCTTAATTACTAGAATACTAAAAGTCATTTATGATTCCTATCTCAGATGCAACAGACACATTTACTAGAACAACTACATGAACAGCATGATAGGTAACCCACAATTTGTTTCCCAACCTTCAGAGGCGACTCTTTCCTAGGTATCTCTCTTGCATATTACAGAAGACAAAAGAACACAGTGGCTTCAAAGGTCACCAGGCAGAAAAAAACCTGCTGCCACACCATATTCATGTACAAATTAAAAGCATTCCTCTGGAATGCACCGAGCTTGATTCTGCAACCTTTATCCAGACAAAACTTGCAGAGATACAGCACAGATAAAACAGGGAAAGATTTCGGGTGTGGCTGGGTAAGGCAGAGCTTCCAGCAAGTCACCTGCATGCATACCAGGCAGGGAGACAGACTGTACATCTCGTGCTTTTTTTGTTCTGCTACTTTAGTTAATTTTGTGTATTTGCAGCCATGATTGCTAATACTTGTTGGCATTTCCAAAATACTTTGATATGGTCTTTAAGACTGTGAAACTCAATCTGCAGTTGATAGACTCAGCTAATCAAACAGCAAAGTCTATCAGCTGATCAACTGCATGTGATAGCACTCATGGCACTAAGAGTTGGTTTGTTAATGCCATGGCTAATACAGACTTTTGGGAACCATATGTTAAAAAGAAATCCCAAACAAACAATAAAAACCAACACCGCAGCACGAAACCACTGCTAAACCTACAGGATTCACTGCAAAAGCAATGTTAATTTTCAGAACAGTTACTCTCCCTAGTATCAGAAGGTATTAGTGAGCATTGTAAAAGTTATCTCTATTTAGAACACAAGAGCAAGGAATCTATCTCTGGTCAAATGCAAGAAGCCTGGAAATTAGTTTCAAAACTGAAAATTATTTCCATAACAATTTTGCTGTTGAAATGCTTCAAACAAATGCAGCCACAAGAACAAGCTATTTCTTCCTCTCTTGATGAAATCTCATCTCATGCTTTCATACTCTGTGTATCAGAAAGTCAATGCTTCTTGGGACCATCTTATCTTATTATAAGAAGAAAGATGATTTACTGTACATATTCACCAAAACTTTACTTTTCACATTCTGTGGCCAAGGGCAGAAAATTTTATCTGAAGACTCCACATAGAATTCAGAGTCCTGAAAAACATCTGCAAACACCATCAATTTCTATAAAGACCAGCATATCTAAAATGAAAGAGTGAATAAAAATATCACTTACACGCCACTTAGCACATTTATAGACTGTGTCCTCAGCCCATATCCAGTGTCTTTCAAATTGGAAATGATACCTAACACGTTGATATTGGAACCCTTTGATCCAAAGTCTTTTTCACTGTACATTATCATATGGGAGCTTGTGAAGTCCTGTTAAAACAAAGAGAAGAACCGTAAGGAAAGTGCCACATGACATCTCAGAGCACTCAGGAGATGCCTACTATGTGTTCTTGAAACTTACACCAATAACTGGTCGCAGGGACTGCACCTCCTCATCGTAGCCACCCCAGTCTGTCCAATCCCGATATGCTCCTTCTTCCAGCAAGTACTGATGGCCTTCAAACCCAGGCTTCTCGTAGGCAACCCAGCTGAACAACAACAACAGAGTCTGCACGTGAAAATGGACAACAGCCACTCCATGCTTTCAAGAAGCAGATATAGATAGGTAATATTTATTCTTTTGCTGTGAATATTTTCAAATTTAACCCTGGTGTATACCTCAACCCAAAACCAAATAAACAGGGATGGGATTTGTCCACTGCAACTTCCAGCCTATGGAGTTACTACTTCAGCTGAAGGATAAATACCACTTTTCCACACTTACACTCCTCCCAGTACTTTCATGGATCCCACTGATGTAAGTGGAAGTCTTGTCTTGTCTTCTGATTCCTTGTCATCAAGCATAAAGATCTCCGATTCTATTTCCACTTGTCTTCCTTCAAAGAAAGGCTTCTCATAAATGATTACCTGGAGTGGAAATGAAGGAAAAGAAAAATTGCAGGGAGGATGATGAATTCTGACAATAGACAGTTTCTTCTGCATGGGCACATAGAGGGAGAATGCAAAATGATGAAACCAACTAGTGGGGTCTCTCTCTCCCCTACAAGAGGCCTTTCCACTGAAGATGCAACACGAGGGCTTGAGCATTCATTACCCATCTGCATTATCTGGATTGCTGTTAATACTGTCATATATGTATGTGATGGATGCAGAAATGTAACAGAAGTTGTATTTTCACAGTGTGGTCACATACAAAAAGACTACCCAGTAAACCCTCAGTAGCTGGTATCCAATCAAAGCATACTTATCTACCCATGTATGGTTCATGTGCTGTAAATAGCTTTGGTCAATCAACACATACTGACTTTTACCTTTGGCTCCCCACTGAATTCAACTTTGCGACCACCCTGTTAAAAGGAAAAAAAAGAAGAAAAAATTAAGCTGTTCGTGACTTAGACAACTTGTAGATGTCTCTAAGAGTCATCAATTCTTTACAAAAAGTCAGGACTAAGGTAAAATATTCCTTAAAGACTGCAAGTGAAAATAAATGGCAGATTAATGGCAGAGATGTATGCAATCAAATGTTTTAAGTTCAAGAATTTTACAGACTAAAAATCTTAGTTTTTTTAAAAGAGTTAGATTTTTGTAAGTCTTGGAAAATCTAACCACCTTAATACATTATTTCTAACACATAAATACAGGTCATTTAACTTCTAAGTAATAGCAGTAGTTTACCATTTTCAAGGGTCTCATGGACCTAATGTAGGCTTCCTTCTTCTCCCAGAATAATAAATTAGGATATTCACCAGGCTCCAACATTAAAGGGACTCCCTGGAAACCAGGTTCTTCATAAAGAAGCCATCTAAAAGTAGAGGGGTGGAGGGACAAAAGTAAGACATAAAACCCCCAGAACATTTCTGAACAGTAAAGAACAAGACAAGATGCTTACTTTAGGAGCGAGATCATTGTTCCCTTTAAAGAGAGATTCCAAGCTAATTTAACTGGCTCAAACTGGTATAGTTTCATTGCAGACACACAGCTCCAAGAAACAAGCAAGGTGCTTTAGTTTTATTACTGTCTATAGCTGAATATTTGATACATTGTGTGCCCTGTATTCACACCACTCAGTAAGCCCTTGGCTTGTGGCTGGTCACACATGGTATTTCCAAGGGCTCAGTACTGGGGGTAAATTCTGTTTAATACCTTAATATTAATGATTTGGATGAGGGGATTTGAGTGCTCCCTCAGCTGTTTTGCAGATGACAAGAAGTTGGGTGGCAGAAGTTGGGTGATCTGCTGAAGGGTAAGAAATCTTTACAGGGGGATGTGGATCAATGGGCCAAGGCCAATGGGATGAGATTCAACATAGGAAAGTGCCAGGTCACAACATTCCCAAGCAGTGCTTCAGGATTGGAGAGGAGTGGCTGAAAAGCTGCTTGGCAGAAAAAGACCTAGGGGTGCTGGTCAACAGCAGTTATACTTAAGCCAGCTGTGCCCAGGTGGCCAAGAAGGCCAATGGCATCCTGGCCTGTATCAGCAACAGTGTGGCCAGCAGGACCAAGGCAGTGACTGTCCCCCTGTACTCAACACTGGTGATGCCACACCTCTAATCCTGTGTTTCAGGATCAGTTTTGGGCCCCTCACTACACGAAGGACATTGAGGGGCTGGATCATGTCTAGAAGGGGACAATGGAGCTGCTGAAAGGTCTGGAGCACAAGTCTAATAAGAGTGGTTGAGGGAGCTGGAGGTGCTCAGCCTGGAAAGAATGAGACGCCGGGAAGACCTCATTGCTCTTTACAACTGCCTTGAAAGGAGGTAATAGGCAGGTAGTGACTGGACAAGAGGAAGTGGCCTCAAGCTGCACCTGTGAAGGTTTAGACTGGATATTAGGAAAAAATAATTCACTGAAAGAGGCGTCAATCACTGTAACAGGCTGCTCAGGGGAGTGGTGGAGTCACAATCCCTGTAGGTATTTAAAAGATGTGCAGTAGTGCTGCTTAGGGACACGGTTTAGTGGTGGACTTGGCAGTGTTGGGTTAATGGTGTTACTGGATGGCCTTATAAGGCCTTTTCCATCCTAAAGGATTCTATGACTAGCTTCACTGCAAGAACTGACACACATGGAAGAACAAGGAGAGAGTACAGTCAGAAGATAAAGGTGCATTGACTCATTTTTGTTGGCAGCTTTTGACAAACAGCAATTAAGCATGAACACTGGGAAACTTTAAGATGATACAACCACACCCACATGGCAAGGTGACTCAGAATCGGAGCCTCCCTCACCTGCCAACACAGTGAACTATGTCATGCCTGTAAACTAAAGGCAAAAAATCCCCTAACCCTGCAACATGCAAAAAAGCAGCAGCCATCTGCAGAACTTCTCATGGAAGCGACTTCTTTCTACACTGGACTAATAAACAGATATCCGAGAAAGACAGTTGAAAAATAATATATTTCACTTCCTAGTGAAAATATTATTCTGCTTTCCTTCAGGGATACAAATGCAAGAGAGAGATATTAAGACAGCAAGAGTTCACGTGGATTTAGTAAAACAATGCTGTTACACTAATGCAAAATAAAGACAACTCAGATGTGCACAGGCTCTGCCTCCTTCCAAAAAAATTTGTAATTTTACTGGTTACAGATAGCTTTTAAGTGAGACAGAAATAAAGTGGAGACACAGATGAAGTGAATTAACAATCAACCTCCAAATAACATATATGATTTCATTACTCTTGCAAGACATGTAATTTGTATTGAGGTTGCAGTTCACCAGAAATAACTTCTGGTCGGAGAACCAACTACTTGGACATCTTCAAATTTGCCTACATACCAAAATGCTTCATTTTTTTCCACAAATCAAGGTGTAAATATTTACTCAGATAAAATACCCTTCACCTAACACCAAAAATGTCCATGTATCATGTGGTATATTTGAAACATCTTTGCAGTGATATGTAACACCTGCCTTCAGCTGGGCAGTTTTTGATAGTTGGACTATTTGCAGCAAGGCAAGTGCTATCAGTGCCCAAACATAAGAGCTAACAGGGTGTACAAGGTCTGTACACCCTGTAAGAAGTTCTGCAGGATGACTGGAAGTGGCTCCAGTTTCACTTTTTCTGAAAGAAGCCTCTCCCTTCTGCATACCTTTCCCAGTACTACTTTGAAGCATGTTTTCCATAATGATTTACAAGTTTGTTTATTAAGCCATGAAAACTAATATTGGTACAGCACCTGGATTGCTCCTTAGAAGTCTCCTTTCTCATAAAAGCTTGGTTCACACTATTTCCCTCCTAATTCAGATGGCCATTTCAGGTGACATAACATCTTTGTATTACACATCACCATAAAAGCCCAGATCAAAATGCACTCTGAAATACGACAATGTCATATATAGACTCTCTAAAGCACTAAGTCTTAGTTTATAAAAGAAGGACTTCAAAAATTTTCTTCTTTTAGTGGGATGATTTCAAGTTTAGAAGAAAGCAAGTGGGAAATGTGGTCTTACTGTTACAGTTCATTCCCCACCCTCATTCATGATAAGCTTGCCTGAATAAGAAAAAGCAAGAGAGGCAAACTCTTATTCCTTGGCTACAAATACACAAAGGTTATTCAGTATTTACTACACGTAAGCAGAAGAAAATTTAGCTCTAACAAAACATTCTAGGTCAGACTCCCCAAGAGTGAAGCATTACAGTGATGTACTAACACTACTGTCAACAAATATACTGCCAAAATATAGGACTAGAATAAATATAGCCTGCTCACAAGTCTGACAGGTGTAACCAATGGTTTAAACCAAATTCCTGTCATCGCACTACACATTCATACAGAGCTGCATACTTACATGCCCCAATGCACTTTAATAGAACAAGTCTTCTGAGTGGTTCCAAACACCCCTGTTTCTTCAGTGTCATCAAAAAAGGAAGTCACGATTCCTAACCCTTCAGGCTCTGTATACAAATCAATTCGGCAAACCCTGTAATCCTGAAAAATGAAGATCGCCATAATCACTTGATTTGTGCTGTGAGTTCTGTAATTACTGTGCATAACTAAATCAGTTTTGAAACACCTGTTTATTTTAAATTGTTTCCCCCCTTGTCAATTACTACTGCTATTAGATGCCTATAATAAACATATAGCTAAGCCAGTTTGCCTGTCTCTGTTTGAACCAAGACAGCCAGTCAATCTCTAATCACCATTTACATTGTTTACTTTCTGCCATCTAGGCAGGAATCCATCTTCGTTCATCAGTTAACATCTCCTCTAGCAAATTAAATCCTAAAATAATACCAAACAAGCCACCCTTGAAGAGAACTGCAACTTAAACAAGAATTGTAGTTACAAGCAATATATATTCCTCCTTTTTCCTTTCCTAGTCAAATAACTTTATAGCTTGTGCTTGTTTTGGCAACCTGCAATTGTAACTACTTAATGGTAGGTTAAAAGTGCATGTAGAAAGGATGTCCCATCATGTGTGAAACTCACTGGTAAGTTTGCCCATACCAGGCAAACCAAAGTTTGGTGTTTCACATTGAAGTCTGTATTGAGTGCAAATTTTGTTTGTATTGGAAAAAAAAGAAAAAGCTATATTTTGAAAATACCGAATTATTGATGGTTTTCTGGGATGCTTTTCCTGACACTCAGCAGACTACAAAGCATATGCTGTATGTAGCATTTTGGTGGCTATTCTAATAAAGCCCTCCAAGTTCTGTTCCTACCCTGTCCTTCCTCTTGATGTTACCACAACCCCACTGCGCAAAAGCCTCCACATACATTTTGTGATTAAACATGAAATTCAACACAGAATATGGTTTCATGCACTTGTAGCTCATGTTACACTTGTGTCCTAATAGACCAATCACACTCTCTATCAGTATAAAACATCACTATACGTGAAGATCTAGAAAAAAATTTTTGACTTCTATTACTTGCCTTAACAACATGTCTTATTGAACCAATCACAGCAGGCTTTTGAGATTTGCAGTCACTTTGCTCTTCAGAAGCACCTGCACCCCAAATATCGGTGAGTTCCAACTCTCCTTCTTCCAATGGAATAGAGGGGCCTTCAAAATTTGGTTTTTCATAGAGTATCCAGCTTAAAATAAATTTTTTAAAAAAATCTAATTTTTCATTATGCTTTATCAAATGTAATTTGCAAAAATCATGATCCCACTGAACAAATCGTTTCATATACAGTACTCTTTCCAAACCCTTGCCATTTCCCCAATACAGCTTATTCACCCAACACTGCTGATGCAAGCCATTTTCAGTCTCTGTGATACCTTTAAAAACAATGATAAAAACAAAAATGTCTACTGCTGAATTGTACTTTCACAAAAACTCCTCCACCTTTTAAAATTGATAATTTGGGGCAGCAAAGACTACTGTCTCTGAATACCAGACTTCGTATGAGATACTAATCAGAACCAATTTGTACATCAGAGAAAACAATGACACTGCAGACTGCTACATCATGTATAAACAGACAAGTTGCTTGGATCCTGTGAACAACAGCCTGGAGTTCCACAGGAGATGGGGTAGATGTGCCAGAGGATGATAAGACTGCTCAGAAGACAAGGACAGCTTCGTTTTTAATGGCAGAAGAGAATATATAACTAAATCGAAACTTTATCCATCTGCAAATACAAACCCTTCACTCAGGCTCTCAATGGAAGGAGGAAAAAACCCCAAACCCAGTCCCTGTAGACCACGCTAGAAAAGACGACCTGGTTTACAGAGATCAAAAGGTTTTTGTTCCAGTTTTCTGAAGCTAAACAGTAATCAGTTTGCTTCCCAGTACCTCCTACTGCGGCTAGCCCTTGTGTCTGCACCTTACTATCAGATAATTATTTTTGAGAACCTGCTATTTGACTGCATTATAGCCTGGCCACAGTATAACTTGCTGTGCTAGCCACACTACTAATGGCCCTTCTGTTGATGCTATGAAGAAAGCAGGAGATGAACTTGCTTTGAATTACTCTTGGGCAATATAGTTTTTAGAGCAAAATCCCTCCTTTTGTCAGAGAAACAGTCAATTATCACTACAGCACCATCCTATTCCTTTGGTCATGAAATAATTATGTAAGACCTAGCTTTAAACTTATTTGCTAGCCTTTTAGCCCAATCCAAATACTATGCAAGAATCCGTAATGACCAGAGGAGTTGAAGGGCAAAATAGCTGAACAGAATCTGTCATTTCATCCCACACCTATGCCTGGTGAAATCTCACACCCTGACAGATGGCAACATTCACTCAATTAGTCAGCAAAATAGGTTTTCCAGCTCAGAACTTCCTGTTGCAGAGGTAAAATGCCCTATTTCTTGCTCATAGCCATCCATGTTACATTGCCATTTACAAGGCAGACTTACTGTGAATCACATGCCAGTTCTGTTTCAAAACATTTTTGGATAGAGTAAAAATCTCTTTGTATAAAGAGTAAAAATTGATCTCTTACCATCCTCTGATGACTTTAACTAAAATTGTTGGTGACAGAACCCAAGAACTGCAATCTGGAACATCATGGAAAACTTCAATGCCAGCTTTTTGACAGTCTGTGTCACAGTATATCACCAGCTGCGTTAAAAAAACCCAACAAAACAGAAAAACACACCAGTAACATACAGTTCTATCTTCCTAAGCTTTAAATATAGAAAGGAACACTAAAACTATTTAAATTGTTCTTACCTTGCCAGGTCTGGGATTGATTTTACTTTGTCCATTTCTTGGAAGTGTCTAATAGACAGTGAGAAGAGAAAAAAAATCACAAAAAACCCCCACAAAATCAAAAACATTTTCAATGAAGATACTCAGCTATAAAAAAGGCCTAGTAGAACAAAATAAAAAATACTCTGAATGGTAAAAGTTGGTAACCTTTCAACTATACTACTTACCACTTCAATCTCTATTTCCCCTTGCAG
Organism: Ploceus nigricollis; assembly: GCA_013399945.1. Classification (NCBI taxonomy): domain Eukaryota; kingdom Metazoa; phylum Chordata; class Aves; order Passeriformes; family Ploceidae; genus Ploceus; species Ploceus nigricollis. The sequence continues at coordinate 64,790 of VXBC01008961.1, read as the reverse complement.
AGCAGCATCTAGTCACAAATGTGACATAAATTTATATGCTTTTTTTAAACTCTGAAGTATCATCTCACTGAAGCTGACTAACCTCAGATCTGAAATGCTTTAAAATCATCCTGATCAGCTTCCTACATATTCCAGGATTTCAATACCAAGAGACTATTTTAAAAACTGCCACTGATAAAGTACATGCTGTACAATGATAAAGATGAGTTGAAATGTGTAAAAATGTCAAGCCATAAAGCATGATGCATTTTGAAGGAATATATGAAAATACTGAGGATGCATGACGGCACATACATATATGTGCAAACTAGCATAACCAATTTTATGATGAACACCTGGTAACAGGTTTCCTCAAAGAGCGTGAGACTGCACACTAAAGTGATAAACTAAAAATATTCAGAACAAATAAAACACACAGAGGTACACAAAATCTAAAACAATGCTGAAGTCAGCAGTAAACTGTATGATATAGGATATATGGGAAAGTTGTGGTTGCATCACGTCACCTTCAAACAAATAAAGCAAGCATTGAAATTATGTGTTTGGTTTCCTAAGGAAGGACAGGAGTGCTCATTCTGGAACAGGGTCCTGCTCTTCTAGGAATGATTCACACTAACAAAAAGACAAAAACAGATCCTGCCCCTAAATAGGTAACCAGCAACACGTGCAAGGAATTCAAGAGAACACAGTAGTTAATATGCAGAGCAGGCAGTGGTCGCAAGACAGTTCTTAACCACCACCAGGTTTTTGTAGGCATCATCAAGACATGTTGAAGCACAACTGGCTTTTTAGCCTGCGCTTCAATTCCAGTTCAAACTTGTTCTGTGTTTTCAGGAATGTCAAAGTCATTGTTTTGGGCTGCCCTTACTCTTTCCTTCACATTACCCACTAGCCATTGCATCATCATTTTCTTAGTCAGTGGAAGATGCACAGCAGGTACACCTCACAGAAACATTTTTAATTCCTAACTTGAGCAAAACAATTCAGTCAGCAACAGTGCCACAGAAATCCAGAAACCCTTTGAAGCCTAAAGGGATTCTCTTAAGTGCAGTCTTAGGTATGTACACACTCCACTGCTATATCAGGCCTCCACACTCTACTGCAAAATTGAAACCCACTAAAGAACAACAGTTTAAGTAGCAAAAACCAAATTAAGACAGTACTAGACATCTAGCTTTAAATTTAAGCTTTTAAATCCAAGCAGAACCATCAGAGTAAGAAAGCCTCTTTTACTGGTAACAAAAATCTACACGACTGTAAATAACCCCCCTAATTTTCATCTCCACTCTAATTAAGAAAACTTCCCATAAGAGAAGCACAAATGTGACCAAAACTGCAATGAGATGGATGGAGACAACCATGGATGGCTGTCTCCTGCAAGGTGATAAAGAAAGGAGCTAATTCTACATCCTTTTATTAGAACTGCTATAGCAGATAACCATTAGCTTCTGAAACTATTTCTCAAACTTCTTACATGCTGCTTCAATTCCACAGGTCACGTACATGTAGCTATTAAACTTTAGAAAACATATTTCCTCCCATGGTTCTTAGATCTCCTGAATATAGTTTTCCTCATAGGTTACAATAATAGCTTACATTAACAGAAATAGCAAATACTACAGGGCATTGGTTCATCATTTTAAAAACAGAAATTACAAATATATTCCATATTAAAGTTGCTTTGAGGGGGAAACATAGGCCTGTCTTCAGTCAGAAGAACAGATGCTTGTAATCAGACCAAAGGACAGCCCTCCACTGTAGCAGCATTTTCAATAATTATTACTATCCGGTTCTTAAAGTATTCTTAAAGAATATGTATTTTTCTGCCAATGCACGGGAATACAACAGAGGGCTAAAATAAAAAATTTGCCCTGTTCCTTATTTAATGGTACAATGGCTGAATGTCTTGTTGGAAGAGAAGAGAGATTACTTCAAGAGAAGTTTTCTGAAGTTCACAGAAAACATTTTACTAATTTGCAATAAAAAACTGAAGTTAGCATAAGATTTGTTTCAATGTAATACAAAATCAAGTATCAAGACGTATTCAAAAAATGCTTTCCATTCATATTTGCAAAAAGTCTCAAAATAAAGACTCCTTAATTATGTTGATAGATGTAATCTCATTTTCATTTTCAGATAAAACTGGTACCATACCTAAGTTCACCTCAATGTATTGGTAATCTATATATATATCCCAAAGAGGGGAAATAAAACAATATATGCACATTATCTATTGAAAACATAAAAGCTGGATAACTTTGCAGGCAGCTTTTAAAAAACACAATACTTACATCCACATCTAATAAACCAGGGGGGACATTTGATTCGTATCTGCTTGTTCCTAACCAGCTCGAAAAACCTTTCTCGGGATTGCCATAGTTGGGCATTTGTAAACTTAGTTCTTTTTTTGCACTATCTGCTTGCAGGTACTTCTCCACAAAACTTGGAAACTTCATATCTGAAAGAGACTGAATTGCAAAATCAAAATTAACAGTCATTCAGCAGGTCAACAAACATTGTTTCATTTCCTGACTGATCTTTATTACCTCAGATTTTTGAGGCATGATGAATGGCCCAGAAACATCCTGTTGTAAAGGAGGCATCCCCGAGGAGTCAGTTGCAAAACCTGTTGTGTTATTTACTGAAGTGACAGAAGGGCTAAAAAATTTTTCTTTAGAAGACAGCAAGCTTGAGAAGAGGGAGCTTTTTTCAAGCCGTGATCTCTTAATTTCACCATCTGTACAATCAATGTTCTCTTTTCCATTTATTTCCTGAGTAAAGGCAGGTTCCTCTCTACATGACTGCAGAGCTTTGAATATGATACTTTGCTCTGTTGATGCACGCTTGGGCCTGACTCTGGCTATTGTTTCCAGGCTTTGCATTTTAATTTGTTGTGCTGGTAACAGATCCTGTGTTTTTTCCCTCCTCAGTCCCAAACCAAAAGTAAATACACTAGGATCAAATACTTTCTCTAAGTTGTCTTCATGAATGGGAGGCATGGCAAAGTGGGGTGCTGGAGACTTGGGAAGCTTTGACCTCTTCTTTTTCTGGGGTAAACAAACTGAGCTGTCTAAGTTTTTTATTGTTTCAGCAAACTTCTTCATGTCAGATGGGGAATCAAAAATGCTGTCATCTTCAGCAGATCCATTACAGGTTTTCCCTGGGCTCTTTTGTGTATTGGTGTTGTGCTCTGATTCCAATACACTGTCTTGATTGCTGTCATCATACTGCAGTGCTGCAAAGTTCAACTCTCCTGGCTTTACCTTTTTATCTCCATTTTCCATCTTCTTAAATTCTGATCTGGAAACCTGAGATGGTAGAGGATATTTATCATCATTGCAAGGTAATAAAGCCTCTGTGTTTGGCAGCACTTTTTCTTCATTTCTATGGAATTCTGAGCTTGTGTAATTTCTTTGGTAGAAAGGATCTTGAGCATTTTCAGTTTTTACAGGGGAGTGCAAAGGCAGTTTAAAAGGTGAACTTTCTTTCTTTGCTGTGGTTAATTCTGGTTCTGGTTGCTTCAGAGAGACACTACCAGCATCACTTCTGCTGCTTTGGTTAAAAAGGGATATGGCAGCTTTTACTTTAAGTTCTGTTGTCTTCCCAATGTCCTCGTAAGAGGAAAAGATTTCTCCATTTTTGCCTTTTAACTCTGCAGTGCTTTCTTTCTCCAGTGTGCCATTCTCAAATAACTTCTGGCGACTGCTTTGCTTATTTAATGTTTTATCAGGCTGTTCATTTTCTTGAGGTTGTTTTCCAAATTTCAGCTTTGCTCTGCCAACGAATGTGCTTGGTACAGCATTATTTTTTGAAGGAGGGATGTCAGTAGGTCTCTGGCTCTGGTTAGCACATTTGTTTTCAAACAAGGAAATTTTGTTGGCAATGTTGCTGTTAGTTTTATTAACAGGTTTTTCAAGAGTGTCCTGCTCATTTTCTAAAGTGTCTTGATTGATAGGTGTTTTAAAATTCAGCTCTATATTCTTCGGTTTGGCTGGACTACAGGAGGCAAAGTGACACAGAGTGACATCTTTAATTAATCTTGAACAAGCTTGTAACAATTTTCAAAACAATAAAATGTAGAATTATAAACCACAGACTTAATTCAAATTTTGATATCTCAAAAGGAATCAACTAAAAGAGGAGGAACTATATGAATTTAAAAAATTAGACACTAAATAAGGAGCACATATTTCAAACGTACTTAGTTCTTTAAGGTTAGTAAAACAAACACAGCAACTTACAGCATCTGCAATTGAGGCAGAGAACTCAACTACTTATGACTGACAGACATTAAAATTTAGTAGTGAATAGGCAGAATAAATTATAAACATGCAATTCCCTACAGAGTTTAGAAAACAAATCCCAATTCATTAAGGTGATAATGAGTTGGTTAACATTTGCATATTCTCTCCAATGAGTTTTGAAGACATCTGCCCAGATTCTTTGCAGCCTTTACACCTACACTGCAGAAGCAACTTCAAATTGAGAGAAAGAACTCTTCCACTCTCATGAGTGCTTGCATAAAATGTTAGCTGTCCCCAAGCAGTGAATCACCACCTTGGCTAAGCGAATACCACATGTGAGGACTCTTCCACTTCCTTCAGGTAAACTTAGCTAACAATTTAAATTGTGTAAACTAAGCCTAATGATTTTACAAGAACTGAATTTGGAAACACAAATCTTTTCTATCAGAGTGGACAGAGAAGCATGTACAAGTACATGCACACAGTACTCATGCCTCCTGTGCTGTGGCAGAAGGCTGATGATGCACAGCTGAGTGTTTCAAGCTCTTTTCTCTGGATACCTACAACCAGGAAAAATTATTTGTCCATGTAACTTGCTACTGCATACTGTACAGTATGAACAGCTGTGGATATGCAAGGCAGATGGCTTCAAAATTAATCAGTCAGATCTAAGGACTGTCAAGGAGCACACCATCACCTCCAAGAGAGTCCTTTTCTCCAAAGAGGAATCTGGGGACACTCAGCAGTAGGAGGACAGGTAGAAACTGCCCTACATGAAAACTGACAAAGGTGGGAGATAAAATAGCTTGCAGCAATCTCCAGGGTCCCAAATGCTCTACCAATCAATGGATAATTCTGGTATTTAAGTGCTTTCTTCTCTTTTTACCTACATTAACTGTGTTCACTAAGTTCTCAGGCAGCTCTTTACTCCAAGAAAGAGATGAGATACAGGAACAACTCCAAAAGTGAGATCCTTTCCCCTCTTCCTCAGGTGATACATCCCAAGTAAGAAATTAAACCCTTCTAATGCAAGACTCTCCATTGTACAAGCTTTGTTTCTTGGGAATACCACGAGGAACAAACTTACTGAAATAACAGGAGGATTCAAAAATAGTTACCTACAAATCTGTACAGAGAGCAACTGTTAAAAATCATAAAATCATAGACTATTAAGAGGCTGCAATGGATGTTAAAAGATCATCTAGCCTCAACTCCCCTGCCATGGGCAGGGACACCTCCCACTAGAGCAGGTTGCTCAAAGCCTTGTCCAACCTGGCTTTGAGCACTGCCAGGGCTGGGGCATCCTCAACCTCCCCAGGCATCCTTTTGTAGTGCCTCACCACCCTCACAGTGAAAAGTTTCTTCCTAATATCCAACATAAGTTTCCTGTTTCTCAGTTTGTACCCAGTACTCCTTGTCCTACACTACAGTTCCTGGCAAAGAGTCCCTTTTCAGCTTCCCTGTAGACCCCCACCTCCAGATACTGGAAGATTTTTATGAGGTCTCCATGCAATCTTCTCTTCTCTCTGAAGCCCCAGCTCTTTCAGCCTGTCTCCATAGGGAAGGTGCTCTAGTCCTCCTATCAACTTTAAGCCCTCCTCTGGATTTGCTCCAACAGTTCCATGTCCTTCTTATCATCTTGTCAATTCAGAGACAACTTCCCAACACTGCTTCCTCTAAATACCAGCCTACTTAAGCTAGTTCACAACTTTATGAAGAATTATGAAAAATGCATGACCAATAAAAGAGAAAATAGCAAACTTAAAATCCACTGGCCATACTTCAGATAGGTGCTAATAAAACACACTTGGAAAACGTAAGGAAAAACAGGAAAAAAAATGTTCCTGAAAGAGGGAAGGTATGAATTTAATTTCATCATACAGCATAAAATTAAATATATTGAGGTATTACTTTTCACTTGAACTACAACTGTTTTTTCCTAAACTTTTAGAAGTTCGTTTATTCTATGACTTTTCTGTTTGGAAAACGAATACAAGGAAGGGACCTCTGCAAGGGACCTCTGAAAATCAGCTAGCCTAACTTCCTACTCAAAACAGGGACAGCTTCAAAGTTAGATCAAGCTCCTGAAGGCTTTGCCTGACCAAGTTTTGAATAACTTCAAGGGTCAAGATCTCACAACCTTCCTCTTGAAGCACTGCGGCAAGGAGGCCACTGCCACTGCCACTGCGAATTATTTTTGCCTTATATGCCATTAAAACTTCACTGATACAACTTGCAGCTGTGGCTGTTGTCGCTTCACAGCTCAGAGACAAATCTGGCTCTGCCTTCTCTGTAGGTAGTGAGAGATGACTGAGGTCTACCTGTATCCTATTCTTCTCTCAGTTGAAGAAATCAAGCTGCTACAGCTTCTCCTCACACATGATTTGCTCCAGAACTGTCACCTTCTTTAATGACTCACTGCTGGACTCATTCCAAGTTTGGAACATCTCTCTTATACCAGAAGAGAGTTGGAAGGGGAGGAAGGGCTACAACTCAAAAGAGTGACCCAGATGTAGACCCATCTTGTCATTGACCTGCTGGCTATGCTCCTGTCTAAGGAGCACAGAACAGGCTTAGCCTTCACCTGGTACAATGATGCACTACTGACATGTGCTGAATGTTCCTGCTCACCAGGACCTTTCATATCCTTTTCTGATCAGAAGAAAAATGTACTTTTTCTTTTACCTTAATGGCTAAGAGTGATACTTATCAGCCACACCTAAAACCTATTTTAAATGAAGAGCTCACCCCCCAAAGATATAGTTTCAAGCTTTGCGAATTTATGCAGAAACAACCACTTCAATACTTTGTATTCTGCAGTATTTCTGCACAGCAGCAGCAGCCAAACAGCTGAGACCAAAGAGCATGAGAAAGCTCAGCCCTGCAGCTCCACTCGCTACAGCTGGCCTACTCTAATCTTTTCATTACGCCTTTTTCCACACTACGAAATACTAGTTTTAAATACAGCCAAAAGATGCACTTTATTGCAAAACTGAGTCTCCAAGCTTGTTTAAAAGGAAATGTTGTTTGAGTATCCTTTAAGCCTCTCATCTTGTATGGGGAAAAAACTTAACAGCACAAATGCTTTCTTACAAACAGTCCAGTGTGGCTGATTCTTACTACCCATTCCTGATCTGCAATGCCAGGAACAAGCAGGCACAAGAGAAATACCAATGTCCTTCTCTTTGGGTACACTTTGCAGCTAAACTGTGGAAGCAAGCAGTTAAACCTCTCCCAACAGTCAAAAATGGAAGGTGAGTCACACATCAAGCCTGCAAGTGGTGCCAAAAAAACACTGATGCCAAAATATCAGATTGAGGTGAGCAAAGAAAAATGGCATGTGAAAAGAGAAGAATAATTCAACAAGTAGGCTTAAATGTAAAGGCAACTACAAAACCATGTCTGAACATAAAGTATGACAACTGAAGCCAAGTTTTCCGCTAAGCACATCAAAGTGACTACTCCCTGAGGTTTTATATACCAATTAAGATTTACCATCAACCTCATTTTAGTCTCAAATCTGATAGGTTTCCCTTTCAAAAGCTAGAAGTAAAGTATCCTGTGACTTTCAGGTTATCCAGAAGGCCACTATAAATGGAGAAAAGCAAGAAAATGCTATCTTTATTTACAGGAAACCTGCATTTCTGGAGGTGACTGGAGAAACTGACCTGTTTTGAAATTGTTTCCAAAGAAACCTGATTCCCAGAACTAGCACAAGATCATTAGTAAGAAATATCATGCATTTTTAAGGGATAACTACTTGTATTATATAAAATCCAACTTACAAGGGGCCAAGGAATCTCTAAGTAAATGGGTATTCTTCAACTAGAAAGGAATGAATGTGAACTATCTAACAATAACTTTTTAACCTTTGAAAATGAAAAAGTTATCTGTTCACAGTGATAACTAGAGAACAAAAACACACCGTCTTCTAGTAATGGCACCGTCTTTCCCTTTCTGACTTTACAGTACCTTAATCCACATCCAGGTTTATAGCTCATACGTTCTAATGAATGACTATAAATTATACCAGATCACCTGAGCATGTAACTCTGGCTAAAGAAATGATGTGTGCTGTGCAATGACAGCTATCAGATGCATCAGAAACCTTGCAGGCAACACAGCAGTCCCCACCCAGGACTAAAGTTCCTATAGCGGCAGATAAGGCCAAGACACAGCGTCACACACCCCACAAAATAGGATGAAATAGACCAGGCTGATTATTCATTAAAATTCGGTCTTTCAGACAGGACACTCGTCTGTTACTTTATGAGTACAGTAAAAGATAATTCACTGTTCAGCAAGCCCAGGAGATACACAGAAAAAATGAAATCCAGCTATGCAGGTGTTTATAACCTCATCATCACTAATGACAGTGACACAGAGAAAAAAACAATATGAAAGCTACCCTTCCTTTGAAGCTGTGAAGGTAAAAACTCAAGAGTTTAAGATTTGTGATCTCTATTGCTAGATGGCAAAGCATCACCAAGTACAAAAAATGACACAGTTTAATTTTCAGTACTAGGCTTTTTAAACTTAAGTTACAAATTAACGACTCAGATGTAGAGCATTACAAATTGTGCAAAGGAAATTGCTCCTGTGCTTCTCAGATGTGGGAAGCATAATTGCAAACAGACACATCTCTTAAACCATCACGTTGAACCTCCACATCCCTCTAACACAACGACAATTATCAACGCTCAATGTACCTCGGGTGGGCCAACAGGATTCAGTGTGCCCCCACACCTACAACTGAACACGCCAGAACGAGCAGTGCAATAGCACACAGCACACAGACGTGGCAGCCAAACAACAGAAATGAATAATGCAAACAAATCATTCCCTGTGGATGAGAATGTAACAGTATCCAAGTAATCAATCACTGGTCTCATACTAGTGACAACAGTGAAATTTATAAATACAGCCGCTTCTTTATAATCCTAAGGAAAGCTCTGACCACCTGTTTGACAGAGACGGTTTCTTCAAGTGTAAAATCAAAAACTGAAAACTAATATATGCATAATTCTGCAAATACCTGATATTATTCACATGCACCATAATTTAAGTGATTCATCCTGCGCATACTCTAAGAAAGCAACTGTATGTATTCAAACGTTTGGAGTGTGATCTATGATATCATTTGAACAATCAAGTTCTACATTGCATCCTACATTTCTTCATAAAATAATAGCAGAACTTAGGCTGATTCATAGAAAACTTGAATACATTTCTTATTCAAAAGATTTTCACATACAAAAGCTTCAACCACATTCTGATTTGATTACAGAGAGAAAAACTAATTAAGGTCAATGATAGATGAATTAATCTGATCCACAACAATGATGACTGAGCAGTTTTTATATATGTTAAATTATTCCATATAGAGGAATTGACAAAGACATTGCCTATCAATTTAAAAAATGAAAAAATTAATTTTTTTCTAATACATGTAGACTACAGTGTTTGTTAAGCGGTAGCTTTAGTTATGGTAACTACTTTTTTAAAGGCAGCTCTTAACTGAAAACAATTAAGACAGACAAAGTATCTACACAGCTAGTGTTTCCATAGAATTCTAAATGCAGATACAAGCAAAATTACAGCTACAAGGACACGGTAATCTAGTTTGTTACTTACAGGCTAATCTTTGTCATGACTGTTTTGGAAGCATCCAAACTCTTCAGCTTCGAGGTGTCTAAATCAGAATTTGTCTGTCTCTCAGCTGACAGACACAGGTCTCCATTTTTAATCCCATCAGTATGCAAGAAAGCTCTTCCATCTGGACCATTACCATTCTTTACTGCCTTGGTATCATTTCTGCCTTCAGCAAACACCAAGTCTTCTGTCTTAGCAGCCAAAGAGGCTTTGGGAGACTCCAAACTGTCCTCCCCAAAAGCCACAGGTATAGCTCCCTTTTCCACTGAAGTTCTTTTTGTTACTGGATTAGTCTCTGGTGATGCTAAAGGTTGCCTTTTTGAAGAGTAATCTTTCACCTGACCCTTCAAACCAGTAGGGGAAATGGGTACAGTATCCGACTGATTCTTTTTATATGATCTTCTCCTTGCAGAGGTTGTGCTTGAGATCTGCTGCTTGCCCTTGTCAGCTTCAGCTTTAGATGCCCCTTTGTGAGCAGATCCAACTTTTAGGTCCTGATTACTACCTGAGGAAGAGGAATTTCTTTCAGGAGTCTGTTGAAGTGACCTCACTTTTCGTTCAGGGTTTATTATCTTGTCTGAAAACACCTCAGAATGGGCATCATCCTCAAAACCAGATTCTTCTCTTGCAGTATTCTCAGTCTGGTTTCTCTCTCCATTTGGAATGTCACTAGATGACTGAGACTTCCTCCGTTTTCCAGATCTTTTACTAGCAGATTTTTTATCCATTGTGTCCAAATCACTACAACTTTCTTCTGATTTAAGAGTCACGGGTTCATTAAGGAGTTCGTCTGTTTTTCTTAGATAGATATCAACAGTTAACACTCTAGCAGAATGTGCGTGTTCACTCGTTGCAGATTCCAACTCGTATGGCAAATCCTTTGGTTTTGCATGCCCAGGCTCCTCAGACACCCACGTGTTCACAAGTTGCTTGTGACTTAAGATACTCTTTTCTAAGTCTTCACTAGACAGATTTCTCAAGCTCTGTATGAAATCTGGAGTTGTGGAATTATCTATATCTGTGACGGATTCTTTCTCCAACCCCAGTGTTTCCACATTCAGGCTGCTCTCACAGAAAGAGTTTTTAATGGTTTCACTGCTGCCGCTCCAATCTGCTGACCACTCGCTGTCAGAAGAGACTCCCCTACTACTCCATTCTGAAATCGTATCGTGATACAGCGGTCTTACTTCCCCACTGAAATTATATTCCTGTGCCTCAGAAAGGGCACTTACGTTTCTCACTTGTTTCTCTGCTTGAGGAGCTTCGTGTCCTTCTCTGAAGTGCCTACAGTACACTGCCTGTGCCCCGTGAGGAGAACCTGACCTCTCACCCTTATGACGTGAAGCGTGTTCTAGTGAACTTTTGACATTTTTCCTCTTCCCTGTACCAAACAAATTTCCAAGTCTTTCCAAAACGGGTTTCTTTTTATTTTCTTCTCTGGAAGAATCTGGAAGGTGTGAGGTGGACTACAAAAACAAAAAACCAAACATTTGGTTAATGTCAAAATTTGGTTAATGTATTGTTTCTATAATACATTTGTTTGTTCTAGGACTATCTCTAAATTAAAAGGACACAGTGAATGGAAACAAAACAGTTTACTGAACAATACTAACTCTCAAAAAAAGAAAAGGAACAACAAACCCCTTGAAAAACAATTAGGACTCCATGATGCTTCTGTATGTTTTGCCTGCATTTGTTTACAAGTGTGCTCATTTTGCCTTGTAATGGCAGCTTTATATAACCTAAATCTCAAAATATTGCACAATTAGTTAACATCACCCAAAACGTTACAGAAAAGCATCCTGGTGCCTGCAAGGCTAGGGTCAAACTTCATGGTCAAAATTTTCCTCACAAAAACAAGAGGGGGGAGTTTAACTTTCCATACTGGTTTAGTCAGTTTTCACACTTGTGCCGGTAGAGAATAGTTTCAGAGGTGTAAGTTGTCTCACAATTCATACATTTCTCATTAATGAAGTTCAGTAAATATTTGGCTTGTGTTTTGGGCTAAAAACCCCAGAACTATAAAAGCCACTGCATCACTCAGTGAGCATTACTGGGTCAAACACTGCCCTGGATTACTCTTGGCGAAGTTCTGCCTTACAACTTCTAATTAACATGGTAAACAGGAAACACGCAACAGCATCGCCGAGTATACATGCATATTTGCATTTTAATACATTAGCCCTTTTTACGTGCCGGTACGATGAACACTTGTTTTGAGACGTCTATTTCAAAACACCGCGAGTACTTTCTACCCTGGCGCACCAGACCTCTCGAGGAGAGCGGGCTCCCTCGGCAGCACGGACCCTGCTTCGGCAGTTTCCAACTTGTTTCCCGCTGCAGATGCCCAGCTCGCCCGCCAGTGCCCAGCGCACTGCCAGTGCCCGGCGTCCCCCCAGCGCTCAGGGCGGGCCGGAGTTGAAGCCCCCGCGCTCTCCGCGCAGCCCCGCGGCCGTCGATCCCTTCCCCGCAGGTACGGCTGCAGAGAACCAGCCCAACACCACCTCACCGGAGGAGTCATGGCCCGCGTCCCGCGCGTTATCAGGAGGGTGAAGCCGCCCGAGGCTGCGCCTGTCCTCCCCCATCCCAAAACGGGATAAGCAGGAGAAAGGTGCCGTGGCGGGCTTTACCCGCCGCCGCATNCGTAGGTGCCCCAGCAGCCCGCGCTGCGGCTGCCGCCTTGTTATTGAGGGCAAAACGCCGCCCCGGGCAAAACCGACGCCCTTTGATGTTGAGGGAAAAGCAGCGAGGGTTGGAGGCGGGCGGTTCGCGCCGCCGCCGCC
>VXBC01008961.1:17054-52089 GCA_013399945.1 Ploceus nigricollis | reverse complement strand
CTCGTCCCCGCCCGGCACGATGGCTGCGGGGCAGCGGAGCGTGTGGAGCGGCCGTGACCCCGCCGCCCCACCATGCCGGCCTCTCGGAGGTGCCGGGAGCAGGCGTGGCTTTCCCCCAGCCCCGGGAAGTGTGCGGGGGCCGGTACCGCCCGGCCGCCGGGGCCCCCGCGGGACATCTGGGTTCAGAGCCCTGCGGGGAGATGAACCCGCATCTTCCACCTCGCACCGGCGGGCGCGGCTGTTTGCCCTCTGTGCCGCCTGACTGTGCCTGCCCTGCCTGGCCGCCCCGCGCACGCCGCCCCCGGGCCGGGGACACGGCTGCAGGCGGCCAAGGCTGCCCCGCCTGCCCCCGGCCCCGTTCGGGCCGGCGTGAGAATGACTCCGCGGCCGAATGGTGCCGGCGCTCTCCCCGGGCGCTCAATTAGTATTTAATGTTTAATGAATGCTCAACAAGTCCTCTTCTAATTAACGCTTAATGACTTATATGAAGTGGAACAGCTTCAACAGGAAGGACCACGCAAGTCTCGCTTCGGAGCATCTGAGGGCCCAGCGCGGAGGCGGGGGAGACACCAGGTCAGCCCGCCTGCAGCTGGCCGGGGTGCCCGGCCTGCGGTGTGTCTGGCCCTTTGGCTATTGAAGAAAATAAGGACCTTTTTTACGGAGTCACTTCCTCCTCCAGCTGGAAAAGTGTTAAGTTAGTTATTTTTTCTTAATCAACAGCCTACACAGTCTTGGCTCAGGACAGCCACATAGAACCTGTTTAATGCAGTGAACGTGCAACAGCAAGGCTTGCCCAAGAAAATGAAAAATACGAAAAAACATGAAAAACACGAAAAAACATGAAAAACACAGAGCCTAAATTGGGGAAGAGGTAGAGTTGACTTAACACTGCAACCCAACAGAAATCCATGGAATCCTTGTCTTTGCCTACCTCTCTTAACCAATGTCACTCATTGAACTGATCAGCAGCTGTACCACCAACCAAGACCTGTGTCCTCACACAGTGATCTTCCACCAGTGGCCTTCAAATAGGCAAGTCTAGATCATTACCTTAAACTCAAGTTTTTGTATTGTTGGGGTTTAAGGTTTTATTACATAGTGAAATAATCTACAAATGGGAAAGTTGACGCATGTCTTTTTCCCCTCCCTTTGAGAACTTTTTTCAACCAGTAGAACCAAAACAATTAAGTAAAGAGCAACATTAAGGACTGCATTAAGTTCATACAGCTCAGACAGGTAAAGTGCTTTAGTGATAACAAAACCAACTATAAATTTCCCTATCAGATCATGAGTAATGCAGCCCAATTACTAATTTCTTATTCTATGTATGTATTGCCAGTACCAACTAATTATAGGGAAAGGATAAGATGACAATAATGAACATTGCCAGCTAAAATAAGCAAAAATACAAAATTTTCACACTTAATGCAAGGTAATAAGGAATGATACTGAATTTATCTGAAAATTCATAATAACTACAAATGTGAGGAGGATGACTATATTGTTCATGCTAAAAACTGTTGGAACACCAAAAGCGGGAAAATTTAACTTTATTATGGTGTCAACCATCAGATTAATAATTGGATGGAAATAGCTGTCATTCTTCTAAAGTAGCTGGGACTACATTATCAACCTGACCATCATTACACTTGCTGTCAAGTTTTTAGTTTGCAAGATTACACCTGGAAAAATTAGTTATTTGAACTGGGGATCTGGATTTCTCTCTTCCCAGCCACTGATTTTCATAAAGTCCATGGGAACTTAATTATCATTGAGACGTCTCCCCCTTTCAAATGTAGTTTAAACTACAACCAACAAGTTCAAAAGGTGTTGAATGGAAGTGAGGAGGGACAGCCAGGCAGTTCAGTCACATAAGCCTTGTTTCCTCAGGGAACAAGGCTAAAGATTTTTCCTTGATCTTGAAATAGCTGCCCTATGTAAACTGTTTTGAAGTAATTTCTTCATACAAAGTACCTTAATTATATACAGCTCTTTCAAAACACATAAAAGACCAGGTACTTGCCCTGAAGAGCTTGTATTTTAAGTCAGATAAATGTAGGTGAGCCAGTATTGCCAGTGCAAGAGGGCACAGAGACCGAGCATCTCAAGGGACTCCCAAGTGGGACCCAGCCTGCCAGAGCACAGCACAAGAATGCTTGACTTCACAGCACCGCATGGAAGTGTTTGATCTCAGAAGGCAAGAAATACCCTTGCTCTGCAGATCAGGCTTCTTCAATGTGTTTATGCTCAAGCATTCTTAGTCTTAAAATATCAGCTGCTTGAGAAATACCTGATCAAAGGCATTGGCAACTGAAAAATCTAGAGGACCTGCCTATCCATTCCTTGGACAGTGTGGAGGAAGCCATTTCAAGCACTCTGCATGAATCTTGAAAGCTGTGTTCTAATCTGAAAGCAAAATGCTGTTGCCTTCTTAACCAAGAAATGTAAATTTTGTTTGTATTTATATTCATACCTGTTTATGCTAGCATTAAAATATTTCCTCTGTTTTTGGCTGGGTTTTTTTTCCTCATTAGCTAATGTAAGTTGCCACAGCCAAACCCCTAATTTAACAGTGCAATTAAACATGTGCTTTGCTGGTCTCCAGTGAAAAGAGAGCATAAGCTACTATGATCTGTTGAATCAAAACTTCAGGATGTGTCTTGAGGGATCAGTTGGATGTTATTTTCTTAGATGAGTTCATCTGAGTCAGCTGAACATAAATGAAAACACTTCTTAGAGCACACATTAGAGAAAAAAGCAGTATTTTTACTAGTCATTAGCAACTTTGTGGTAACTAATAGATGGTAATATCTAGTGTGGACAGTTCTTTAATTTAAACACTTATTTTCCAGCATCTTCAGAGGGGAAAAAAGCAACAAACCATTTAGTGAAGAGTACGTTTGAACTTTATCATTCATTAGAAGGTCATAAATGACTGGATTTCAAGTAAAATGAAAACTTCTGAGACCCTTCTATCTTCAACAATTCTAATAGTGTAGGACCCTTACAAATTCATGCTGGAAAGCCAGTAATGTCAAATATCTTTAAATCACACTATCATAATTCACCCAGCCATGAGAAACAGAAAGCCTTGAAGTTCTAGCAGTCACATGACATCCCAAAAAGTGCTTTAGCCAAAAACATTTAAATAAATAAATTATTACTCTTCAGGCTTTAGCATTCTGCAGAGACTGAGACTCAAATATCCCACACTAACAGTGCCAGGCTTTGTGAGGCTGAAAATTGCTCTGGAGTATTGCTGGCTCAACATGCTGTGAAAATATCAGTAGAAAAACTGGAAGGAACAATGTACAAATCAAAACTAAGAGAGAGAAAAGTCTGAGAAGCACAAGACCCACTCGAGTCCTACAGAGAGGAGTTTTCATACCACCCTCCTACAGGTGAGTGCCACAGCTACTGGCAGAGAGAGAAGGAGTGAGTTGCAGATGGAAATAAAGGCTTGGTGCTTATTTTCTTCTCTTAAAAGCATGGGGGAAAAATATACTTAACAAAACATTTGACCTGAGTCAATTCTTATTGTGATTCACTGAAGGGGAAAAAAGCAGTTATATTTTAAATTAATCTAAATGATCTCTAAACTTAACCAGTTTAACTGACCTTGCTGTCAATCAAATGGATTTGAATTACTTCCAGCTACTATACTCATTGTTCATTGTTTATGCTGACCCTTCACAGAGACACAAAGCGGGGGGTTACTATTAGGAAAATATGGCTTATGTTATTTTAACTCCCAAACTGCCTTCTTCTGAATGCGAAGAGTTTGGCATATACTCTTTAAACTTTTTTTAGCATTTATTTTAAGTATACCATGTTCCAGGTTGACACTGTCCTCTTTAGAGTTAGAGAAAAAAAACCACACTTTAAATTTAACAGGTCCACTCTAGCATGGAATTCACTCCCTGCCTCTTCCAGCTCTTTGCCTGCTATGCAGATAGAGGATATAAATAGCAATAATTGGATTTTAAACAGTTTCAGCTTTACCTAAGCAATTTGTGCAAGGAATACATCTATTTAGATTCAGGAACTTACCTGAGTAAGCAAGGGGCTATAAATGCGAGACTTGAGCAGAGTGAAGTGAAACAAACGTAAATTTTCTTAATAGTCATATTTTTACATATACTGTATTTTCTAGTAAGTCAGGACATTTTAGTGAAACATTTCATATCTTCAAGAGAACAGGACCTGTCTGCTTCCAATTTATTTTTTCACTGTAAAAGTAGATTTTTTAATTCAAAAATACATTGAAAATTGACTATTTTGCAACAGCATATAGATTAATGAGACTAATGAGCCTGCATGTTTAATGGATTTTTTGGAAAGGAAATAATCAGCTCAAGAAGCATAGATGTATATATAAATTGTTTTATCCCATAATATTTCTTAGGTGGCAAACACCAAGATTTAGATATTGGATGTATTAGAAAAGAACAGGAAAACTGAAAGGAGCAAATCACGTAAAATCATATGAATGGAAATCTTTCAAAAAAGCTCAGGAAAGACAAAGAAGCATTGATAAAATGAAACAGATCCTTACATGAGTATTTAGGAGAGGAGGGAGATAAATAAGAACAGGCATGTCAGAAAAGGCATGTCTGCTCCCATCTCCTCTTCCCCAGAGCTAGTTATTTCCATAAACTAAAATCTTTCCCCCCTCCCCTTCTGTCAAGAGGAGCATCTGTCAGTTAAAGAAATGCTCTATAAAACTAATGGAGATCAGTTGATTTTATGATTTAAAAAAAATAACTGTGTATTAACATGAAGATTTCTGGTGAGATTTAAAAAGGGAATAAAAGAGAGTGTTGTTTGCCTTACCATGATGATGATAATTCTTTCTGCTGTTTACAGAAGAATAAACAAACTATCGTGTGTGAGATGCAGTCCTGTGTGTCACTAACCAAACCCTTTTTCTTAGCAATCCTCCCACGCTTTAACCCCTTCTTTCTTCTGGCAGCACTCAGGTAAAAACAAGCCAAAAAAAAGGAAGTAGTATCTGACTTGAGCCTTTCCAACTGATAAGTCATTTGGCAGACAAATTAGAACTATGAAAGGGGCTCAATTAGAGGATAGGAGAAAGAACTGCAGAAGGGTGGCAGCAAGTCCTTCAGTAAGCAGCTCTACAGAAGCAAAGAACATGTTGCAAAGAACTACAAAGTTAGTGTTGGGCAAACGCCTTACGTGTATTAATTAACGTGCAATACCAGAGCACAGATATGCAACAGTAGGAGAAAATATACCACACACGTTGGTTCTCACAGACCTGGTTACTGTTTTCTGATCCAAATTTAGGATGGCTAACGAAAAAAAAATCACCTGTGGCTTTATGCAGAAAGAGACTGATTTATGTTGGCATCCTTGGTTCTTCACCTTCCTAGGTTGGTATATTAAATATGTATTTTTCGAGCTATTTTTTTTGTGGTAAAATGGTACTAGAAAGGGACTTGAAAAAGCAGAAAAGAACTAGCACCAAAAGCAGGAGCAGGGATTATTCAACAATGAATAACTGAGAGAATATTTAAACCCTCCTGAACCTGAAAGACATCCAGAAAAAAATTATATGCAAAAAAATAGTATTAACATAAGTGATTGCACTTGCAACTCTTCGTCTTTCAGTATAAGAGAAAGTGAGGAAGTTTGATATGAGTTAGCCTCATATCTTCACTCTCAGGATTTTGAATCTTGCTGCTGGGTCAGAGCTGTATCACTAGATAATCTTAGTGTAAAGATTCATCAAAACTATCTCTTTCAAAGTAAAGAGTGAAAATAAACATATATATGTTTTGTTCTAAGAGATAGGAACTTGAAAGTACTTTTTCTGTTAAGCAATAAAGGATAAATGGCAAAAGCATTTTGGAGAGGAAGAGAGTGGCTTGGAGTTAATTTTAAGTCTCCCCTAATCAGAAGCCACAACTAACAAATGTAACCCCTTCCTTTTTAAATTTCTGAATGTAATTGACAATGATAAAGAATCTATTATCTAAGTGGTTTTGATTTAGCAGGTCTCTTTCTTCTATGCTTGTAGGTCCCTCGTCTGTTTTATGAGAGTGCACAGTGTCCTGTCACTAACTCTAAATGGTGTATACTGGTTAGTATAGATTTAACATAAATTGTATAATTTAGATCTACAGCTTACTGCAACACTTACTCCTTTTAGATGAAGTATTTTTGTATAGTTACCAGAGACAAGAAATACGATTCTTTTTCAGCAAACTTTGGAGTATCTGTACCACAGACTGAGCGATCTGTCTCCGGAAATCAGCTCTTTCTTAAGCACCATCAGTCTTCATCTCTTCCCCATGCTTTCACACGAGTGTTGCTGTCAATAGGAGCTCAGCAGTCTGGAAAGTCTATGGCACTTGAAAAAGTCTTGCAGCATTACATTAAATGATTATAGGGCAAAAAGGAAATAATCTTACAGAGCCACATATATTATCAGTCTTTGCCAAAGAGGGCATTGATGTGGCTATTCTGTGCTGGTTAACTGAGCTGGCTTTTCCTGGGCATCTCTACTTGACACTGCACATGGCCTTGCCTTGAGTCCTGTGTACATTTTTGGGTGCCACAACGTAACAAGGATATTAAGCTGTTAGAAAGCTTCCAAAGGAAGGTTACAAAAATGGTGAAGGATCTTGAGGAGAAGCTGTATGATGAGTGGCTGAGGTCACTTGGCTTGTTCAGCCTGGAGGAGACTGAGGGGACACCCACTGCAGTCTACAACTTCCTCGTGAGGGCAAGAGGAGGGGCAGACACTGATCTCTTCTCTGTGGTGCCCAGTGCCAGGACCCAAGGGAATGGCCTGAAGTTGTGTCAGGGGTGGTTTAGGTTTGATATCAGGAAAAAGTTCTTCATCCAGAGGATGGCTGGGCACAGGAACAGGCTCCCCAGGGAAGTGGTCACAGCACCAAGCCTGACAGGGTTCAAGAAGTGTTTGGACAATGCTGTCATATGGTGTGACTCTTGGGGTGTCCTGTGCATGGCCAGGAGTTGGACTTTGCCCTTCTAACTCAAGATATTCTATGATTCTATGTAGCTCAAGAATAAGGCAGAATTTCTAATACACTCCTGTGCCCAGTGTTTCTTTTTAGCTGGCTGTAAGTGCTCAGCAGAGGAAGATATACATTGCCTCACAGTACTAGGTAGGAATCCTAGGTCTCACCTGCAGTTTTAATTCAGTCTAGGGAACAGATGCCCAGGAGTTAGTTAAACTAACTAAAGCACCCGTGTCCTTCAGTAGCTCTGGCTCTAGACACCTAAAAGTAACTCGTTATGTAATTTGAAATTTATAAAACTGGAGATTTTTTTCCTTGGGTAGCAGATAGTCTGAAACTATAAATGGAAAACTAAAAGCCTTTTGCTAGCAACATGGGGACTTTCCCCAGGTCAGGCACAGGAGAACATAGGCTGTCACAGGGCAAGAGGTAGAAAGCCATCCTTGTGAGTGCCATATTACTGAGGTGAGGCTGTTAAGGTGTGAAAGAATAAAGACAGTAAACAAACTGCAAATTGGACTGCTAATTTGATCAAAGCCAAATTTCATAAACAACAAAGTGAACTCCATGTTTAACATGCTGGCTTTGGAAAGTTGATGTGATGGTCCTGTGACAGAAAAAAATTAATGTATGGTTCTGGCTCTGAAAACTACTTAGCAGAATGAAAAATGACAATATTTAATCAAACTGTATTTAAATATGAAATTAATGTAGTCTCTCTTCTCCACAGAAGCGCTCATGAAATAGATTAAAATCATGTGATGTAAATCCTATTACACATTATACCAGGGTATCATTTGGTACCTTGCAACTGAAATGTGTCTCAAGTCAGGCCCCCAGTATCGAGGTGCCCAACATAGCAGCTGTTTTGGAAAATTTGGGTTTGATAGCCTGTGCACTTCAAAAAGCCCTTTTATGAAATGTATAAAGTGTTTACACTCCTTGATAACTTCTTTGATGTAAAGATTTTCCATCATTTGGCTTGTTCAGCCAAAATACCTTCCTGACTTCCTGAAATCCTGACTTCATAAAAACCAGCTCGATACCTCATTTTACATCTGAATTACATTACTATAACTTAGCATTTACTCCAAATAACAGTGTTCACCTAAGACTTCTGGAATTCACTAAAATTATTTCTTATAATAATTAGTACAGAAAAGTGCCTCAGTATTGGTTAGAATAAACTTTATAAAACCAGTATGAAGAAAATGGGAATGACTCCAAACCCACTTGTTCCCTATAGTGTTGTGGGCAAAAATGTAAATTAAGTGGAATAGTCCTTCCAACTCTTTTCTTATAATCCCACAATTACTTCCATATCACAATATTCTCCATTAAGCAAAAAAACTTCTAAGAGGAAATGTTCTCATGAAATGCATTTTTATTCTTAGGTGTGTTTATTTTAGGCTCCAAACAGAACTAATAAATGCAGAAAGCATTAAAATAAACAATGCATTTGTCTAGAAAACAGATATATTATTACTTATGAAGCAAAAAGAGAGATACATGTTTTCCTGCTATTACCTATAATTACTACAGTCAAGCTGCATTATGCTACTGTGCACTTCAACTGCTAAATGTTAGCTACTAAAGAGATACAACTACAACAGCATTTAAATTGCACTACTATTATTGGTGGATAATTGGATGAAATTTCTAATTCCTACTTGGTATTTAAAAACCCACATCACGTCTTACCTCTAAAAATATATTTTGTGGATGAACAGTAATGCAAGAGGGAATTAGATGAAACTGATTGAAACTCTACAGTTCAGAAACACACAGATTTCCAGAAAATGTCAAGAAATACAGAGAGTTATTGATTTTGCACTTAAATTTCTGAGGTTGTTAGTTTGGACATAGGCCAATCCAACATACTCTATTATTGGCTTTGGTGTCTGTGGCTTAGAACAACAGATTTGACAAAGGTAAGGTACTTTTAAAGCTAGCCCTTAAAAGCATCATGACTAACCATAGTTTTAGCTACAACTGTTCTAGTGTTGGGCTCAAACTATTTTAGATACTTTCTAAATAAATTATTGCAAAACCACTCCATTAGCAACTCCTGGAGTCCCCTTTGCATAAACTCACTCCCATTATTTGCTGGTGCTTTGGAATGCAGGAGGGAGGTGGTTGTCGACCATTAAAACCTGGTAGACAACAAGTGTTTCCTGTATGCAGAAGGCAGGCATGAGTCTTCTCCCCTGCTCCTTATCTACTGCTCCCCTCCCACGCCTTCTTGGCACCTGTTGGGAAAGGCTGGGAATACAAATCTCTCCTACTCTGTAGAGTTTTTCTCCAGCTACCTACCCTTTTCCTCTGCAGGTGACTCCATTGTTTTTCCCTTCTGCAACCCAGGCTTTCCCAGCTGGCCACACGGTGAACCTTTTCAGGACAAAGCTTTTCAGTTTCCCAGGTGTGCACAAGGCTCTGAAGAGCAGCCAGCAACAAGCAGGGGGAGCTTCTCTTTTGCTTGGCAGACACTTGGAAAAAACCTCACAAACTGTCTACACATCTCCCATGTTTGGAAAGTGGGAGTCTTTTTCAGGTCCAAGAGTCAGAAATTTATCTAATAAAAACTGTCTGACACACCAGACAAAAAAGATACCCTTGGTATTTCCAGAAGCAAAACCATCAAAACTCCCCCGGAGAAGAGGGAAGGGAAATATCCAGAATTATCTCTGATAAGCCTTTTAAAATCACAAATTTCTCCAGAGGAGACATAAAAAAACTAAACAGATCTTCATGTTCTTTTTGTCTGAACTCCAGCTGCTAAACATTTATGCCGTCGTTTGTCAGATTTTTCAGACTTTTCAAAAGCTAAACTTTTTAATCTCTATTTTCCTCTGAGACAATTTCTTTTTTCCCCAGCAAATATACCCTAGAAAGCAAAATGGTAAAAGGAAAAGAAAAAAAAAAAGGGAAAGGAGAATTGTAAAGACAGGAGAGGAAAAGAAGATAAATTTTCATTTGCACATCATAAGATATGATTCAGAGGAAATTAAGATGTCAAACTTCCATCATAAAAAACCAAGTCTGTAGTAGAAAACATTACATGCTATTTAAATATTTAGATATTATTTGTAACCACAACAAACTGAAAATTTATCTGGTGAAATGTTACCCCCCTGTGATTTTGAACATGAAAAATACTAGTTTGTAGGAATGGTAGATTTCTTTTACAATCTCTAAATCTTATTGAAACAGTAATTTAGGCAGTCTGGTTTTTTAAGTGGGTCATGCCTTGCTTTTGCAGATCTTGAGCCATGGCAGGTCGAGTGCTTGTTTTAAAGAAGTAAGTGAAGAAATATTCCAGCTTATTCACTCTAATTCAGTTCTTGAGAAAATAAAACCAGAAAGATGAAGTTTTTCATGACTACCCTCTTCAAACCCATTATTACACTGCAGCTGGCACTACAGAGCAATAAATTACACATATATGTATGCATACACGCATTCCTAATTGTCGCACACCTTATATAGCTTAAAAGTGGCAAAAGCCTGGTCAGGAGGAATGGACTATTAGCAAAAGCTGTGTTGCAACCTCCTCAGATCTGAGGGTGCTCAGGTGTACTGTGAGCCACCTGATCACGTAGCATGGCAAAATTGAAAGAGGGCCACACCCAAGGAGAGAGCAGAGCTAGCTGCCAAGGTCCTGAAAACCATTCCAGCACATTGCGCAAGTGTGGAAATGGTACAAGAAAAGCATGATGCAGGACAAGTCCTCAGCTCTCCAGGCTGCAGATCACTGCACAGCAGCCCAGCATGGAGGCCAGAAACAAATCCCTGGTGATTCAAAGAGCAACTTCATAGGACTGTACTCACCAAGGGAAAGAGAAGGGAGGAGTATACCCTTGGGAAGAAAGCAGTAAAGTGCTGGCTGTCATCCTAAGGAAAAGTTACATACTAGCATAAGTAACACCTGTGAAATGTTGAAATGCTATGTGGCTGCATGTTTGGCACGATGATACACAGAGGTGGGGCAGATAAAGGATGGTCACCGATAATACCAGACTGCCTGGTGCACACTCCCATGTCACCATTACCAGTCATTATGTACTGTCAATGCTTGATCATTGATGACAGACCTCCTAAATAATTTGCAATGCATGAAGGGCTCATTGCCTTCCCTGGGCAATACCACACTGAGTATGTGGCTGTCCACATTATCTCACTCGTGCAAAGCACAGACGTGTGCTGGTTTGATAGACCTTTTATTTTGTCCCTGCTTGGGAGACTGTAGTTTATTCAGCAGCCCAGCCCTGAAGACCTCAGCACTATCACATTCCAGGACGACTGCTCACATGACTTTAGGCCATCATTAATCCTCTCTAAAAGAAACACATTTTCACCCACTCCTTCCACTAAATTTGTTCACAATATTACATTGGAGCATGCAATAACTCAGATGAAATTCAATTCCAAACAGAGCTGAATATGAATACTATTCAGGATTCAGATCCAATGTAGAGTTGAACATAACCTTTTTATACTTCACCTGCATCAAGGTGAATGTATTGAATTGCTCAGGAGGAGAATTATCCAAGTGACAGCTGTCTTAAGTTGCCAGCCAAGAATAAATATATGCAACTTGTCTGATACAAGTCCGTTTGGGTGTTTTTAATGGTATATATAAAACCCCAACAATCTCCTCAACAAACTTTGTGAGTACCTGAAAGACATCTATCAGAGTAACAATTTACTTTACTTACTTGGGGTATCCCCGCCTCTAAATATATTCTGAAGGGGTGAAGGGATCCTTCTTGACTCAGTACATCCACTGCCATCTTGAATGCCAAAGTATTAGACTACAACATAGATTCCTCCTGCATCAGTATTCCAGGACCTATGTTCCTTCTACGAAATTGTAGTTTGTGTTTTGTCCTTCTCTAAGGCCCATGTTCGTTGTCAGCTGTAGTCCTGTACACCTACAATCAACCACAGCTTAGATGCTCTCCTATTAACCTCACCAAAATGCAGCAGAAATATAAGAGATGTTTTCAAGGTCTCTCTGAACCAGCCATAATAATGGGACATAACCTAACCTAGATGTTATTTTTAGGAAATAAGAGAGTTGGTGTTTTAGCCATGTTGGAAGCAGCAAAATGAAAACCTTAGTAAGTTAATACTGAAGTGAATTTGTGGTTCAAATGGGGATAAGAGGAGTAATGAGCTGGGAATATGGAAAAAAAGTTAACCAACAAGGAAATTGCCACGATGCCATCAGTCTAGTCAGCAGCACAGTATTTTATTAAGCAGAGAAGTAATTTTGTTGAGCAATACTCAGAGAGGTTTTGTCATGGATAGCTGAGAACCTCTCTTGTGCTGTAATTAGCCATAGATTTCCAGGCTTTTTGGAAGATAAAAGGAAGAGCATGTCTTCAGCGGGCTAAAGCCAAATCACAATAATCAGATAGTTTTCTAGTGGACCTGATGCCCAAGCTTTTTGACATCGTGACTTCTGAGCATTTTGGTTCTCTGCCTACACAGTGAGTATGACACTGCATGTATAACCAGTTGCTTGATTCTTCTGTCTTCACTATTAGGAAACATGGCTGAATCGAGGATACCTGTTATCTTCTTCTCTTAAAGAATCATATCTTTGTATCCAGAGCATCTCTGCTGCAGTTTTATGAATGCTTGCTGTGTCCTGGGAAACCTGGGCAAAATGATGCTTGACCAAAGGTTTGTATCATTATGGATACTCTAAATTAAGGAATCCTTAATTCTGTCGTGTGTCTCAGATCAATCGTGTTAGAAAGGCAATTCTACTATGAATTGCTTAATCTTTTAGGGATGCAAATGTCAGAATTATAGTTCTTTAGGCAGAGACATAAAATAAACCTGACTTACAGCAGAATCCTAGAAAAGCACAAACCTTTTATCATGTAACCGATTGCATTTAAATGACAGAAACTGCTTATTCAGTCTTCTGAACACTCCTACTTCCATTTTTGGGACAGCTTTCTTTCCTATCTGCTGTGAATTTAATCTATAAATAATTAATTGTTCTTGATTTGTGGTTTTAGCTTGCTTTTGTGCCATCTTTTTGATCTCTTCTCTCTGGCCTGCCTCTTGTCCCCTCTTCCCTCCTCCTATCGAGTCCTTAACAAAGAGCAGACACAGGTAAAGCAATGGATGTGCAATTATTACAGCCCAAAAGCAAATGGGCTTGATGTACACAAATTCATATCACATTTCTCTTTATTATTTTCCATAAAAACAGACATAGTATCTAGGTTCTATCAGCGCAATAAGCCTTACCAGTGCTGGCTTACAACTGCAGCTGGCTGCCCAAGCGTCCTGATTCAGCATTCCTACAGGTACAACAGCACCCATGCACTATTAAAAGTAAAATAAGGGCTCTGCTACTTCTATATTTTTAAGTGTTAATGTTGAGAAAGGTCTATGTTAAAGGACATAACCATATGTTATTAAAACAGAAAGAATTAACAAAAGCGAAGTTCAGTCCTCCACTCTTACTTAGTGCTGTTCTTTAGGAAGAGCTCACCTACATGTGGGTTCTTGCTGGCAGGTGGTATTACACAAGGACTATCTGGACATGATGGAGTTAATTTTGCTTTGTTTCCATGATCCTGAGCACCCCTTTCAGTTAAATGTATTTATGGTAGTATAAGTGCCAATTATGCCGATCAACAGTGCCATTATGTCTCTGTAGATTATGCTCTTAATATTCTCTCTGCAGAAAAAGCTTTGATAGAAGTTATATTCAAATTAATCCCCCTTTGCTTTGTGGGTTTCAGCATTTGCCGTGCCATTTCAGTTTACTGGTTTATGACACTACTCACCAAACTGTGGACAAGTAACTTAATATACAGTGGCTTCTTGGAACACAAGTGTTTGTGGGAGACATCACTGTGACTTAAATTGTCAGCATTTAAATTCTGTACCAGTTCTGCATTTCCTGGCTTCCATAATGATTTCAGTACTCCCTAAATTCTGGGTTTTGTCTTAATGTTTATGGTGATATTGTGTTTTTAATTATGAATTGCATACTTATCGACTAAATAAATCTGAAAAAATACTTCTGTATTAATTATCTCATACTATTGCAAAACAGAGCATGACTCAGAGCTAAACATCTTAAAAAACTCTAAAAGTTTAAGGGACAGAGCAAATTAAATATTTGTTAAGTGTATAAATGCTTTGTCAACCCTATAAGAAATGCTGGCATGGCCAGGGCAAAACGAAGCATTCTTTTTCCCTTCCCACATTTCTCCACCCTACTCAACTGGTTTGGTTTGAGAATTTGATTACTTTCCCCCCGTGAATTTCAAAGTAAAGACTTCAGTGTTCTTCTTCTATTAACATCACTTTCTTATCCAAATCACATCATGGTTGCAGCCCAAGAATAGGAACAAATTTCATTAAAAGGACAATAAGGAATTACTGTGCTGGTCAGCACTATAGCATCCTATTAAAAGCCATACAGACAATGAATAATGTAGCTGTTCTGAATGTTGTCAAAGGACTCTCATGTGATCCATGCTTCACCACATCTGTTCTTTTTCCATCCACTCTATATACTGTTTTCTTCAACTCATACAAATACATCAGGAAAGCAATCCCAAAGCCATGGCTTAAGAATAATATACCCCAAAAATCCTTCAGTTCATATCTACATTTAAATATACACCCATACATACATATCTGTATATGTTTATAAATAAAAATGTAAATAAAATTACTACATATATTTTAGCCTATAAAATATTTATTGCTGTATTTTTTATTGATTTAAATGAAAGAAATGTATTTATTCAGATTTCCCATAAATTAGTGAACCAGAGGCACATCACATGTAGGTATCTCTCACAAGCAGACCTGTCTATATAAAGAACTTAAAAGTAATACTTTAAATTTAAAACATGGGAAGCTACTCTCTCCTCTGTAGGGATGATAATGGGGAGCAACATGATTAAAAAGTAGCCCTAGCAGAGTGAGCACAAATGAGAGTAACTGAAAAGGGAGTAAGTGAATGCCAGCTTGGTGTAGGGATTATCAAGGGATTTTAAATCTATGTGTCTATTACCAAGGGAGAATTCCTAGTAGAAAAGAAGTAAAAAGGAAGAAAAGGAAGAAAAAAGGAAAGGAAAATTATTCAACTGGTTAAGCCTGGGAGGGAGGTGGAAAGTGTGACCATTTCAGGGAAACAAGTTACACTTGGGGAAGGATGGTGGCTGGAGCCACCACTCGGTAGCAAATGACCTGTCTGCACTGAAAACGCACTCTCAGTGAGGTGCACAACCACCCTGAGTGACCCTTGCCATATTTCCCACACAAGGAATAACAGTAATTTATTTTACCAGGTAAGGAACACAACAGTTATACCAAAGAAGAGGGAAAAAAAAAAAAGTTGAGCATACACTGAGCAGGCTTTTTTCCCTGTCTTTTTCCAAGTAATACAATAAAAATTTGTCCTGCTGCAACATTTAATTATCTGGAAAGATATAACCTATTCCTAACAGCTGAGGGAGGACCTATCTAGATTGTAAAAGAAAACAAAACAAAACCGATGAGAAACCCAGCCCCCTGCCTCACCTAGGCCTCTCTTAGGTGACTGCCTTCCTATAACTCCCCCTCACCTCAAAAGAAACAGATACTATAGTGTCATATAATTTCCCCTCCTTTTCTCCCTTCAGTCTTTGCGCAAGGCAGGTTTGTGTTCTCCTGAAACTGGGGGGGTTTTTTTTCCTTTGAGAAAACCAGCACCAGCAAATATTCTCAGCCCCTGCGTGACTCATTTTGTAGGACCTTGGCTACCAAGTTTTGTTTAGCTTTCTGATACCAAGCTGGAGAAGGAGGCCTTCTCTTTTTTCGGTCTCAAATTCTGGGAGGAGATCTGTTAACCACTGAAAGGCCTTATCTATTAGAAATTGGGGTGAACCTTAAGGCAACGACTTGTTCTCCTGTGGACAGGTTCCTCTCACCTATCCATGAACTGATAATTTTGTTGTCTGTTACTTTGGAAGTGACTCACCTGCTTTTTCACTTACTTCGTATGGAAGTTTATCAACTGACAGTATAAAATGCTTTGTTTCTACCATTTAAACATCGCCCTGGAAGGTAATTTAGTAACCCCATGGATCCCAAACAGACTTTAGGTTTTGTTATTTCTTGAGAAAATAAACCACTGTAAGAAAAAGCAGTATGACAAGCTAGGTTGAATGTCTTGCTAATGTCTTGCTTTCTCTGAGCAAGGCAGACAAAAATTAAAGAAGCAGATCCTAACATGAAAATATCTTAGACCCTGATGAACTATCATCTTGAAAAATGAGTTAAAAGAGCAGGAGGAACGAGGGATCTGCATATCTGCTGTCTCAGGAATATGGCAAAGGCAGCGATAGAATAAATTCATTTAATCCAGTAATTTGACACAGAATCAAAATGGGCTTCCATAGCCACACCTGGGTGTTAGAAGTACTCCACCCAGTTTCCTTCAATGAATATTCATGTCATAGAACTGAATCTTTGTGTGAAAGGCAGTGGCTGTGTTCAGGTAGCAAGTAGGTGTGAGAACTCTTATCTAGATGAAGAATCCTGAGAAACCTTTGGACAGGTACCTGGTTATAAATCTGAAAATATGACTAATCAACACCTGAATATAAGAGCAGAGACAGCATTAGAGCACACAGATGTGACTTAGAAAAAAAGATGTTGAAACCTAAGTATCTCGCATGGAATTTTAAAGTCTATATTTTTGTGATCATTATTCCTAATGCAGAGAAAATATATAAATAATGAAGCAATAAGAACTCTATTTTCATTCACTCATTTTACTATCAGCAGAAGCCAATCTAAATTTGAAATTGTTCTCTAGGGGAATAAATGCCTTTCAGTGTAACCATACAGAAACCTATCAGCTTAACATGTGTTTGTCTTTAACTACATAATTTAAGGTCATTTGAGTTTGCCATAGCACAGGTAGGACACCTTCACCCTTGGTATCAATATTTTGTCACTGCTGAAGCTGCATGACTGCAAAACCCACATTTTATCTGTGATTTGGTTCTCATATTGAATTATTATTTATCCAAAGAGAATGAAATGAGTCAAACATTTAGGAAGTTGTTCCTTTGATCACAGTGAGAACACTGGCCACATTGTTTTATTAATTAGTCTAAAAGATATAAAAAAACCAGATAATAAAGTCATGGCCACATCTATCTACATCATGCAGTATAGGCTATATGACAGCTCAAGCAATCCTCAATGTGAATCCACACAGACATTGCAATTATAAGCAGGAATCTAAGAAGGCTATTTTCCCTTCACTTGCAAACAAACTCAAGGATACCAAATGCTCCTATTTAGCTTCAATTAGCGAAACTCGAAAATGTAACCAGTGATGTAACGCATTATTTGGGAAAAGGAATAAGCTGAGTTTTAGAACCTAGAAATAGTATATTTTGTGGATCTGACATCTAGAAATTATTTTGGAGGGCTTTTTAATGTTTAATAATGTGTTATCAAATGTCTATTTGCCAAAATACCAGAAGAGAAACAGCTAATCTTCGGTTTCATGAAACAAATGTTTTGCACATTAAATAGCACAGGACTAGAAAAGTCAAGAATCACAGAGAATCACAGAATATTCTGAGTTAGAAGGGACCCACAAGGATAATCGAGTCCAACTTTTAAGTGAATGACCTATAAGGGGATCAAACCCAAAAATGGAACATATATTCAAATTTGCATGATTTTTAATTTCTTGTAGATCCAGTTACCTCCAGTGACTTAATAAACATACACAATTTGTATTTTTATAAGAGCACTCTGAAATCTCTCTTTCATTGTTATATAACTGACATTTTGGTTGTTCCAATCAGAAGCTTACAGTAAATAAAATTATAGATTCCAGATGGCCTTGCAAAGGGAAAGAAAGTGGAAATCTGTACAGAACCAGAGGTGCATCTGAATCAACATCAGAAGTATTTGATGAGAAAGAAATATTGTTACAGAAGGATCCTCTCTTTCCTAACAAAATGATTTAGTGAAAAGAAGTATTTTTGCCTTACATTTTGGGCAACACAACATTTATTCATTGAGTAATACCATCAAGCAATGGATCTTAAGCATTTTTTAATATCCTGCTGTTGTAGCGCCACTATTTATGGAAGTCAAACAAAAAGAAAGAGAAACAAGTTGCACTGTACATCAAGAACAGTTGCTGTGAAGTACAGAAAGAGGCGAGATGAAGATTTGTTAAACAATCCTGGAAGAAGATGAAAAGGGAAAACCAGGGTATACTAAGATAGAAGTTTATTATAGACTAGCTTTTTGGGTGGAGAGAAGTCGTGTTTTTTGATCACACAAGGGAAGCATCCAAAAGGACAGAACCTGATGGCTTTAATTACTTCTTGAAATTAATTTTTTTTTCTGTTGAAAAATAAATACAAGGAGACAGTCCAACAAGTTCTTGGAATACGCTGGGGACAGCTTTTTCTTTAGAAGGTAAAGAAAACCATTAAGGGAGTGGTTATTTTAGATCTTCTGCTGACTAGTAGGGCACGAACTGGCTGAGAGTGAAAGGCAATCTAGGTGAAAGTGAACACCATCATTTAAAAATCACTACCGTAAAAAAGGAAAGAAGCAAAAACAAATTACTTTTTTTTTCCCCCCCAGAAAACAAAACTAAAATTTTATGAGCTCCAAAAACTGATAAGCAAGATTTTGTAGGAAGACTGTTTAATTAACAAAAGAATGTAGGAGAGCTTGTCTTAGTCATTGCTGGAGTCAGTTCTTAATTACCCAAGGTAAAGGGAATAATATGAGCTAGGCAAAAACAGAGGATAAAACAAATTAGTCTGGGTACATTATTCTGCAAGACTCTACTCAGTACATTTATGTTTGAAAGGCTTATGAACAGATTTCCATGGAAAGAACAGCAACAGAGAGGAGCCTCATGCAAACAGCTTATGTTTTCTAATCCACCGTTTTCTACCACCCTCCCACAAGAAATGCTGAGGGAAGGCAGGGCTTCCTTAAATCCCAATCCCCATAAACCATCTGTCATCAGCAGGTGACTGTGTTATTACACACATTAGGAGATTATCCCAATACAAAAGAAACTGCTGAATTCACACACACAAACACCCCTCCAGGCGATTTCCTTGATTTTTATAATTTATCTAACAATCAGACTTTTGCATTATACATCAAAGTAGAAAATTATGTGGCCTAGTCTCACTCACTTTCAGAAGCTTCATTTAAAAGGTTTTAAATGTTCTTAGTAAAAATGGATTGATTCCAGGTTAGAGAAATGACACCCCAACAGTTTAATTTAGCTGTAAGTATGAACAAATTTTTCGAAAAGAAGAACAAAATGCCAACTCAGAGCTTTCTAAGCAACCGCTGAACCCTCCTATTCTTTCCACTGAAAAATCTCAAACATCTACTTGCTTTTCTAGAAGTTCTTGGAAGAAGCTAATATACAAGACAGCAATAGGGTGAACAGCAATTTCTTCTGTTGGAAAGCCAATTTCACAGCTAGCTCTACTACAATGGAATGTCATCCCAGCACAGTAAGTGTGCCATTTTGCTGTTTTGTGAAGAACTGAGATCGTTTTGTAGGATGTTTCAACAGTATCAATAGAACTAAGATCCTGAATGAGACCAAAAGGGATATTTGGGGTTTGTGTTATTTGTGCATTCAGCTAAAGACCAATGAGTCTTTTCTAAATGCAGAAGTTAGTAGATAAGATTTGCTGGCTTGAGAAGACTGAAAAATAAATGTGTTTGTTTTAAAGACAGAATATTTTAAGCTTTCATCAAATATATTCAGATGAATATTAGTTCCACAACCAAGAAGAAAGAAACTTTTTCAATTACTGGCCTGCTAAGTACTTTTGTTAATGTGGAAAAATAGTATTTCTCTCTCCACGGAAATACTACAATAAAGACAAGAATGGCATTGCACAACTTTGTCTGCAATCTGAAATTAAGTTCTCACATTAGAACAGGAGTAATTAGCATTTTCCCTAGCTTGCTTCCATGCAGTAATACTGCTGCCAAGCAAATGAGTAACACTACATGAGGTAAATGAACACTAGAAACAAACGTGTAGCCATTCCTCCTTCTCTGGGAAAAAAACTTACGGAGTGTCCTGGTTTAGGGCAAATTTGGGAGAAAAACAGTAAGTGGGGAACTGTAGAAATGTAGGTGTTGTTCCTTTATTATTTTGGCTTACATATTTTTATGAACAAAAGGAAAAAGCCATATGGTTTATGGGAGCATGTGGAAGATCTCCTCGAGCCATTTTCTTTTTTGTCTCTTCATGCCAGCTCAAGTCATTATGTACCTTCCTTATTTCCGTACATGTTATTAATTTGAAAATTTTCCAGTACTTCAAACACAGGTCTTTTAAAGGAAGATTACAATTATACCTTGTGTTTAAGAATAGGCATCTTCACGATACATGTAAGTGTGTTTGTGTATATCTATGTTTATATAAACACACACATTTAGTTTTCTCCTACCTTTCTAAGTGCTGCTGGTAGTGAGGCAGTAGACATTGATATCGCTGGGAGAGCGTAAGAGTGGGGGCAGACTACTGAGGGTGTTTGGTTCTCCTGAACAGTGCAGCGTCTGCCCGACACATCATAGTACCTGCAAGGAAAGGAAACATGGCTCAGTTAATGCATCCTAGAAAAAAATAAAGCCTGAGTCAGTGTTTGCTGTATTTCTGACAAAACACTAAGATGTTTTCTCCTCTTGCCGTGGTTCCAGGCTTCTGGTATTTCCAAAGTTTACTGCTGTATTTTAGCTAAACTACTTGCTCCTCTTCTTAGACATTAATTCATCCCACCTGCTTTAGCTCTCTGAAACTAACTTGTCAGCTTTTTCCTGATAATGAAACAACCAAAATCCAAATACAATAGTCAGCAGGATAACCACATCAGAGCCACAAGGCAGAAAAATTAGTCGTCTTATCTCCTGTCACTCCACCTCTTCAGAGACAGCAGATTACAACATTTGGAGTTTATAGTTCCACATTACATCACACGTTCCGTTCACTTTCCTTCTGGAAGCCGTCTCAGTAAAGGATCAGTTGAATTCTCAGAACAAGTCACTTATTGGGAAGAGGCTGTCCCAATGGAAGTGTATACAATCTTTAAAGCAATACATTCATTTTAAGCAAGTCAGTCCTAAAACTTAAGGAACTTAATTTTGCTTATGTTTATTCTGCAGTGTCAAATTTCAAATTCTGAATCCAAAGAATGTGAAGAAGTCTCCTCTCAAGAGAGAGAAATAAAATAGTAAAAACTGTAGTAAAAACTGACCAAGTTATAAAATCTCTTCCATTTCACTGTCTGAAAAATTGAAATAGCAAGAATCCAGAATTCTCTGAAGATACAGTTTTATTAAAAGGTTGATAAATATAACAGTTTCTATATTTTTGTCCTTTAGATGATTCAACAATTGGTTAAAATGCAGCTTTTTAAAAATGATATGTATTTTGATATTTTTGTTTCAAAATTGGACTGAATTTTTTGTAGGATCATAGAACAATTTAGGTTGGAAGGGACCCTAGGAGGTCTCTGGGCCAATGTCCTGCCTGAAGCGGGGTCAACTATGGGAACACACCAGGCTGCTCAGGGCTTTACCAAACCAACTCCTGAAAATATGCAAAGGCAGAGACATCACAACCTCTCTGGACAACAGTGAAAATGTTTTCTCTTACATCTAACCTGAATCGCTCCTTTATCAACTTCTCACTGTTGTCTTGTCTTCCCACCATGCACCACTGTGAAAAGTCTGGGTTCCTCTCCATTAACACCCAAAGCTACCTCCTCTCCAAAATGGAACAAGCCCCAATTCTCCTCTTCACAGGGCAAGTGGAGCCTCACAGGCAACCTCACAGGCAGCCATCCAAGGAACTCACCCCAGTTTGAAACATTGAGAGATCTCTGGGCAGAAAAAATACCAAATATTTTTGCTTTCACAGAAAAAAAAAGTCTCAAAATGCTCTTGTTTTGTTTTGTCCTTAAAATATGCATATTTTCCATTTTGGTTGGAACAAAACTACCTTTTTCCCACAGACTTCTTCTCCAGATTCATCATATTGTCCCAAATCCAGCTCTGTTTGTACAGCTTTATTTGCAAATTCAGTTTTATAACTGACTTTCATATAGAGTTTTCAAAGAGTGAATAAGTGAGCAGAAAAGCCTCAGGTATATTTATAAAGTTGTTCAGTTTATTGCATAATTGTGGTGAAAATGTTTTGACATTTTAACACATATCCCAATAAACATGTGCAATTATTTTGTTTATTTACCTATTTCTAAGGAAGAAACTGCATCACTCTTAATAGCTGGTTACCTTCCCCAGGACACAGCTGACTTTGAGCTGTCCGTCTTGATTTTCATGTTCTGCCTCCACCGATAGAGCTTGCTTTTGGGCTGGTTCCACACACATTGCATGTGAGAAAATTCACAAGTCACATTAAAAGGCTGCTCAGGTAGTGCTGAAAGATCCTGTGGCACCCTACCCTGTCTACAGTCGATACTGCTGAGGGAGTAACAGTAGGCTGGGGACTGTCAACCCCGTCACTCAGAGCAATGGAACAAGTGACATCATATGGGCAGGAGACTGGGAAGGCATTTGGCTGAAGTCAGAGTGAGGAGGAGGAAAATAATGGCACAGCAAGGGAAGTGGATGGAAGAGCTGTCAGCTGTTGAGGTGACACTGACACTCTGCCAAGAGGCCACCATTCGCCATGGTGCTGCTGGGCTGGTGACAAGCATCTGCACCCCAAGTGATATACAATGAACCTGTGTCAGAAAACAACACATCACTAGTCCCAAATGCCAAAAGGAAGCCAGAGGAAGCTCTGGAAGCAAATACTTCCTAGGTTGCAAGACAGGATATTTCACCAGGATATCCTTTGTCCTGCTGCAGAAGGGGTCTGTGCTGGTCCCCAGGCAAGCCAGCAACATCCACCTGGGAGGCACCTGCTGGCTCCCTTCTACCAATGAAGGCTGGGCCTCCTTGGGGACATCCTCACACCTTGCCCCACGTGCCCACTCCTGATGGCCATCAGTCCCTGAGACACCTTCAGACCTCAGGGCGCTGGCATGTCTGCGGTGTAGCAGCCAGAAAGCTGCTGCTTTCAGAATACAGTGAAGCAACACTGATTCTTTCAGGCACCTTTTTTTTTAAGGACACAATTTCACACCAAAAACTAGAGCTGACAGAAGCAGCCTGGGAGGTTTCAACCCAAAGATGTTGCACTGGAAAACAGCCAGCTCCAGATTTCCAAACAGGTGAGAAAAGGTGCTCTTTGAATTTCTTCACGGTTTGAAGTCTATCCTCCTAACAATCTGCTGACGAGCTGAGCTCACCAGGGCCTCCAAGTTTTACTTTATGGCAGTGGGCAGTTTTCCAGGGAAACGCTGCAGTACGCTTCCCGCCTGAAGGCATGGGCACGCACACAAGCTCCTGAGGGCAAGACAGGGTGTGAGGGCACAGGGCTGCACCTCTTCTGCCCCAGCTGCCCAGCCAAATTCTCTCCTTCCAGCCCAGATGCAGAGCAGCTCACCCCAATGCATGGCAGAGAAACTCATTGTGGGGCAAGGGCAGGTAGGGGGACAGTCACCATAGAGAAACTGAGGCACTGTCAACCCACACCCTTGCTTTTCTCACCCAGGCGTGTTTGTGTAACCATACCCACTTGCTCAGAGCCCCGAGGCTCTGGGGGGAGAAGGCGCTTGCAACATGCTAAGCATGTTATGAAACCCTCCCAGACATTTTGCTCAGCAGTAACTACAACAGCCCCATGTTACCTATGCTGTTTCCAGCACAAATCCAAACCATACCCCCATACCTGCTATCATGAAGAAAATCAACTCTATGCCAGCCAAAAACAGCACACATATTTTCATAGAGCTATTAGTTACAGTAATAACTAATTTTACAGTAAAGCAAAGGAAGATCAAGAAGGAGGCTTTGGAAATTATCAAGCTTTTAGAGGGAGCATGAGGCATGAAAAGGAGGAAGGAGAAGTTCTGTAGGTACGTACATCTTCTCTTTACCTGATTTACACCAGAACTACTGAGTGGAAAAGGAAACCACCAGATGGGAACTGACCTGGCAGTCAGTTCTCTTTATGCTGCTGACCTGGCAGTGCTCTCTTTATGCTGCAGACCACACAGTTTGGCCCCATCACCCCTACCTGTCCATGCCTTAATCCTTAGTAGCAACACAATGTTATCTTATTAACTGTCTTAACATATTGACTTGAAATATGGCAATTACAAATAATTTAAAGGGAACTAGCTTGTAGACAAAAACATATAAAGACAATATGGGAGCAATGAGCAAACAACTCACTAACAAAAAGAAGAAAAGAGTGGGTTGCCATACATTTCAACCTAACAGTGCTTACTAAATTAGCATCCTTATAAATTTTACAGACATGGCTTCCCTCATAATCCATCATATTCAGCCCTGCGATCCATCTCCCATCTGCTGTTTTTCTGCAGTCTGTATCCAGTACATGGTTCTTGCCTATTAATTCCCACTTTTCAATCAACACAGTATGAGATCATTTTATAAGAGCGAGCATGCATGAGCAAGATCCACTTGATTACAATGGAAAGATACTTTGTTTGTTTATTCAGATCCTCTACCCAGTCTTCCCCCTCCCACACCATATCAGGACTAGAATTTTTCCCTGGGAGCAGCAAATATCAATTTGATCAGCAAAATTACTGACTAAAGATTTACTGCAAAACACAGAACAATATGAAGAGCAGTAAGGGGCATTTCTCTGGTTCACACACCACCTCAGTGCTCGTGGCTATGATAGATGCACCTATGCTGACAAATAATTTACCTCCCTGGTTCATTCCCTGGTCCTGGTGCTCTTGTCAGCCGTACCACACATGCATCACCGTGTGCTTGGACTCTCTTCTGAAGGAGACCAACTGCTTCTCTCCGAGGAAAAGCCAAGGCTTTTCCAGCTCTGTGGACGGACTGCCCCGAGGATGTCACAGCAAGGATAGGACTAGACCAATAGTGGCTTCTCCTGCCCTCCACCATCCCAACCAGCCTCTTGTCCTCAGACAGCCTCTGTGTGCCCCACACCCCACAGCATGCAGAATAATGCTATGAAAACACCAGTCTTGCAGGCAGCAAAGCAACCTTCACATTACTTCAAACACTTTGAACTGAAGCCACAAAAATATAATTACGATTTTAGAGCCATGGGGGCATCGGACCCAGGTCAAATGTTAGGTGGCACAAACACAAACAGTTCACTCCAGAGGCAGAAGAGGTGTGGATACATCACTCCTTGGGGCAGATCCTTTAGCCGTGTAGACTATTTTAAACAAGGGTTTTTTAATTGTGCATTATTTGAGTTGCTGTCGTTACAGCCTTAATATATCTTGAGCATTTCAAACAGCCTGCTCTGGGCTGAAGTTTTCCATACAAAGCTACTGCTTGTTATTCTTTCTGTCATCTTTTCCACAGAACCAGTATGTGGACTCCCTGAACAGTCTGCAGCAAGCTGCTTACCACATCTATATCACCCCTTCCCACTGTCTCAGCAGTCCCATTTCTGTGTCCCTGGTTATAGAACAGAAGAGCCAACTTCAGCTCTTATGCAAAGTGGTTGCTACACTGGGACACCTCTTGCACATACCTACCTACTCACACAGAGTTTCAAGGGGTAGAAGTGTGGAGCAGACACACATGTCTTTGAAGGGACGTATGCTTGGGGGACATGTACTACATGCCCTTCTGTTGTGGGCGTGACAGGATGCGTGTGTGTGTGATTTTTATAGGGAAACTGAGCATTTCAAACTTCTCCCAGGCCTTGGGACTGATGAATGGCGCAGAGCTCCTCCTTGGGCATGGCACTGAGAAATGGCGGGGAGGCACACACCCTCTTGTGCCAGCACCCTGCCATCTAATGGCCAGGCTTCAGATTCACAGGTGAATCGAGTTTTGCCTTTCTGCCTCCACCGTTCTAGATCCTAGAGATAGAAAAGTCTATTTAAACTACCTCAGGTCACATCTTGTCAGCACAGAAGTATTCCTAACTGGCTTACTTCGAAGTGTTTTCTCATATGTCTTAATAACAGGGTTAATACCTCACCTAAAAGTACCCTTTGTTATAGTTACTCCACTCTGCCTTACTAATTCAGCCTAAATAATTCCTTTCTTTGTTTGGGAAATTCACACCATTTATATACTTGCGGGCTTCAGCTGTATCTCTCACTCACAACCATTATTTAGCATCATCTTCCATTCTGTAAAGGAATTCCCATGTGAATTCCATTCAATTCTTCCATTCTGACAAGACCTCTCCAGCAAAGATGTGTCCAGAGCTGCACGCAATGTCCCTGCTCGACTCACACAAAAAACCACAAAGAGCAGGTCTGCTGCCTCGTTGCTTTGTTCCACGATACATTTGCTCACACAGACTGCACAGAGCTTTTCTGAGCCGCGCTTATACCACAAACTTGTCGTACTTGTTGTCCACTTCCATTCCTACATGTATTTGTTTTTTCTTTCTACCGCCTTCCCAGTACAATATATTAATTTCGGGTTATTAAATGTATTTGTTTGCATTTGGCAGTTTGTTGAAGCTCTGAGCAACTTCATGATGAGATGAAATGGCTCCAAGCTTCTGGCTTTCCTGCACTTCAAACAGCATGCAGCTGGAAATGCTACAGTCATTAGGCCTTCAAAACATGTTTTTCTGAGTGCTAACACAGACACAGTGCTGCTCTGCCAAATTTTTAATACAGTGAATCCAAGAAGCTTCTGGTTTCTTATTCCAAGTGATCTCCTTCCATTTTACAAAATCAAAAAGCCCCTCTGTCATAGAAATTACTGCAATTATTAATTATGTTTAAAGTTAACTTTCTTAGCACCTCTATTAACTAGGAAAAAACCCAGTAAAGACACTTCCAAAAGACGGATTATAAAATCCAACAAGAAAGTTGAATTATAAGGTTATCTGCTAGATAATCTGGAAATTTAATGAATGATGGAGTTAGCTGCCCAGAAACCCTGCTGTTATATAACTAGTTAAAATATTCATGAATAGTAGCATAGAGCTTTACCTATACTAGGCTTCTGCCAGATGCTCATCACCCTTTCATTATTTTGCCTCCTGATGTTCTCAACTACGGAATTAACTGTAATAGATTTAATTTTGTATCTTGCTGTCTTAAGTATCTTTGTATCTTAAGTATCTTCATAGCAACTCACTTTTTATATCTACAAACCAGGTTATTATCATTCTGTATTGATGTTCCTATGAGAAGATACATCATAAACTGCAGTTAATGCCCACCACAAACAATCACTTCTCTCTAGTTGTATTTCTAGCCCTCATTTGCATAGGAAAAATCACTATCTAACAACAAACAAAAATTTGGTTTGGTACAAAATGACTGGAACATGTACTGATCCATTTTCTAAAATCTCATTTCAAAGGAGGAATACATTTTGTCATTTCATCACTTGGAGACCATTCAAATTACTGAAGCTCTTTTTTTATTCTGTAATTTGAAGACCATTAACAAATTTTGTCAGTTACTACTTTTTGTGAAACTGAACTCCCTGTGCTGATAGCGATGTTTTAAAAAATCCCAAAACTTACTACAATATTAATATAAGATGTACTCCTTTAAGTTGGCTTTTTTTCCCTTTTTTTGACCTTTTTTTATTCATCAGAAAAGTTCATTATTATCATCCAGCCACTGGGTGGCACCTCTACATAGATGCCAGGTGTGCCCCAACAAACCCATGATGCCTTCAATAATCACTCCATTCCTCCCACAGCCAAGTGTTGACGTTACATCAGCTTCGTGTACACAGCCATGTTTGGGAGACAGGTAAAGGTGGTTACTAAAAATTGGCTTTGTAAAATATTCCTGGAATTTTCTGCTGTAATTTTTCAACTCCTAACTTTTGGGAAAAAAATTAATCTGTACAGAGAAACCTGTCAGGAGAAACCTGATTCCTTGAATAGGCGTAAAATGGGCAACTTTTGATAGCCTATGAAATCCAGCAAGCCCAAGCAAAGTTAAATTCCAGTTTTGGTGGGCAATGAACTAATAATATCATTGCCCCTAGGTCTAAGGCACTGGACTATCTCAATGAGTGAAAAGCTCATCTTGATATTTATACTCTGGCCTAGCTTTAAAGCATTGTATAAACAATAATCATCACATTGAGTTACCTAACACAGGTAATATCTCATTTTATATAGTAAGAAGCTCAAAGAACCAGATGAAGCAGTTTGACTGAGGAGACAAAAAGCCAGCATCACTCATTTCTTTAAACACATGATGCTTGTCTTCCTTTGTTCATATTGACTCACCATGACTTGAGGAACAGAAACATCACGTTACTGCATCATTTTCCTACTTTCTGTAGCTACATTGGGAGATATAGAAGGGTGTTTACAAATCTAGGGACATGAAAATGCTTTTGAACATCGAGACTTACACTTGCAGCATTTCCCCACCTGCTCTTTTATGTGAGTTTAAGCATTGTGGTTCAAAGTGATAGATTAAAAAAATCAGCAAGGTTTGTGCTCTTTAAAGTTTGTTGTGAGCATGTAGTCATCTGCCTTGGACTAAAGTTCCACTTTAGTGGAAACAAAGTGGAACTTAGAATTAAGTCCAATTCATACAATTCTAAATACAGTGCAATTCCAGCAACAAGTAGGAAAGTCTTTAATTCTTGGGAAGAATGTTTCTGCCCACAAGAAGGGATAAAACAGGTTTGCATACACCAAAATAAGCCTCTCAAGTTCCCACT
The DNA here is from genome assembly GCA_013399945.1 of Ploceus nigricollis. NCBI lineage: Eukaryota > Metazoa > Chordata > Aves > Passeriformes > Ploceidae > Ploceus > Ploceus nigricollis. Next base: position 23,275 of record VXBC01008961.1, on the reverse strand, counting down.
GTCCAAAGGCAGGAAAGGCCATGCAAGATGGATACAGAGGCAGCAAGGAGGGAGGGAGGCACTGTTACACACACCTGAGTGCTAGGTCTGGTGTTGGGGACACCACTTGTCACACAGAAATGAATGACCACAGCTCCAGGCTGCGGCTGGGGACTGCAGCTCACAGGAAGGTCCCGTTCAGCACGAGATCCCAGAAGATTCTATGGCCTTTCAGCAGCCTAATGCTCTCCCCTGCTCCAGCCTCTCCTGCACCCATTGGGCCAGTGAGGAGACCCTGTGCAGGTCCCTGAGCCCAGGACGAGGGTGAGCCCCTGGCAGCACAGCCTGAGAGTGAAGAAAGGGCCAAATGAATGAGATGCAACCAGGACTTGTGAGGTTTGGCTGGTGCTGCATAAACTCATCCATTTATCTATGCATCGAAATCTTCATAAACCACACCCTGCAATTTCAGCAAAGGAACTCACCTAAAATGAGTTGATTTCATGAGCTAAATTAGCCCACTGTCTAGAACAAAGACAAACATCTAGTGTGGTACCAGCCATTCCACATTTGCATCAATTATGCTGAGCCCAATTGAGACTCAGACTTTTGGCAACAAGGCACTTGAGCCACCTTTTGCTCACAAAATAACACAGCGGCTTACATTCACTGGAGATTTGTGATTGCAAATTGCATTAATGCAGATTTATTATGTCACTTCTGAATATCAACAGTCGAAATACCTAGGTAACCTACTGTTACAAACATGCTGCAGAAAAAAGCAATCTTTTTTTTTTTTTTAAGTGGCACTAGAAAGGCACCAATTAAGAATGTAGACTTAGCTTTGTAAATTCAGCTTTGAAACCTGGCCATTAAAATTTTACTGAGCTTTAAGAAGAAAGGAAAAATAATTTACTAAAATGATTAAATAACTTCTTTTTGATGTCAGGAATGGAAAACTGAATTGAAGTGACATATTCAGTAAGAAGTAGCAGGAAAACATAGAGTTATACTTATATAAGTCAGCTTGTGTCATATGAGACGTTTTGTTGCTTCCTGACTTAATAATGGACTTTATTATTTCAGGCTTTAAGTAATTATAGCTTTATTGCAAAAGTTATCACTATGGATTTTCTCATTTGCCTGAAAACACACATCTGCAGAGATTTCAATATAAATCCTAGATTAATTACTTTAATTTAAATTCCATGTATATTTCAATATGGAGTATCTGAGTGAAGCATCATTTCTTACAAGATGACAATACTGAATCACAATTTATGAGAGTGTTTAATGGGCCAGGTCCATGACTCTCATGTCTTGGAGAAAACAACCTTCATCTTTTATGTGTATGTACAGTTACATTTATGAAAACAATTTTAAAATGCTTTAACACAGACATCTTTTTAGATACAACTTGTAAAAATCTATTATCATACTTCATATGGCTTTTCTAGTCATGTGTCCAGCAGAAGTAGTAGTTCAGGGAAGTCTTGAAAAGTATTAGACCTTTCAACAAGATAACAATAGAAAGATGAAAAGGTGACTCAAAAACTTGTATAAATTGCAGTCACAGATGCATCATAGAAAGTGACTTTTGTCACAAATTCTAGCACAGCACCAATGTAAGAAACCATTTCACAGTACATTCCAAAGCCCTACTGATCATCATTGGAGCTCTTCATTCTCACATTCCTTTAAATGCCATTAATACAGTTATTTAAATTGTCAAAAGTTACACATCAAAATAAACACATGGATGTGGACAGGTTTTCTACATACCTCCACAGAGTTCAGGCTTTCTGCCAGCTCAAACAGACACCATAACATGGATTTACACTACGAAGTGCTTCTTTGAAGTCATATTGGCTTCTTCAGAAGGACTAGCTTACCGAGTAAATAGCAGCAGAATTCAGGATTCCTTCTGGATACAAGCTCACTGAAGGCAGCCTACCTGCATCTCTGCATCTTTACAGAGCCAGAAGACCACGGGCTTCACCTTCAGAGTTTGTTTTGCTTCACCTTTTGAGGAATGAGTTGTCTCCTGACAGTATTTTGCCTCTTGTCAAATCCATTTACCACTCTCCTGTTTCACTCCCTTCTCTTTTCCATAGCTACCAAAAGTGATCTTGCAGGCAGTGAGAGAAGAAAAAAGAAAGGATGCAAAGAAGAGAAGAGAGGGGGAAATGAAAAATGAAAATGGGAGGCTCCTGGGAAAGGAGGTGCAGACAAACTAGGGAGAATATTTTTTTAACTGGGACACTGACAGCCCAGTTAATTTTGTGTAAGGCTTTGTTATTTAAAATGATGAACATTTTGTTACAATTCAGTACACTTACTTAATGTTGCTTCCACTCTGTTCATTAGCAGCTCTCTTCTGAATTACTAATCTACAAGGCCTTCAACTATTGGTTTTGAACAGCTCATCTTCCAGCCTCAATGCTTGATCATCCTAGAATGCTTAAATACCTCCCGAGCAGGAAACACCTTCATGTTAATTATATTAAATGTCTGAGCTGGAGCCTGCCAAGCAGTTCTGAACACAGTAAACCAGGCACAGACTTTGTGATGAGTAAAATCAATGTGCTCCTATAATAGAATCACTACATGTAAAGAAAAATCCTCAGAAAAAACTAAATAAGGTCTTAACTTTGAGGAAGCTGGTTACAACAAACTATTTCTATCTCTGGCACTGATCTATGGACACACCTCTATAAAAGAAATAAGTTTATCTTGTCTCTTAGATTTAACAAGTAGCCAGAGCAGAGGTGGATAATCTCAATGCACATGCACTTCTGCGTGAAAACAAGTTTGATTTGTCCACCACAAGAATTAACTTTCAGCCACACCTACTCTTCTGTTTGGGTCAAGTCTATAATTAATGAAAGCTCCCTCTCCATATGACAAGAAAATTTTTATATCGTCTCCCTTATCTTTGATTAAAGATGCCATCTATAAAACTATAAGATTACAATGGTAGTGTTTGCAGCTGATTTAAGACTAAAAACTTAAGAGAGTGAACTCACTCTCAATAGCCTGCAGCTACAGCATCACATATCCTTAAGCGTACCTGACCTGGTCTGTACCAAGCAGGAGTAGCCAACACGGTGCTCGCTGAAGGAAGGAATTTTCATTGCAGTAAATGTCATGCTTCAGCTCTTTGTCACCAAGAAATGAATTGTTTCAGTACAGCACTCAGTGACAAACCACATTGTTCAAGTGTATGTGAATATCATCCAAGGAATTCTGACACTCTACGGGCCCTCCGTATGCAAGCTGCTGAAAGCCTCAAGTTTTAAAATGTCCACATGACCATTTAAAAACAGAGAGAAACCCAAAAGCTCCACACAAAGTTTTCTGGTGCTCTTTCAGAGCTAAAGGTGTTTGTACCATCCCAGTGTCTCAGTAGGCTGAGTAGCTCACTTTGGCTCTGGTCTTACACAAGACATCTAATTGACAGCTGAGTACAAAGAGGAATTAAGTAAACATCTCGAATCACAAAAAATAATTCTACTACCATTTCAATCGCATTTTAATTTTAAAACAGTTCACACAGTAAACTTTATCCTAAAGCATCATGTGGTATTATGAGCCTTGGACTTTACACATGAAATGCAAGTCGTTCTGGAGCCAGTTCAAAGACTGACTTAAGTCATCTAGGATGTCCTATTTACAATAGCTGACTACAGAGTCATCTGCCTGCAACTCTGTAGTTACCTGCTAAAACCTTCTATTTTAATTTCTGCATTTGCCTACTTTCAACCCTCTGAGGGTTAGAACCAGTTTAACAAGGCATTTATCTCATCATTGTGACCCAGATGGGGCAACTCATTCATAAGGGACAAGAAATCAGAATCTCCCACAGATAAAGCCTCAGGATCTGGGGAAAAAACATTTTTGATACTCAGTTTGAGACAGCAAAGTATTTTGTCTTGGTGATTTTTCAAAGTATAATGCAAACCCCTCCTTTCCTAACAATATTCCCACAGCTAAAGAAGCCACAGATTCTTTTCCAAAACCCTAAGTAATCTCCAAAAGGGAGCATGAGTAAACAACTGAGGTAATCAACACTCTCTTACTAGAATCAGTTATGCAAGGGAAAAGAAAAAAAGCCGTCGTGTTTCCATTGTATTACATACACAGTGAAACAAGGGACAATTTCAAAATCTTTGGACCCAGTCTCCAAACCCAGACCTTCAAGCATTCTAAAAGCCTCCTCTAGGCTGCTGTCTGCAGTAAATGCACACTTGAAGATGCAATCAACCTGGCAGCAGAGCTTTCGGACTGCAAAGTTTCGTCCGGCAAAGATACAGACCCCGAAATCTCTGTCAAGGGATATCCATTAACCATAATGCAGAACTGTACATTTTTCTGTCTTCAAATGCAGTAATACCAACTTCAAAGAAGTCAAGGATCAGGAAGAGGTAACTAAGCATGACAAATAATTCCTAAATATTTGACATTTATTTTTGAGATAGATAATTTCATTAGTTTAAATGTTATAAAATAGTAAATTTATGTCTGTAAAAATAAAATGGCATGCTTTTGCAGAAGCATTGTAAAGAAATGGATTTACTGAAAGACCTCAGCTGATCTATTTCCATCAGAAGGCAGCACTGCAGCCTGGTCTCTAAGTCTGTTAATTACAAATCTTTAACATAAAAAAAGAAAATGAAGCTCACCATTTTCTATTAATGTTTCCATTAATTAAAAGGAAAAAAAAAACCAGGAGCTACAGAAACAAGAGGACACTGAAGTCTTGGTTTCCCTAATGAGAGCTAGTTCAACATAATTTTAATAACTCAGCTCTCACTAATTAAAACACACAATAACATTTTTAGGATCTTCAGAACAACAACGGCTGTACCTGGAAGCAAGACCCCATATCCTTCTCAGACTATGAGGTAAGTTCAGTTGCTCAAAATAACTTACACAACTATTCCCAGTACTCCTCTTCCTTAAGGATGTGTCAGAAGAGTAGTGAAAGTGGAAGCAATAAACACGACTCAAGCTTTACAAATTTCAGCACAAAAATCTAGAATTAACAACCTTTATTTTACACACCCATCTCATTATGGGTGTGAAACCAGCTTCATTGAAAGTTTATTTTCTTACCACGTAAGTCTGTATAATGTAAGAATTACCCCAAATCCATTTTTATATTCCCAGTATTGATCAGAACTCAAAAATAGGTTAAAATGAAATATCAGTCTCCTAACTGAAAAATTTCCAGCTAAGGTATAGCTGGTATAGCCAAATGCCTCCCTCTGATAATTGGCACAAAACAAACTAATAAAAGCAGTTGTGGTGGAGAAGAAAAGATGGAAACCCTGTAGAAGATAAATACAAGAAGGGGCAAACCAAACTGCTTATGTTATACTCTGCTTTTATTTTGCTTGGTTCTATGTCCTTAGTCATTCTTTTTTAGTGCTCTGCTGGGCAAATACTCAAAGAGTTGGCTCAAAAGTCAGTTTTGCTATAGAAACTTTGACAGGCAGTTAGTAAACTATTTCTGTTAAAAGGCTCTTCTCATCTCTAGTAAAAAGGCACACAGTTTTCATTAAAGAAAAGCCTCAGTTCCCCCTTGGCTTTGTAAGCCACATGCAGCAGCAGTTCTGCACTGCACTCTGTACACAGGGACAAGAAAGCAGAGTTGCCCTTGAAGGTCTGGGCAGACTGAACCACAGACTGCAACACCAGAAGACTCAAGAGGACTGAAAGGTTTTGTTTTACAGCTAGCTTTTTGAACTAGAACTGTCTGTCCTCCTCAACCCTCACCTTCATTATTAAATTGCAATTTGGGCTAGATTAAAGGACAGTAGAGCAGCATAAAAGGAAGGGTGCAAAACTAACCAAAACAAACACATTTAGGACAGATTATTGAGCAGATGTAAATAATGAGACTGTTCCAGCATATGAGACATAAAGAAATCAGAGTGGAAGAATTAAAACACTTCTGAAAATATGAGAGATGAAGGAGTGTGAGGACTTCTTCAACAATTAACAGAAGGAGGACTCCTCAAGCCATTTTTTTAATCATGTACTTCTTCTTCTTGGAGGAAATGGAAAGAAGTTTCAGGAAAATTAATTTGTGTAAACATTAAAAAATTGTCTGCAGTGATTCAAGCTTTTGCAATTTGTTGTTTTCTGTCGCGCTTGTTCTATGTAGGTGCCATGTAAAAATTCAAACTCAAATATTAAGTAATACAATGTAATCAACAGGTAAACTGCATTAAAGCAAA
>VXBC01008961.1:285-17031 GCA_013399945.1 Ploceus nigricollis | reverse complement strand
GAAAAAAAAAAAAAAAAAAAAAAGAGTAAGAGGTAAAATCTAGTACTATTTGCACTGCAATTATGCTGAGAATCTTTTGAACCTCACTGTGGTAAATGCTGTACCAAAAACTGGGTATGTCCAGTAAGAAGGAAGGGAGGAGACACAATTACACTGAAACATCTGCAATTATCCTAACAGTTTCAGCCCAGCAGCTGCTTCATCAGAGTTATCACCACCAAGACCCAGCACCTGCCAGGGAAAACTTGTGGCAGGAGGCACCAACGCCACAAAACAGCTGATGTGAACACCAAAGCCACTGAGAGAGGACATCAGCAAGCTCCTGGGAGTCATCCAAGATGGACACAACATCTGTACCTCTATGGTCTTTCAAATCAAGATCACAGGACAATAGTGACATTTCTAGTAACCTCCAGGGTAGCAGATGTATCACTGATAACATTTCTCTACTACCAAAGTAATGCAGGGCAGCAGGGAATGTCACACTGCAGCAAGATATGATCAGCTATTTGCTTGGACATGGATTGGTGTCCAAATTCATGCTTACATGGATTAAGAAATAGAAACAGGGAAGTTCAACAAGTATTCAAAAATAAAGCCTACAAGGAAGAAAGAAAACTCATACAATAAAAAGTTAGACAGTGAAATAATGTTAGATGTGTAAATCTGTATTTCATTAAAGCATTAAAAAGACACTATTTAGTTTATTTTATAAACAAAGTAGGGCAAATTTTTCTCTAATTATGTGATAAAGCATACTGGGCAAAAACAGCCTTTCCTGTCTTTGCTAGGCAATATTATTAAGCTCTGAAGTCTAGGATTTATTTTTCCTTGCTCTAAGCTTACTAACTACAAATGTTTTAATTTGTAAAAATTATCAAGGACTTTTCTAAAACTAAGCTGCAGCTCTGACCCTCATGTGCACCCCAGGCAGTTCATTTCAAGAGCTTTCAAAATACAATGTCATTTTTTAATTACTTAAAAAAAATCAGCCTTAAACTTCCTTTATTAATTTTGCAATTTCTACATTAAAGATCCTGTGTGGGTTTTAAAGATATATAAAACAACACTGTTTGTCAGCTTTATATAAGAAAATATTCTTTTTTTTTTGGCAACTTGGATTATTTCATAGTGACTTTTCTGATCTTCCAAGTCACAGCTGCTTCTTTCCTCTGTCTTCCAGATTATCTACATGCATAAAACTCACCATATGTTTAACTATCAAGGTTCTTCCACTAATTTTCCAAACACAAAGTGATACAACAAATATTTCAGTGAATAACAAATCATTAACTATGAATAAGCACCTAAGGGTGTGCACTGGATCTGGCTGGAATGGAGTTAATCTTCATAGCATCTCATATGGTGCTCTATTTTAGATCAAAACAAACAAAAAAACCCCACCACCAACAAAGTTTCAGGTACTGCTGAATGGTGCTTGTACAGCACCAAGGGTTTATCAATTTCTCATACATTCTCCCCAGCAAGTGGGCTGGGAGGGAACAGCTGACCCAAACTGATCAAAGGGATGATTTGACTCCACAGCATGCAACATCATGCTCAGCAATACAAACTCTGTTTTTGTGATGTTTTTCCAAAGTAGCTGCTGCTCAGACACTGGCTGGGCACTGGTTTGCTGGTGGAATTATTGAGGGACTGTGCATCAATTTGGATTGGTTTTCTTCTCCTTTGCTTATTAAGATATCCTTATCTTGACCCATGAGTTTTTTCTTGCTTTTGCTCTTCCAATTCTCTTCCCCATCCCACTGACAGGGAGGAATGAGCAAAGTGGGTGAGTGCTTCATTGCTGGCCAAGGTCAACCCATCACCAAGTAAAATCCTTCTCATGGAGCTGGGATTGGGATTCTTCCACAATAAGCTGTCCTCAGGAGATTACATATGTTCCAAGGCCTATTTATGAAATTCATACCATTTTTCAGTTAACACACAAAAATGTACACTGCTCTGGTTTTACTTTACTATGCCATCATGTTGGACTACTTCTTTCACTTAAAGCAAAAATGTTTTGATTCAATCCTGTGTAACTGTTCTAAACAGAAAAAAAAAGAAGATACCAGAGTTAAATCAGTACTGACCATAAATACACTTCAGTAGAAGCATACATACTTGATGAGCTTTTAGTAGCAGTACCTATTCATTTGATATTCTTCACATGTAGCTTAATGCTCTTTGCATTGATGTCATAAAGGAAAAAACACACCCAAAATTTCAGTCCTCATGAGCATGTGATCCCAGTCTGCCGTATGTGTAGAGCAAGTGGTTGCAGAAGGTGCCTATGCACTACATATCTTCAGGAAAGCTAAGTGACACATTAGAAAAATTCCATTCTTCTATTTGTGGTTGTTCACAGGCACACACATGAATAATAACAAAGGAATAATCAGTTAACTCAGAAGTGGGAAGGGAAAGGAAGACATCAAGGAGTGTTTTGCTGAATATACCATCAAATTTGGATGCCCTCAGAAAACATGTAGAATTTCATTAATGTGAAACTCTAAAACTGTCCTTTGGACGTCCTAAATAAGATAAATACAGTTTCTGACCATGCTGGCGGTGCTACTTCCCCAGCAGCCTAGGTCAGTTCAGCAAATCCATCACCTAGAGAACACTTGTTTATAGGCACAGAGCCTGTTCCCAAGGCTGTCTGCTGGACTACCAACAATACTGACAGACTGTTTGATGTAGTGGCATGGTGCCAGTTCATCACATCTTAGACCTTAACTCTGAAATCTTCTGTGGAGTGCTCATCTACAATCATTTCATCTTAGAGGATGAGCTGGAAACAGGATGTCCAACACCTGTGAACTCAATTACTGTCTTCCAAACATTTTCTTGCCATGGGGACTCCTCCGAGGTAGATGTGGGGCTGAAGAGTCTCTAATTGGGCCACCCTGTCCCCCCACAAATGCCTTGCATCTCTAGACCATCTCAGAAACCATCTTTTCTTTCCAGGATTTACTCATATTGCCAAAGACTGAGAATATTTACACTCATCACATCCTCCTAAATTCTTGCATTTGGTGAGGAGTCATAAAGAAAGGCAACACCCTTCCTCTGCACAGAGGTAACTTTGGGGCCAAGGGCAGCAGGGTGATGACAGGAACTGAATGGCATCAGCAACACCATTTCAAGTGCTGGAGCATTAGTCAGTGTTGCCTGCTGCTCACATACCCTGACGTACCCTGGCTTCTCTGCCAAATATAACCTGGCATCCTGGCTCGTGCCAGCAATGGTACTGGACACCACAGTGTGAATAAGGATTACAAAATAAGATACCACAGGGAGGGTAGTGCCTAAATTGTTTCCTTATTGTCCCTTGATTGTGATTCGATGTGGGAGAGATGCAGAAGGCACTGGCAGTGCCACAGCACCTGTTCCTCACCCAGGCACTTTGGAAGCAGGTCATCAACATCCAAAGCTGCATGAGCACCAGTGGAAAATATTCATGTTTGCATTTTTGGGAGGTGCTCACTACTCCTCCAGATGCCTCCAGTCACTGCCTTGTTTGTTCATGTGTCCTTCTTCAGCTTTGCAAACTCGGTGACAAAGGACCTAAACCAGTGAACCCCAGCTTAATGACAGTATCAGAAACTGAAGTTAAAAGCTCCACAAGAACAAGAAACTTGCACTCAGGCTGCGGAGCGTTTGAAACACGGGAAGAAGTCTGGCCCTTTGTTCCTCTGAGAGGAAGCACAAGTGGCAGCGGCAAATCTGTGGAAATTGCTAGATTAGAAAGTCCTTATGTTGGAGCACAATAACCACACAGACGTGCATCCCTGAACCTGAAATGAGGACCACTGCTCAAAAGCAAGACAGACTATTTAAAATACACACACAGAGACAGGCTCTGCCAAACCCTTGTTCGGATGAGTTGTTATAGTAGTAATTTCTCTATTTTTGACCAAGTTCTAAGATCTCCTGTAAAAACCTGACACTAAAGTTCAGAAAATTGCATACTCAAAAGACTCTCCAAGTTTTTGTATTCACAGGCTAAAACTACAAGGAAAATAGAGGCAAGTGAGGGCAACCCAGGGAAGACATAAAAAATGCTAAATCAAGTAAGTCTGTCCACATTTCAGTATCCAGTTAGACAGTATTTATGTTCATGACCTTAACTCTCAATAGCCTTTATTTCACAGCTGTTTCCCCTGACACTATTAATGTGATTGGAGAGATAAAGGCAACTGCACGTTTTCTTCCCACAAACTGAGTAAGAGGCTACTTGAAAGAGGGGTTCAGAAGTCTTTTCACAAGTAAAAATGACTCAAACACTAGATGGAATATTACACACACTGAGGGAAAAAAAAAAAGAAAAGAAAAGCACCAACTAACAAAATCTACCCTTGCAGAAGCACTCTGATTTCTTTTGAAAGTAAAAAAAAAGGAGGCATGTGTATCTCACACACATCATGGGCTGCTGCTGCCAACACCTGGCTGCTCACACTTGCTTTGCTTCATTAGATGACATGAACACTTAATTTGTCATCAGCAGCAAAATTTATTTGTAATCATCTGCACATGTAATGGACATCCTGCTAGTAAAAAAACCTCAGTAAATCAAAATGCACATGTTAGAATGAAAACAATTATTATGTCTTATCTAGAAAATTAATTTATATGTTTTAAATTTATATCAAATTTATTCTACACACCTATGCTGCAATACAGCCTGTATATCAGTGAGTCCTCTGGAAGTAAATAAAAAGGTATTTCAGAATTATGAGAGAAACAGATCAGATGGTGGATAGTCTGGGGAATACTATGTCCAAAAAAAGAACTGAGGGAATTGCATGTTGGAAAAAAATAAGTAGTACTACTAATGAGAGAGAAATCCTTCTGTCTTGGTTGCAGAGTCTCGACCAGGAAATTAACTGTAAACTTGTTAACTCCTACTTCACGTGAAACAAAGTCAGAACTGATACATCTCACTGTGGGAAGACATGAATACATAATAGCATATTGCTTTGGCAGCTGTCCCACAGTAATGACACGAGAGTTCCACTTCAACTGGAAAAGCCTATCCAGTCCATTGCTGGGTGAGAAAAAACTCCATGGAATATAACAAAGAACAGTGGGAACAGAAGTCTTCCGGACTTTGACAAACCTTAACCAATTATCGACATGTGGAGCCTTTAGAGCATAAAGGATTTGCTTTAAGCTGGATGCAGGAGAAGCACTACTGCAGAAAACAAGCAGGGAGGGGAAAAGCATTGTTTAGAAGAATTACACAAGGAAATATGTCAAAGGTTGTCAGGTAACTCAGATCTAACTTAGAAGATATTAGACATGTCCAAACAGGTATACAGACCGTTTTTTTCCTTTTAAAACCAAGCAAAGCCAAGCAAAACTAAAATGTAGCATATGGCAAGTTAATCACAACGGCAGTGATATTAAGAAATCACCCTGATTATATTTAGCATAATCATTTAAAAAATAATTAAAACAATTCCAAGGAAAACAACTGACAAATCTTTGACGACAAATCAGATAAAGTAAACAGGCATCCAACAGTGAGAAGTGATTCAAATACCTAACAGTAATTAAACATCTCCCATGGCCTAACCATATTTTGTACTTTTAGAAGAAACTTGACGAAATATTTAAACATAAATACTCATCACAAAAATCTTGATTATATCAGGCAACACTACAATGTCATCAAAAATACTCTGCTCAATATTTGAACTTGCTAGAGCACATGTAGACACAGAAATTGAGAATTTAAAGTTGCCAAGGTCTTGTTGGACACTTCCTGTTCAGTTCCTCCCCGGCAGCCAAAGCAAGCATCCCTGTAAGATGCAATCCTCCCTCGAATACCTCCAGGTGAGCCCTGAACTATTATTACTGCCTCCAATGCTGCCCCACTGGTTTGGCAGCTAGTGGGACATTCTTCCAGTGCCAGCAGCTTCTGCCAGGCTCACACACAGCTTCTGAGCACTGTACTCTGTGAGTAGAAAGGGAGAAAAGAGACATAAGCCCATTAAATCTAGGTTCATTTAGGATGCGGAGGATTCATAAAAATACTCAGGACTAAAGTAAACACTGTTTCACAATGTTTATACTTGAGGTCACTTTTTGATCGTGTTTTTGTATTAAAGTCTCACTACCACACGATGGTTAGTACTTACAGGGGGAAAAATGGAGACTTTTCTCATAACAAAACAGACTAGTTTATCATCTGACTAGATTTACTTCTGACAAAAACTTACATTATGAAGTATATGCTGATTTTCTAATTTTTTATTTCTTTGTAAGATATTCCTAGCACCCTGGCACACATGTAGAAGTTTCTTGGGATAAGACTCCTTTTTGTTTTGAACTTCAGTTTATAAAAATTAAAGCATCTTCTAAACTATCCTTTGATGCAAAGACAGTATGTTTGCGCTAACAAATAGCTCTTGAAAGTCAAGATGAGAAGCTCGTTATCTTAACAGAAAAAGCTGCATTTAGGGCTCAGTTTTTTATGTTAATTGTAATTTTTTTGTTTGATTTATTAACTACAGTGAACTAGTAGACAGTATTGTTGTAACTCTATTAATTTTTGTCCTTTCATATTGAATTATAGTGAAAATGTGAGGTCTCTCCCACAGAATCTAACTTACCCATAAATTTATTTCATATGGGACACTGAAAATCCGGTGTTAAAATGACTAGCTTCACCTTAACTCAAAGGCTATATAGTAAAGTTTTCTACTTGTCCCAAGAGAAGAAGATATCATCTAGATCTTACTGAAGAACTGGTTAGTTCAATTACCAGTCGCTCCAAGCCACAGATACGTAGCCTAAGATAGTGCTAACAATGAGACAGACTCATATGAGTAATAGTACAGCTCTGGCTGCCTTTGGATTTCTACTCTTCCATCAGAGAGCACAGAAACCTCCATCATTCTGGTTTGTTAGAACTTTAAATACAAGCATTTTCCTGAAAACATCAGGATGTTTCAACCCAAATACAGAAGAGCTCTGGCTACACTCAATTTCTGACAGGAAACGTGACAGGAATGGGCATTGAGCTGCTCATCAGGAACCAGGGAGTCCATTTCACGTGAGCACACTCATTACCTGCAGGACTGTCACTTGTATTTAAAATACTCCCCTGTGGAATGTTCATAGGCCTCTCAGCCTCTCTTTTAATTCTTCACCTCATACACACCCATAACATTACACAAGGACTAAAAAGCCTGATAAGTTCCGCTCTGAAATTGCAAATGATATGTACTCATTCAGAGCTTTTGAAAGATGCCAACTTTTTCTCGGTCTTTTGTGCTGTTATTTACTATTTGCATAGTCAAAATCAGACTCCATTATTCTAGACATTTGATAAACACACAACCCAAGCCACCACAGCCTGGGAGAGATTACTCAGTAAACTAACAACACAGACAAAAGGTGTGAGAAAAAGATTTCTTACTGCCTAAACTGAAAACAGACAAGGGTACCTCCCACTGAATAAGTTAAGGAATCCAGCCACAAATCAGAAGAATCTCACAAGTTAACTCAGAATACATCTACAAGATGGGGTGAGGCAAATGTCTGCGTTTAATGTGTCCAAGTCCAAATCAGCCAGGTAAAAAGCAGCTGTAGTTTACAAGCCATGTCACTGTGTTATTTGGGTGCTGTGTCTGCACATTCATCCTTCCAGACCAACTACGTGAGCTTATTCTCAGTGCTGCAAAAACCAATCCATCAGCCCAATCAACCAATCTGCCGCTCTACAGAACGTGATTGCATGAAGCTGTTTTTGTTAATGGTAGATAAACCCAGCTATGTTGCTTCCAAACAGAAGGTACCTTGCTTCTAGACAACTGCTAACCCAGGGAGGTGAGACCCCACCTGCAGTGCTGCATCCAGCTCTGGGGTCCCCAGCACAGGAACGACATGGACCTGTTGGAGCAAGCCCAGAGGAGGGACACCAAGTTGATGAGGGGGATGGAGAACCTCTCCTCTGAGGAAAGGCTGAGAGAATTGGGATTGTTTAGCCTGGAAAAAAGAAGGCTTCAGGGTGACCTAATTGCAGCCTGCCAGACTCAACAATTTATTCCTCTTCACCAAGTACACAAATCTTCAAAGAGAAAGAACATAACCTTTTCATTTCCAATAGAGAGAATGTAAGATCGATATCTTATCATTTCCATCCCTATTTTCTCCCCTACTCCTTCAGCTTTTGCACATAGCTAAGGGTCACAAAGATGCTTCAACAGGGGACAACAGGGAAGCTCCAGCATGTATCTACAGGTCTCCTCCCTATACCATGGAGAATGAATTATTTGTACTTCATCTGTAAAACAGTATAACCATGGGTGAATCATCAAAACACTGTCCTTGAAGATGGAGATGGCACTATAATGTTATAGAATCTTATTAATAATCATATAGTTTTATTTTATGCCAAATGTGTTTATATTGTACCAAAAATTCTAAATATATATTTTGTCACAAGAATTACTGGTTCCTCACTAAATAATTCATAAGTGGCACAAGATTCCCAGCCAAGGGTAGGAAAATGTGTCAGGACTGCTAATCACACAGCATCTCCCTGGCTGTTGTGGAATGCCCACCGTGAAATCCCACTGGTGGTTTTCAAGGAATTAAAATTATGGAAACCAAATCAAACAGATCAGTAAAACCTTCTGAAAGTCAAAGAATAAGAAAATATAGGCACTCCCCCAGAAATCCACAGGTTCACAGTGACACTTGGAATTACCTTACATGTCTCAGTGCCAAGTCTCTGCAAGACTTAGTCTTCATATCATTCTACCATCAAGCATTATCAGAAGCACGCCCTTGACAGTGGGGGCTACCTGTACATCTCCCATATGTGAGAAGTGTACAAAATTATGTGAGTACAGAGAAGGACCACCAAGATGCTTAGATGCTGGGATATGAAGTACAAGAAACACCTGGAAGAGTAGAAACTAGGTGCTTAACAGGAGCCAATCTGTCCTTGGAGGTGCACAGGGAAGGACTGAGAAAGAAGGGGTACAAGTTGCAGCATGAGAAATTCTGCTAGCCTTCTGCCAGGAAAAAACAGAAAACCTCCTCATTTCCTAAAAAGCAGCCTTTTCTCACCAGTCCATTGATTTTAGAGGTTCTCTCCCACTTTCCTAGCATTAATTAGAAGTCCTCTACATGACCCTCCATGAGCCCTGAGAGACTGCGTTGTGGCACCTGCTCCTGGCCATAAAGAAGGGACAAATGGAAAGCGATGGTTTCCACCAGGCTATGTAACTTAAATATTTCTGCTCGGCTGTTTATAGTCTGTGAACTTGGGCACTGATCCTTCTGGATTTGAATGGCATCAGACAGTATTCCTGACCTACAGCCTTGCCCCAACAGCAGTACCACAGATGTGGCACCAGCAACAGTTCAAAATACTCAGGAGACAGTAAAGAAGTAGCTTACAAAGAAGAAAGATCAACTATAAAAAGGTCAAAGGATGCACAGGGGCCCCTCTGTCAGCCTATATTTCTTAGAGTACTTATGGAATGATTAAACTGTACAAGGAGCACTGTAATAAGGTACCCTTACTAAAATTTTTATATTTTCTTTTGTCAAAATGCTGGAAAATGTTAAATACATAAAAACCTTCTTAAGAAAGGTTTTTTGATATTTGATCTTTGTATACTTTTGAATCTAATCAACAAGAAAGGAGATTTAGTCTGAAACAGAGAGCAGCCCACAAGCTTTAAGTGATGTGCAGGTGTTAGAAAGACCAATTACTGGTTGGTAGAATTGCCTTGCTAAGCTTTAGGGCCTGGCAGGTTTCAGTGATCTCACACCCAGAGGGAGGTTAACAAAGCCGGGGAGAAGGATGTACCACTGACAGCAGACACAAGGAATGCAGAATTTATGGGCCACAAGGACATTGGGCAGAACCCCCAAGATAAGGAAGAAACTAATAAACCTTACCCAGCAACTGTGCTGAACCAGCTCTGAGGGGGTAAAAGGTAATTCTGCAGCGGGAGATCCCAGCCACCAACTCACAGATCATTGACCCAAAAACCCATCAGCCCACAAGAAGAGAAACACCTTGGGACTGACTAGCATGAGAAGAGAGAGAATCATTAACCAATAGAAGATAGAACACTAATTAATACGAGAACTATGAAACTTGTAGCCAATTAATTAAGGCTTCTGTTTGCTAAAACGTATAGTGAAATGTTTTGGTAGTGCTGGCTTTGTGGGTTTGACACCTAGCACCCCTTTCTGCACAGAAGTGTAAATAAATCAGATACCTTGACTATGTGTGTGAATTGGCCCTTCACACACAGAATAAAAGAACCTATTTTGGGACAACAAATAAAGTAGTTTTGCTTCTGGCATTGGGCTCTACCTGAAACTCAGGATTTGGGGAATTCATCAAACATGTCTGTTTTACAAATTTTCATAGCTCAGGAGATTTTTAAATTTTAGTTTGGTTGACTTGATAACTGTGAATTCTAAATGAATAAAGAATTCAGGTACCATAAAGAAATTTTATCCAACTAACATTTTTAAAATTTTTATTTCATAATTTCCAAGCGCAGTTCCAGAATAATACAGAAGATGGTATCTTATTTTCTTTAAATAAATATTACAGGGTTTTTTTTTTAAGAGAGCACTAAAGGAGGCCAATCTCTTATATTGATCAGTCTTTGCCTATCTTTCCCTTCTTGTCTCAAGGCAGCACCAAATGATGAAATATTTGATGACGGATGGTGGGAGCTCACAGTATGTGGCTGCATGAACAAACACGTGTGAAGATAAGATGTACAGCAGAAAGTTTGCTGGTGTGACAAATACTAGAGTCATACATACAAAGATACACCACTATCAGATGCATTACACACATGCGCACACTGATGACTTCTGTCTGTTTTAAAAGCTGAAGAAGGGTTTTTTTCCCCCCCTTGCACAGGAACCTCTGGTGACAGAGCAGGTCCTCATGTTTTTATTCTATTTTTAAATGCAAGCTGTTAAAGGAAGAACTGCCTAGTATTTACAGTTCCCCATCTTTCCTAATCACAGGATTATATTTCCAGCAGAATTGAACTTTCCTAAGCATTACTATTTTGGCTAAACTTCTGTAAATCAGACCATAGGTGTAGTAGTGTCCTCTCCCCTTTCTCCTGCTTCCCCTGTTCTCTTTCTCAAACCATCTGGGAAAGGTTTGTTTTCCCATGCCTTTCCCAGCCATCCCAAGAAAATGCAGAAGTAGGGATCAATCCCAGTTCCCTAAAGAAACTTGGAAAGCCTTAACCACAATGAAATGAATAACAGAATATACTGAATAATAGAAATTATGCAAAAATGAGTCTCTCAAACCAGACTGCTTGTGAACAAAGAAGGTGCCTTAAAGCTGCACATGAAAAACCAGAACATAGTTTTTGAAGCTCACAACTGTTTGACTTTGCACCATAGCATTTCCTACATGGAAGTAGGAGACTATGGACTCAGCCTATGGACTCCCCCACATGGGGTAACACTGATGGAATTCAGGTGCCCATGTGGAAGCTTCAGGCAGCTTTTAAAGTCAATGAGTCAAAACTTGTACTTCTAAGATGCAATTCATTTACCCTGGTTTAGACACTCTCACCTTAAGGTGAGATGCACTGCACACCACACATGACTATTTGCCCTCCTCGATTATAAAGTGAAGAACTATTTCAGATGCAGATATCTCAAATTAGAGGATATGGATGTGATCTTGTATAAGAAGTAAATGAAACTAATTATATTCACCCTTTCTATAATATACTAATTTCTATCCACAAATGTTGTCCTGCCTCTTCCCTGAGATCATAACAGGTACAATAAAGTACCACTCTTCTCTTTGTTCCACGCAAGTGGGAACCCAGAGTGTGCAGCATAAACTGCATGATATAAATCTTGAGAGGATGAAGAGGGAGGAAAAGATGGGACAGAGTTGTAGGAGCAAGACAAGGAGAAAAGGAAGAGACAAGAGATAGACGTGCTGAGAAAGAGTAGAGACTGAAAACTGCTGTTTTCTCGTTCAGACAAGTGGTACTCACTGAACTGGTATGCATTCAGTATTTAACATTGTTTTTAGCACTCCATGCATTACTAAGTGCCAACTGTATGTACCTGCATTCAATAAGAACTTTTTGTTTGTGCACCTTCCTGGGTGGTTTCTATAGTGGTATTTTATAATAGTAATTTCCCAAAACACCTTTCTATTTTTATTTGTCACTATTTCCAAGTGTGGATCTGACACACAAAATCCAGAGGTGCCAAGACTGGCACCTAGTTTGAGTAGGATAGAACCTGCTTTTTCACAACAGTCCTTGTTTTAACAGGCATTTAAATTTTCAGTACAGAACTCCTATCACCTGAATGGAACTCAGCACTAGTATGGATTAGATCTACCTGGATCAAATCTCTTCAAATAAACATCCAACAAAGCCAGAAACACCCAAAAAATAAGGAAAAAATCTTTGACTGTGAATGGCATGAGTCCACTGACTTGCTTCTTTATTTTTTTTTAAGATTTTTTTTTTCTAATTTAAGTGAAAAAGCATGAGCAAAGAAAGTCAGCAATATTTGTGCACCACAGCAGTCAGGAATGAGGTGCCACTCTTCTCTACCAGGACCTACCTTTCATACCCTGACATCCAAGCAGGCTGACCAGGAAGGCATCAGCAGTCTTACTGGTTCATATTTTTCAGACTGTCATTTGATTTTGAAAAGGAGAAAATGAAAAAGAGAGTGTTCTTCACCTTGGTGTTTACACAGCCACCAAACCCACGAAATCAGCAACACAGAGGCAGCAGCTGATGTTAAACTCATGCACGAGAGACAAACTACTTTCATGGCACAGATGTTATTACATTTTCACAAGACAGTATTTTTTACTTCTTAAAAATGCAAAAAACCCAAATGAATGTTTTAGCATGTCACCCCTCCTTATTTTAGTATCTTTCTAGAAACATATATTTTTTTTCCTATGGATCCATTTCCTCATTAGGTCACAGTACAGAAAAAAAACTCAAAAAAAAGAAGTTCTGCTTTTAATTCTTTGATCATGATATCTTAAAAGACCTTCACCCCCCTATAAAAAAATTAAAATACTAAGTCTTTACTCTTAATGTGTTATGCTTACTTTACAGATTACTAAGAATTATACATCAAACTGAATTACCCTTTTCTATTTCCACCTCCCACTAAGTGCTACTAGGAACACCTGCAGAAATCCATATTCAGTCTTAGAAAAGAACACGGGTGAATGTTTCCTTTTTCTTTTTTTCAACCACACAATGCACAAATATGAAGTTTATATATAAAGTACATTGAATTGAAGGTTTGTACTTTACAAAACAGCAAACTGTATAACAGTTTTCTACATTTTATTCTTGACAATCAATTGAGCTACTAATAGTCTGTGTTATTACACACTTTGTTTCTCACAGGATGAAGCATTTGTTCTTCATCTTTTTGCAAAATGTGATGTTACACGTTGGCTGTGAAGCTCCTTCACCTCTTCTAACACAGAAGTCACAGAAGAATAACTTCGAGTAAGAACACGGAAGTAGGGAAGAGATATGGGATCTTGGTCTCACTGAGACTTTCTCCACCAAAAATATAATGTTTCTTCACATTCCACATATCTCGTAGATGTGCATGTTCCTCCCCAAGATAAGATATAACTCCACAGTCTAAATGTGGAATGCAGCCTAATGTCGTTTCTCTCTCCTTATTTTTATGCTATTACTGAACCCTTAATATTTTTTATTTCCTTGTCAAATCACTGTAGAATAACAGTCACATAGGTTTCTTTGCCTTCACATACTTAGCATGTTGATGAAGGCGTGAGAGAAAAGTAATAAAAACAAGGAATGTTGCTGGTGGTAGTGCTTCTAACATGCTCAATATCAAATATCTGTTTCTTGAAACTGAGGAAGTAATAAGAAGCAAAAATATCCTCCTTTTTTGCAGTGATTACACTGACACATCTTGGGCAAGAATCTAGCTACTGCCATTTTTATGGTAGCCAACTCATAACTGGACCAAGTAACTTGTCTAGTCTTGACCATCAAACACAAAAAGCTCCAGATTCATAGGGTAGCATACATTGTGAGAAACACTGCTAAACAAACACACCCAAAGATAAACAGGCTTTTTTGTCCTCCTGCAGTCAACTTCCTGCTACAAAGCTCAATTCCAAGCCATCCTCTTCATTTTTAAAGTTGCCATTGGGTGGAGATCATTCAGTGTCCAAACCATGACAGCTGTATAAGGACGTGACCTCCAAGAGACCAAGTAAAAATTGGTTTCATAATATGATGCAGTTACCTACAGCATGGCAACAATGGAATTCTTTTTCTTTTTTTTTTCACTGCACCTTCTTCTGGTAAGAGGCTCAAACTTGTAGCTGTTCTCTGAGGGAAAGAGACTATACAAGCTTCTGGTGGAAAAAGTAATCAGAGGAGTTCATCTGGTTGCCCTGACATCCATGAATGCAGGCAGTACAACACAAATTTCATAGCGACAGGAAAATGCACACTTGTAACTTCAAATTTAAGGAGCTGGGATGCTTGTTTGGTTTTTATCACAAGATTTTTTTATGCCATGCTGAGTACTGCTCTTCCAGATAAATAACTAACAGCAAGGAAAAGCATTGGCTACCTGAAAAAAATAACATAAGCAAAACAGCTGATGATGGGATAATTTTTAAAGTGGAGTACCATATAAATAGGTGTCTTCAAACTGATAGCTTGCCATGTGCCAAGCTATAGCTAAAACAACAGCCACTAATTAAGCATCTCATATCTTCAAAGCCATCCCTGTTAACAGGACGCTCTTTCTGTCCTACACAGTACTCTTGAGACCAAGCATTACAGCCTACCATGCATGTAATAAAAGTAAAATACTTCAAACCATGTCTTTTGAGAAGTGCAATCATAATCTTCAACATATTTTAAAAAATGCATTTAGTGTTTTTGGCTGTATACTAAAAGCTTAGCTCATCCCATTTTTTTTAAAGGCAAGGGTGGTAGAAAGCTACACAAACAAGAGGAGTTTGTGCCCTCTGAAGATGACCAACTGCAGTTAAAGACGGTGACATACACGTGTATTCTCATGTGCTGAAGCACAAACCCAGCCTGTCATCAATAGCAGAAGGATTGCTTCCCTGACCAAAACCTGAACCCCCCAGTGTTTTGTAACAGCAGTTACAACCCCGTCCTTTCAGGAGACTTGCAATTATTAGACTTCTCTTGTAATTTAGGCACAGAACTTGAAAACAAATTTATGTAGTAAAAACATCCTGGTATCTGGAAGAAAAAGGAACCCACACCTTATGCCACTCCTCCTACGCCACCATTCATTTGCCCACATCTAGATATTCTGTTCAGTTTTGGGCCCCTCAGTACAAAATATATTGATAAAAAGAGCACAGGCCCCCAAGATACTGAGGGGCTGGAGATCTTGCCCTGCGGAGTGGCTGGGGAAGCAGGTTCAGCCTAGGGAAGAGATGACCACAGAGAGAACCCATCACCTGCCTGTTAGGATGCATGAGAGGGTCACCAAGAGCCATAGGGCTCTTCAGTAGTGCATGGCAGGCACAGCACAAGCTATGAAGTGAAATATATTCCAGCCTTCTACCAGAAGAAACTATTTCACACAAGGCAGTAGTAACACAGCTTGGCCAAAGTTGTTGTGCACTCTCTCTTCTTGGAAGATTTCAAAACGCAAGTGGACACAGTCCTGAGCAACTGGGATCTGAACTCAGAGTCAGCCTTGTCTGGGGCTCCCTTCCACCCTGAGCTACACTGTGATCCCATCCCCTTCTGTTTTATCTGGCCTTTGGAAGGCGAAAGAGGGATCTGCTCCTCGTTGAGGTCACCTGCAGCATTACCTTGAGCTTGGCCACTCAATAGCATTCTGAAATACATCATTTCCCAGATTAAAAGTCCTGAAAAGCAGACTTCATTTTCTCTTTCCTAAAAATATGTAAACATAAGCTTTTTTTTTTCCTTTTACAGAAGACTTTGGTGTTTAAAGTCTTCAATAATACATTTCAATACGAAATACAAACGTAATTAGACTATACTTTAGTCAAGTTCTAACTTCTACCTGATGTCTATTTTTCGGCAAGTACTAACATTTTCATACAGAACCACCTTCTGAAACTTACAGATTTCTCAGTTTGAAACAAACACCTGAGGGATCAATAGCTTACAACTTTTTTTTTCTTCTTAATGTAGGCAGCACTGGCAGCTTCTCACTGCCTGGCTTGTGATGCTCAGATCTGAGTAGTATTAACCAAACCCTTCCCTGACGTAGCCTCAAGTTCACCATATGCTACTGTGAATTACCTTCACGTCAGAGGCTTTACTGCTCGGCAACCTCACAGTCTCGCTGAGGTTCGTTGTGCTGTGGCCACAGGCTCTAAACATCCCCCGGGGAATACCTGTGTCCCCAAGAAGCCAGGATGCACTAGATAGTCATTACTCATGGGAGACTTGGACCACACTGGGGAGCAACAGCTATAGGGAGCACTGTAGCAGAGTGTTGTCAAGCCCTTCTCTTTCATCTTCTTCCTCTATTACATCCAGAAAACGCGAGCACAGAATAAGCCCACTGCTGGAGAAGAGTAAAAGCCACTCACACACGCCAGCCGCCCTTAGGAGGCTGGTTTGGGCCAGGAAGCCTCCCCCTGCTCCTGGCACAGGCTGACTGTTACTTATTCACACGGGCGCTGCTGTTTGTCAACACGGCTCGGGCGCC
>VXBC01008957.1:340598-438944 GCA_013399945.1 Ploceus nigricollis | reverse complement strand
ATATATATATAAATATATATAATATAATTCTGTCACAAAAAATGGATCTTTTTGTTAGATTGTACAAGGAAAAAAATGCAAGAAATCAGCATTAGTTCCTGCTAAGTGCAACTCAGCTGTTGATTGTATTTTGCATGCTCAGGGTGTGTCACAGGACTTCCTTTTTCCAATGTCAAATCTTTATCCCTTTTGGTATTTTATCATTGCATTGCTATTGCATTTAGTGTTAGTCCATTAAAATGTGCCAGATATCTTAATAATCCCCCAATCTTGGCTTTAGCTACAGGTGGTAGTAATGAATATATATTTAATATTGGTCAGTTTTTCAGCTCTAAGTTTGGTTTTGTCTTATCAAAATTCATATCCTGGAGTCAAACCGATTGCCTTGTAATCCTAAATATCGCTTCTTTTTTTCCATGTTCTAGTGGCATGTTTGAAGACAGTACCTATTTGTACTTGATAGAACCAAAGGATCTGACTCACACTGCAGTAAGTTTATTTTTGAGTAATTTATTTGGTTTGGGAGAATGCTCAAGGAATACCAAATAAAAGTATTAGAATAAATCAGTAAGTGATATGTCTCATGCATTCATATGAAAATGAAAAGTATTTTAAAACACTTGATTTGAATTTTTTTAAGGTGGCAATTATGTAATTATGATTTACCTATGATTTTTTTCTGCTTTTCTTTAATCCTTTGTTTCCTACTTGCTGTTGATCATTTAGATGCTGGGAACAGACAAATAAAACTGTTTCCCATAGCACATGGTTATGGACTGTCAAAGTGTTTATCAATTTGCTCTAGTACTTGAACTAAAGTGTTTATAAATTTATTGAAAGGATCTCTGAAACTCATTTATACATTCCTGTCTAAATAGTTCCATCAGATTGCTCTTGGCCTGCCATGATTCCATAAAAAGCATAATTCAGTAGATAATTACATCTGGGTATCTTAAACTTTGTATGTCTTAAGTCAGCTTAAATGATTGTGATCCAGCATATTCAAATACAAGATTATGCTGGATCAGCATATAGGACTGCATTTATGCAAGTATTTTGCTATTTTTTTTTGTGTTTCATGTGTACAACTGTTTCTAAAACTTCAGCTGTTAATACAGCTGACAGAGTTTCACAGACAGTAGTAAAACTAGGTATATTTCTAACTTCTGAGTGATTTCCAGTGAAATGATTTTCAACATTGAGACAGAGAATTCTTAAGGTTTGTATCCTGCTTGGTCTGTAGGATATATTGCAGATGCTGTGCCACAGTTCTCAAGCTTGTCTCGCTCTAGCATGTATATGACAGTATATGTATAGTGTGTGACAAATAACTAATGCTGCTGAACCAACATGTTGTAGTGACTGCAAAGCTGAAATTAGAGTCTGAATAAAGATCTGCAAAATCATTGGCTGACACTGTCAAAAAAACTGGATCAACATTCAGAGGCCTTGGTATCATTTGGACGGTCAATTATTGGGCTACGAATGAAACTTCAGAGACATGGGAAAATACTACCTCTAAAAGAATCAGCCTCCCCAGGAACAACAGTACATGCTGTGTATCTATGATGTAGCACATGTTTATAAAGGTTGCAATTCTAAAAACTGACAACACAGACACAGTAAATTCATACAGATTATGTTTATACAAGGAGGAAGAAAATTTAACTAAACTGTTTTGTTGCTTTGGTGAACAAAGGAAACCCGAATATCTCTCTGAGTGGTATTTCAGTAAAAATTGTAAGTAGAGCAAAAGTTCTGGTTATAAAAGTGAGATACCATTTCCCAACTCAAGGTTTCAAGTTGAACTCTAAATAAGAAAACAGATGAGATGCATAATTTTCTCAAAACTACTGGAAATAATACAGCTATAGAGAGCTTTCAGAGGCTCATTTTTTAACTGCGGTATATGAGATAATATCTTGAACGCAGCCTTCAGCATGTACTTTATTCAGCTTGATTAATCTTAACTATAGTAGATACTATATAAAACTCCCTCTCCTTCCCCCCAAAATCTAGCAAATAGATGCAGTATTGTCGTTCAGTGTGCTATCTATTTCTTATGGAAGTTACAAACAGTAGCAACCTACCCTTTGAAAAGAATTGTTTGTTTTGACAGGCTCTGCAGAGGAGGTGTTACGGAAGAAAGGAGTTGTTTTCTAGAGTAGATACTCAAATGTAATAATTTGGGGTATGTCAGATTTCTAAAGAAAATATGCATTAAAAATCTTGTCCTTTTTAAGTGTGGAATACACCAATAAAACAGGGTGAAAGGATCCTCTTAAGGATAGTATATTGATTGGTTTCTTGCAATTTGCTGCAATTAGATAGGATTTTTTTCATAAATAGTAGTAGTTGCTTTTCATCTGTTGAAGATTTCAACCAAATACAGACATTCCAGTTTGATTTATTGGAATAAGGGATCTGTGTTCTCTAATGCTAAGGCTTTTAAAGGACTTTTAAAAGTTAATTTCAAAGACATCTGTGACACTTTTATTGTAAACTGGTCAATTTGCTGAAGCAGACAGGCTCTATAATTTGCTCAGGATTGCAAATAGATGGCTTCAGATTAGTAGTATCCCAAATTGGTACTATAGTTGCTTGCATTTTATAGAAAAAATAATAAAAATTAGAAATACTGAAAGAAGTGCCACATTTTTCACTTGATGTTATTAATTAGAAGAAAATTTCACATATTTTTCTTTTTAGGAAGGTAAAAGTAGGCCACATATCATCCAAAGAACTTATGGAACACAAGCCTCCAAGCAGTTGCGGGACCTTGGTATGTTTTTGCTTATGTTATGAGTTTTTAAATATTGGAAATAATCATATCTATCACTTGGAAAATTTGTAATCAGTGTTTATAAAATTGCTGATTATTTAGAAAATCTTGAAAAATAGATATTTACCTGGCTTTTTTCACAATTATTGCAACAGAATATGGATTTTTCGAAAGGCAGCTGTAAGATTTTCATCCACAGACCTGTATTTAGCTTTCCTCTGAAAATCACTGAATTTAATCAGTGATATTCATGTTACTGAGGCAATGAGATGGAAGAAAATGTATATTCTAAGCCCAGGTTATAATTTCTTCACCTCTCCTTGCATGCTTTAAAATTTCTGAATTACTTGAGTTTTGATCTTACATCTTTTTAAAAATGAGCTTTTGAATACCAAGGGTGTTTCTAATTTTTGTGATCTTAATCTACTTTTGGTTTGGACGGTGTACATAAGTAGTTTAAAATAATTCTTAAATTGTAATTTTTACAGAGACTGACTCTAGTTCTGAATGGCCCTTTCTGTCTGAACTGCAGTGGCTGAGGAGAAGGAGAAGAAAGAGAGCAGTAAGTAGAAGTGTGACCCTGAGTTAAGACCATTTATAAAACCAAATTCACTAATTTCTGTATTTTTTAATGTCAAGAGAATATAGGGTTTAGGAAACAAGTATTTTTAGAAGCTTAATGTTGTCACATAGTACAGTTATCAAATGAGAAAACAAGACTTTTCTTCAAAAATAGAAAATTTGGAAGAAAGTTGTTAAACTTTCTAAAGTGGCAGCAATGTTATGCATCAATTAAATCAAAATTTAGTAGTGGAAATGACTTTAGAATTTTAATTTTTTTGTCTGCTTGAGAATAAAGAATAATTTTGAATGAACTCTTGTGTTTATAGATATCTGACTTTGTTGTCACTTGGCTCATTAAATAGCATGATTAAATCAAAAATCCAAATGAGGACACCCAGAACTGGGTTACTGGGAGAATTTCAGTGGGCAGTCCTCATGATCTTCACATGCATATGTGTCAGTAAGGGGAATAATTGAGTTAAAGGAGATTATTCTGAATTTCTTCACTGAGTTGCATGATCCACACCATATTTTTGAGGGTGCTTATGTTTTTAGTAACTTCCTTCCTCATTAAATCTGTGGTGAATAGTACATAATGAAAGGAGGAGGGAAGCAGTAGTGGTGTCTGCACTGAAGCAAAAAGAGGAGAACCTGAACTTTCTTAGTGATGTGGCTCAGATACTCAGCCAGCGTCTAAGTTAATGGAGCTATGATTCTTTACCCTACTTGCATTTCTCACTGAGTTGTTTACTGGTTTACATACCCTAAGCAATATATATTTAATATGTATATATAATAAAAATCAGCTGCAGTTATTTTTGAAAATAACTACATCTTCATGATTTCTCAAAGAATTTCTTTAATTCATCAGTTGTCTCGTGGTGTCTTTGAAGAAATGAAATATCTGGAGCTCATGATAGTCAATGACCATAAAATGGTAAGTATATCAATTCAGTGGTAATCTTCCTTTTGGTGACAATTTGTAGGCTGATGTGCAGCCTACAAATTGTCACCCTTTTTTGGGCCTGGGATTTTATTTATCAGCAGCTATTAACATTTGTACTGTAAGACACACTGTAGGCCATAATACCTAATGAAGCTTAATGTTACCTAAGAATTTCTAGGGCAATTATATATTCAAAATGAATCTGGAACATTTTGGTATCATATGGATAAATTAATATGTCCATAACCAACAAAGTAAAGCAATAAAACATTTTTGTCCAGAAGAAACACACTAAATGTTCTAAAATTACATCCTGGATTTGAAGTTATATAGAAAGAGGTCAGAATTTGTTACTTTGAGTTTAGTTTTACTAATTTAAATTTTAATGCAGCAAAACATGTAGACAAAACATTGATTGTTCTTCATGGCGTATAAACTTATAAACAGGAGTGATAATGGAGTGCAAGGTAAGTTGTTTGTTTGATTCAGAAAGTGTTTGTCATTAAAAAAAACCAAAATGCATGGGGGGAGGAAAGCCCAATTTTTTCCTCTTCTCGTCTTGAGGGATGACTGGAAAAAGTCAGACTAAGTGATATTTGTTGTAAGCACAACTTCTTTATTTTAAATCAAATTTTGCTGATACAACAGTTTTTACTTATTTTATTTGCAAGTAAAGAGCTTTTTATGTCTCTCACCCTGCTGCAAGTTTCCTAGTGCTTTATGGAGTTGTGGGCTCTGTTGTCAACACTAAAAGATGATGTTTAAGAGCAAGAAATAGAAGATATCCAAATAGGATGCAGTAATTCATACTTGTTCCAGTGCTGAATAGACAGATAATGTACTCTCCCCTCACCTGTCTAATAAATCATAGAAGTAGTCTGGGCAAACATAACCTATATTTTATCTATGTTAATTTAGCACTGTGGAGGGAATTTGAATGGGTGGAAAAAGTAGGACAGAAATTTCTTGAGCTGTTTTCATTTGTAAAGCCACCTGGTAGGAAACTACTCTTAAGAGTGTTCAGGTGTTGGTTATTTAGCAGTAGGGCACAGTAACTGAAGTTATGGCCATTTTATTGTCTTGTTTGATGTCTATGCTTGGTGCTCCTTATGAAGAGAAAATATTCCTATGTCTGTCTGTTTCCCCAGGCCTCTTGTATTGCAGGTGTGCTTGAAGGTGTTCACTACACTTATTACAGACACTGTTGTCTCCTCTAAAGCTTTATTTGTTAGAACTTTAGAGCACAAGATTTTTTGCTTCATAGTTATCAGTGACTTAGAAGCAGATAATAATTCTTTTCAAAGAATAAAATGGATATACTTAGGGAAGTGTTCACAGTTAGGAGTCATAGCTTGCCAGTCCAGGAGCTCACTAAATATACTTTCAAGGTTTTCTGCTTACCAGGAGAGGGCATGTTTCCCCTGCAGCAAAGGTCTTCATTGGAAGTAGTATCTTAAACCTCCTTGATCATTGTGTTAAATGGTTAATACTGTGTATTTTCACAACATTTCCTTTCCTCTAGCAATAAAGATATATCAACACATTTAATTAGGTTGTTGCATTTTTTTACTGGTTTAGGTTAATTTCTTTTAGGATCTGTGTTTAACCATATTTAGTGGTATATTGCTATTGATTTTAGCATTTTTATTCTTTCATGAAAACCAAGAACATTTTCCAAAGCATATTATTTTACCTTTCCACTTCTGGAAAGTTTTGAGAGTGGCTCAAAACAAAAGGCCAAAGCCACCCTTTCCCCCTTCCCCATTGTCATTGTTCTCTGGGGAGCAGTCCATGGTATAATGCTCCTCTCAATGTACATCCTAGGCACCTACTAGCGCCGGACCTGAGAGCAGCTACTCAGTTGCTCAGAGAAGTGTCTCTTCTTCCAAGGCCTCTTTTTAAGTACTGTGTTTCATAGAGAGAATAACTGACACTTTCATGGAACACTGTGAGGCAATGAGTCTTGTTGCTTTTAACCAGTAGTTGAAATTCGTAAGTTTTTGATAAAGGCTTTTTTCCCCTGTTCTAAGCAATTTCACATTCATTTTCTCTGAAATTTTGAAGACCTATTTTTCCTATCTGCAAATCACACTGTGTAATGTAATCTTGGTTTATAATTTTACAGTTTCTTGAAAGTCATATGGATTCATGTTCAGATACCATAGCTGCATCTTTTGGAAGAGATGGGGCTTGTAAGGCAGGAGGAGGAAAGACATTAAACCATTGTAATGACATGCACAGATATTATAAAGCAGAACTTTTAATACAGCTCATCTAGGTCTATTAAAAAAAAAAATTGAAGTTAGAATTTAAGATATTCAGCTTAACTCTTTTCATGTTCAAACACATATTTACTGTTACCATGCACTCCCTCTTCCATTTTGCCTTTTCCTCTAACTACTGCTGCATGTCACAAAAGTGTTGTGCTGTTGTAGAAAAGGAGGCCTTTGCAAAGAGCTGTGCACAGGATAAGTGGTAAATGCTTCATCTTCCACGTCTTATAATTAAAGTGATGGAATGTGGCTAGTACAGTCTGATCTGTAACTGATCAGGTTAAGTGATTTTAATGGGTAAAGCGTCCTCTTAATTTTGAGCTCATGTTTATGTTCATGTTTACCTGTAATTTTGTCTCAAACATTTGAACTCTGGTTCTAAACACGGTATTTCTTGTGGTTAAATGCTCCTTTTACAGTTGGGAAAGGCTGCATAGCATACATGACTTCCTTTATCTTCCAGGGATTCTTGAATATGAGATATAGGCTGTGATCTGAAAAGTTTTTTTAGTTTTTCCCTTACTCTTTCTTAAAATGTTAATTTTACTTTCATGCTGTAAAAATAAAGAATTAGTAATAAATATTTAAGTTCTCACTGTGTTCTACTTTCTCTTCTTTTAGTTCAAAAGACACCGTTCTTTAACTGCATACACAAACAATTTTGCAAAGTCTGTGGTAAACCTTGTAGATGCTGTAAGTATCAATGTTTCTTCGGAAAACGGATTCACTGACTTCTACTTTAGCACTGTATTAAAAATGTTATCATTTTCAGATACCAAATTTTCAATTACATTTTAAAGTGTACTTCTAGTTCCTCTGCAGAAGAATAGCCTGGGGTGGAGGTATAAGAAGCTACCAGATTATCTGTGGCATTTTTCTTAAAGCTTGCAACTGTCAGAGTTTGCCTTTGGCAGGGATGATTTCATTATCTGTCACCAATTAAGAATGAGATTTAATCAAATTTATATTTGAATCTAAATACAAGTGATTGAAACTGCAAGTATAGCTCACAAGGGATTCATATATGTATTGGAAGAAAAAGCGAGTGTGAGTAAAATAATCTCCTTTATAAATCTCTATAGCTTAAAAACAAACAAAATGCCACTGTACTATATTATAAATGGGTGGAACTGACACAGATACTATACTTGTATATGTGCTAAATTTAAAACAATTTTGCATACAGCATATAAACTAGAAGTAATATTTGTGGTAAAATTAATTTGGGTTTTTTTTTCCTCGTTTTGATACACATATAATGATCACACACATTTCAGAGCTCTGTCTGTAGTGAAAACAGGTAGATTTTCTAGTAGGGATTATACAAAAGCTACCAAATACTGACTCTGAGTCCCTTTTCCATGTGACATTATTGATACCAGTGGAGCTGTGTGATATGATTCAGTCCAAAACATTGTCAACAGTTTGACTCGGAGGAAACAATGCAGTATTTGTTCTTACATATAAAGTGTACTAGATGTATATTGAAAAATTAGGTGAATATATTTATAATACATGAAATACCAAAAGTGTTTTGGAATATTTTTCTGTAATGATCTGAAAATGCCAGTAGCCTGAAGAAAAATTACTAAAGCAGATAAAAATGTGAATAATTATAATATTTCTGCAATTTATATTGGACATACCCAAAGAAAAGGTGGCATCTTTATTTTTTCGTCATCTGATAATTATTTCTTTCTCTTTCTTCTGCATTTTAACAAGAGTTATTTCATCCATCTTTTCTTTCTCTATTATGTCTGTTTTTTCCATTTTTATCTGTGTGTATGCAGAAACACAAGCTTCATTCTTGTGTAGAATTCAGTCCCTTTATAGAGATCTTACAAAATGACATCTTAATGGCTTTTTATTTAAATAAAGCATGAAAAAGAGCAGGATTTTCTGTCTTGTTATTCCCTTGTGTCCATGGGGTGCGGGCTGTATTTCTTACTGATTTATTGTTGGGAAAAGAATGATGGCTTTCAGAGGCCTTCAGGTTCTCTGCCCCTTCTTCCATTCTTTTGTTGCTGTTTGCTTCAGGAAATAGAGTTTTCCTCTCAGCAAACAGAAGTAAAGTCTTTATTGATCCACCCCTATGTCATTTCAGGCAGATTAATGTCATTGGGTTTGCTCATATTGTAAACCATTTTCTGTGTATGTTCTCAGCCTGTCTCCCTGAGATTGAAGCATGCTAATACTCATTTCCTTCAAAGGCCTTGGGCAAAACTGAGTTTAGCTGGTTCCTATCTCTTGTTTTTATATTTCTCTTTTTTTTCTAAGCTGAATATTATACATTGACTTTTTAATAAGGATAATGCTGCCCTGATACAAAACTGGGTTTCTGGTCAGGGTGAATAAGGAATGCATCTTTTGTAGATTTGTAAGTTCTGCATAACCTTAGTTAATAAAATTTGATATTTTTTGAACTGAACCTAAAGACAGCAATAGTTTTATGTCAGAATCAAGTATCATGCACAATGTTAAAATGCACATTTTAAAACTGTTTTGTTATTATTAATGCCTGATTGTTGTTTCCTTGTCTATTGCTACAGTAACATTAACATTTATAGAAAGATCAATATTTTTCATTAATTCTACTCAAGCAACGTGAGAATTAAGTGATCATAATATATAAATGGAAATCAAGCATTAATTAAAAGTCAGATTTATTGGAAAACTGAGAAATTATTTAATCTCAACTTTAGAATTGTCTTTGGCTACTCTTTGAGATCGTTCTTTTCTTTTTACTTGAGATCACCCAGTGTGCCTTTACATTTCTTCTTTGCTGGTTTTTGCACAGGTTTTCTGCAAAAGTGAGTGGCAAAGTTATTTGCCATGAGAATTTTAAAGAAAATGGAGTGGCTCAAAAAAAAAAAAAGAGCAACAAGGGTTGTTTTTTTTTTTCCTTCTAAAACATAAAATTTAAGTGGATCAGAATATCAGCTTTTAGGAAATGCAAGGCATTGCTAGCTAACTGTTTCCCCATGTTTTCCTCCTGCTTTATCCCTCTTGTCCTTCCGCTTTATCTTACTGGCTAACTGTGCATGTTTGACCCAGTGTTCTACTCCTGTGCCTGTCCTGTCTCTGCCCTCAGATATACAAGGAGCAGCTGAACACCAGGGTGGTTCTCGTTGCTGTGGAGACTTGGACAGACAGAGATCGCATTAATATTCACCCTGACCCTCTGCAGATGCTCCACGATTTCTCCAAGTACCGGCAGCACTACATCAAGCAGCACGCTGATGCTGTGCACCTGCTCTCGTATGTACCCTTGGCAATGGCTTAGAATGTTATTTTCTGTCTACTGCTTTTCTCTACTTGTCTCTTCTTTCTTACTTTTTTTTGCTTGGTATTCTCTGTATCAATCAACATCTGCCTTCCTTAGGAAGCTTAATCGATATTTAACACCTGTTTCCAATAGGTGTAGTATATAGCATGGTCATGTCGATATATATCTATGATACTTGAATGTCTTTGCAACCTGGAGACAGTGTCACGTGTGAAGTGTCTTTAGGTGAGCCCTTAAGGACACTTAGCTTTGCTAATCAGGCATGTAATGTGCTGCTTTTCCAGTTACGATCAGGAGAGGGCAGAGCTGACAGGATTATGTGTTGCCACAAGAGTGTTCCAGTTAGTAAATTTATTCACACATGTGGCTGCAGTGATGATTTGTTAATGGAAGGTCTTCTCCTTTAGAGCTGTAATGAATTGTTCTGAGACACAATGCATTTTGAGGGGAAATTCCACTTGCATCACTAGGCATGACTTCAGCCTTGAGCAAGGATTATTTTACTTCATGGCATTGTAAGCAAAGAGGAGGAAATGTGTGTTCCCCTGTGCAGCACAGGGAAAGATCTTAAGATGTCTCCCAGCAGCATGACATACTGTGAGGATGGAGTAACTAATGGCTTCCATGGGATTCTCCTGTAGTTCATCTTCTGCAGCAGAAGATAAAAATAGGGGATGAAGAATTTCCTCCAGACTTCCTTAATATAGGCATCACAATACAAGGCTGATTTTGTTCTTTATAATAGAGGCACAGTGCTGCTGACATGCACTCTTAGTGACTTCCATCATGTTTTATGTCACCTGCTGAAGAGTTTGCCAGCAACAGGCTCTTCTCATGGTGAAAGGTATCAAATCCAATACAAGAAATACAAGAAGTTCCATTTAAACATAGGGCAAAAAACACCTTTCACTGTGAAGTTGGTCAGATGCTGGAACAGGCTGCACAGAGAGACTATGGAGTGCCCACGCTTGGAGATGTTCCAAAGCTAGTGGAACATGGCATGCTCCAGCTGAGCCTTCTTGGAGCTGGGGAGAGATGAACTAGAACATTTCCAAAAGTGCCTGCAATCCTGTCTATTGTAAAGCCTCTGGCTGTAAGTGTTTAGTTAAGCTGCAGTCTGAAAGTTCTGATGGCTGTTAGAATGTTCTGAAAAATAAATACATACCTGTATGGGGTAACCTGTCATTTAAAAAAACTCTATCAATTTTCAAAGGTTAGGTCATTCATACATCATGCAGGATCACTGTAGGTTGTTTGTAGGCTGTGTAGGTTTATTTTTATGACTATGAAGTTAAAGTAGGTGTAATTCATAGTAATTTATAGACATTTTATTGAATAATTTAGATCTTCCAGATTACATTACTTAACTAAATTATTTGGGGCTTATTAACAATAAATGAAAGGAGGCAAGGTTAAAGAGCAGTATTAAATTACTTTCCCTTTAGGTATACTTCTCAGTCTTTTCATTTGGATTTAAAACTTAAATTGGTTTGGATTAAGATAATTTTTAAAGTTCTCAGTACTGGTACATTTCAGAACAGAATTCCTTCATGATAGATCATAAATTGGAATATATTGTGAACTTATTAAAGGAATGTTATCACTATTGTCTTAGGAATCTGGCACTCAAGCTTTCTGTGCTTGGTTTGTTTGTGGGTTAAGACTGATTCTGACTCTACAAGAGAAAAATAGTATTTGTGTCAAAGCTTATATAAAACCACCTCTTGCAGTGTTGGTATTCTGTTTGTAAACTTGCAGTTACTTTTTATGCTAGAAATAGATGAATGTACATGCAATCTATCATAGTATGTGTGAGAGTATGCTCTTTTAATAAGCTCTTGGTGCCCAATGTCAACATGTTATAGTTTCTTCATTTTTATTTGTTTGTAAGGAATGTGACATTTCATTACAAAAGGAGCAGCTTAAGTTACTTTGGAGGTGTTTGCTCTGTGGCCAGAGGAGTAGGAGTGAATGAGGTAATTTTTTTTTTTTCATTACTAAAGTGAAATAAAGTAGAATCTCTACATTATAATCTCATGAGTTCATATGTTTCAGTATCCAGGGCTTTAAAGATAATTTACATATTAAAAAGTTAGGATTCTTACAGCCATTCTTGATCACCATCGAACTACTGCTCAGAGTGCCTTTCTTTTTAGAAAGTATTTCTCCTGTCTGCAGTATTCTCTTAAAAAGAACTTAAATTGGCTCTTACTATATTTAACAGAAATTTAGACCCAAAAATCTCAGACAGGAGTATCTTGAACACAGCAGTGAATATCTTTATCTTACCACTTAAGACACTTGATCTTCTGAGGTACCAATGTCATGTAATTCTTCCTGAAATTTTTTAACATTGAAATTAGAAAACAAATTGTCCCTGTGTATTGATTATTTTACTATTATTGGGGTTTTTTCCCTCAGTGCAATGTTAAATTGATGATGAAATTCTATTGTTTTTACATGGGTTAAATCCTACTATTACAGAACTTTTTTCTTTAGATTAATAGACTTCTTTCTTTAGATTAACCAGTGGGGAGAGATTGCCTGAGATTAGGAGAGGAAAATTTTATCTGTTATGTACTTTATTTGGTTTATTTTCCTTATATGCACACAGAATTGTGATTGACTCCACTGAATTATTGAAGTAGCAGGCATGTGGTACGGCAGAATGAGCCAGTGTAGTGTTCATTGCAATAACTAAGGTGTTTTTGTTTTTTTATAATTATGCTGCTCTTGGAATGCAGTATGGCCTCCCTTTGCCCATGGCACAGGAACTAGCACAGAGTCTTGCTCAGAATCTTGGAATACAATGGGAGCCAGCTGCCAGGAAACCGAGTATGTACATGGAGTCTTCTGTCTTCCATAGCTAAAAACGTAAACATTTCCTTTATTGTGTTTGAAAGAAATGCCAAAATTGCTGTAACTGTAGAAGAAGAAGAATTGCTGCTTTTGGAAATATATGTAGTGAAGTTTCAGCTTCACCAAAATAAGAGCTGCCAGTTTAGAGACATTTTGCATGACCTCAGTGATGTCCTGTGTTGAGGTTAGCTTCATAACCAATATTCAAAGGTATATTGGTAAAAACACCATTAATTTAATTTAGAACTCATTTTCTATCATCATGAAATCTGTAAATCTAACAGAACAATCGCTGGCTTCTTAAAATGCAAAAATACCTGATTTACAATTAAAGAAATGGTAAGGAGCTGTAACCTAGTCCAGTGTGACATTTGTTCAACTTGTTATCTTGCTGCTTCACAGTCAGACCAGATTTGTATGGCCTTAACATGTGTAGAGTGTTGGTGCAAAAACTGCTGCAAACCCCTTTTCAGGGCTAAAGAAAGTTGTTTGGTTTTTCACTTGAATTTTGTAACGAGTTTGGCTACCTGTTCTCTTTGTGGAATCACTTCAAAAATCTGTGACTTATGAAACCATGCTTAGGAATATTGTTTTTTAAAGCATTGCTTTTGAATTGTGTAAACTAGCAAATTGCTAAACTATTTTCTATATAATTGTTTTTTGGTTACAGGTAAAACAGAGTTCATACAATTTGGAAATCAGAATATTTTTTAACTGAAAAATAGATGGTTTTGATATGATAGCTTAGTGTCCTTATTTGGATGCCTTTTATAGAGAAAGATTAATGAAAGACCTGGGGAGAGTAGAAATAACCACATAAATGATCTCAGAATATTTTCCATGGAGAAACTCTGGATTTCTAGTAGTAACTACAGTACATCTATCTTCGGTAGATAATTTTTATGGACAGTTTGTAGCTTCTGTTTTACCAACCATAAGGTGCTGATCTTTTGTTTTTATGTTATGAATTTGGTCACTGTTGACTTACGTGCTATGGCTGTAAGTAAACTGTAAATCCATTTTCATTCAACTACTTTTTTGAATGAATGTTTGATTGGCTGATTCACATATTACTGTTAATAATTTTATGCCAAAGGGAAAAAGCTTGGCCTGTCCAGTAACAATCCTCTTTCAGGATATTCTGTATTTTTAGGGAGGAGAAAATGTAAACATTTAAAATCATCAATATTGTGTGTACTGCAGACAGCCTTGTGCTGCCTGTTTTGAGAGCGTGTAGGGAAGAACCTTGCCAACTCTTTTTAGCTTTGTGTAGTGCCTGAAATTTTGTGTTGAGTCTTAAGAACCTGCAGATATGGTAATCTGAAAGTACCGTATTTATTTAAGGTATTAGTATGTCTTCAAGTGGGCTGGTTTCCTTTTTGGGGCTAGACTTTGTACAGCCAAGCAACCATCAAATCTTTGTATAATCAGTCAAACTCCATTTTTATAGTGAGTACTTTATATTTATTGTAAGCATATTTATAACTTCTCTCCTTTTCTGTTGTATTTTGGTCTTGTCTGAGAAGAGTGTGACTGCACTGAATCCTGGGGTGGTTGCATCATGGAGGAAACAGGGTATGTCATAAATATCAGTAACCAAGGGCTCTGGAATGAGTTCATAGTTTACATTATGGCAGAAATATTTATACATTGAGTTTTATCCATGTGTTTTAGTGCTAATAAACGAAAAACTAGAGACAGTTGGAACTCAATCCTTAGGTAAATAAATGGTCAATGAAGTCTGAATGGGAAGCACATCTATATGGGAGGAATTTCATTGCCCTCCACCCTCACACACTGCCAAAGATTCTTTTCTCTATACTGTAGCAATTTATTAGAAAAGGATAACTTCTGAAATATAGGGGTTTGAGTCTTATAAATCACTTCCTGTCAGTATCTTGCTCACTGTGGAAGCTTGATTGCAAAAATCATGGAGAAAATTCGTTACAAATAAGACAGAAGGAGCTTAGTTTCTTTGTACAGTATTTGGAAATTGGTTATGTTGTGGCTTCCCTTCAGATTTGTAATTGTCAGCCACTGTATGAGTGCAGCAGAAGATCATTCCATAAATTTGCTTCTGGAATCCGAGATAAAGCATTGATCAGAATAGATACTGGCTTCCTTCATATGGTGAAATCATCAAAGTATTGGTCTTGGATGGAAGTATCAGAAGAAGAGGCTGTGGAATAAGCCTCTTCTGTAAAAGAGGTTAACAGTAAACAAAAGCCAGGTGCAGAGGATGGTCATGTAGAAGCTGATAAAGGACTGACTAATGAAATGAGTGAATAATTAGCTGCACTTTAAAGCCTTTTCACTTAACTCCATCAGTGTCAGGAGACATTTTTTCTGTATGGAATAATTCAGTGGGGAAAAAGCTCGCTGGCAGTGAGCTGTTAGGAAAGGAATGGAGAACCTCCTTATGGCATGGTTGCCCCAGTCTTTAATAGTGTGAAGAGATCTCATTCCCAGCTCTCAAAACATGACTAATAAACATATCAGACAATTTCTGAGTGAGAAATTACTAGCAAAGTATATTTTCAGTAGTCTGGGAAAAAGATTGAGTTGAGGAAATATGAGAGAAGTCTGTAACTATGCAAAAATGATTACTATTTCTTCTAGTATAAGAACTAGGGAGACATGAAATGAGATTAGCAAATATGACAGAAGAAAATGGGATGAAATTGTTCTTCTACCAGTCTGTATTAAGCTGTGAAACTACTAGCTGTAGCATCTTGTAGATGTTAAAAACAAACCTAAGAGGATACTGGATTATGCATGCAATAGAGAGGGTGAATAGCAGCTACTGTGATAATGTGGGTTTGCCTTATTAAGAAGTTTAAAACCTACAGTTTTATATACTGTACATTCATAAAGTAGAAATATAAAAAAAGCAAAATGTTTTAAAATTTTTCTTTTGTTCTGATTTTATTATTTGAAAATAAGACTGAGCTGTCATACTGTTGCACACAGTGGTTGTAAGAAACTGGGATTTACAGTATTTTAAAAAGTTGTGACCCCTTTGCCCCTTTCCAGTAGCTGGTGGTGTTTCAAGGCATTTACTCACCTAATTCTTTGCCATTTTAGGGTATACCATTCCAGGAAATTCTCCAAATGCAGCATTGCAGAATACAAAGAATTTTTACTTCGTGGGGGAGGTGCCTGTCTTTTTAACAGGCCAACAAAGGTAATAAATAAGTTGGTAGTCAGGACATTTGCTACACGTTGCAATGAAAATGTAATAATTTCACTGACATAATCTGTTCTCAAATTTATTCAGATATCTATGTGGGTATTTTCTTGAGGTTGTAATTAGCTGTTCAGCCCCTTAGCATTTTAAAATAATATTGAGAGGAATGCAACTTGATTTCCATAATTCTTCATACTCAAATAATGATAAATGTCACATTCAGCATAAATGCACTACTTATTAAGCTGGAAGTAGTGCAAAATAAATCCAGAAGTGTATGTTCCACCTATACTCAATTCTTGGACTTTGTGTCTGAGGTTGTTAAAAAGAATGCCAGTTACCACATTAGGAAATAGAAATCTATAGGTGATTTCATATAGATATAGTAACTTTTTGTTGTTCTCAACATTATCTTAATTTCATTTCAAATATACATCTAGCAAACTATCATTCATAGCTGTTTCCTTCTACCATTGCTTTTTTGCCTGAAAACTTACCAAGGTCATAATTTTTTCTAAGACAATGTTAGCCTGACATCCCTGTAAAGCTGAGCAGTATAAAAATATTCCATGTGGCTCTTTTTGCCAAGTAAGAGCAATCCAAAGCATTAATATTCTGTTTAATCATAGTGTCAAACTGCTGTCCTTGTAGAATTTAATACCACATGAGGCTATTAGGCTGTTCTGTTTACTGTGCTATACCCTTTGGTGAACCATCACCTTGCACAATAGCTAAAAAAAAATTTGCTTGTTCAAATGGTTTTGAATCTTTTCCCAGGATAGCAATCTTTGCTTATAGAATAAGAATGCAAGAATTCTTACGCAAAGGAATAAGTAGGGAAATAGAAAAACACAGCTTCAGTTTTTAGTGACAGTTGTCAGGCAAAGTAATGTGAAGAAGTTGTCAATTTGACAGAATAAAAATCTGATTTATTTTGGGGAAAAGGCTCCCAGAGAAATGGTTGAATTATCTTTATATATTATCTGTGCCAGTGCTTCACAGCATTAAAGTACTTTGGGAGGGAAAAATAATCATACAATGTTTAGAATGCTTTTATTTAGAGGTCAGGAGGTAAGGTGGAACATTTTTACTTTGGTAAGTAAAACAGAGTTGTTAAGCAGTCACCATGATGCCATTTTTAAAATTATATCCTGAGTTATGCTCTGACATGTATATGAACATTAAATGGTTCCTGATTGCCATAGGAAATTTGTGTGTCCATGCTTGTGTTCTGTAATTTTCTTGTTTGATAGAGAAATGAATTTCAGTTTCAGAGTAAGAGATCTTGCTGTTTGCACCAAAGTGTAACAGAAACAGGAGCTTACAGAAGGGAAAAAAAAAAGAAAAATTAAATGCTTTTAATCCTGTCAACATTACTGGTGAAGAAGAGCACATATGGATATTTCTTCACTATTGTTTTGCTCCTGGTGCCCAAAATTGTAGGTGCTATTGATTACCTCTGTGGTTTATACAACAAAAGTGAAATGTTGTATTTCTTTTTTACTAGACATTATGATTCCCCCCTGCCCCAACCAAAACTACCAAAGAAGAATTCCATACAAGTTTATATATAATTTGTATTGTATTATACGTTGTGTTTCATGTCTTGCTGGTTCTCCACAGCTTTACTTCCACTAAGCCCATGCAGAAAGGTTTACTCACATCTTTCACCCTTAGATTAATCTATTCACATTTTAACTTCTAACTTCTCATTTCAACCATGTTCTAGTGGATGTGTTTCTGCTGCTAATATTCCAATTAAATTGATGATTCCTGATATTCTTATATGATTTTAAAGCAGAATTATATTGAAAACAGACAAGCTTCTTACGGAATTATTTCTGTGACAAGACTGAAAAGTATCTTTAATCAAAATTATGATATGTGAAACCACTATAGAATCTGCATCATCCTGAG
Source organism: Ploceus nigricollis (assembly GCA_013399945.1). Taxonomy (NCBI): domain Eukaryota; kingdom Metazoa; phylum Chordata; class Aves; order Passeriformes; family Ploceidae; genus Ploceus; species Ploceus nigricollis. Next base: position 421,130 of record VXBC01008957.1, on the reverse strand, counting down.
CTGCAGAATTTATCTGCATTGCATGTGTCTGATTCTAGGATTAGCTGTTTAGTAATCTTTGTATGTGGTTGTGTATAACTTACTAATAAGGCACATAGGACTTCCTTTTGGCAGTATTTCTTTCTATTTGTTATTTTCATGCACAAACATTGCACAGGAACAGACAGCTCATTGCATGGGCAAGTGTGGGTACCTGAGCAAATGCCAAGAATGATACTGTGGAGTGGTTTCTTGAAGGAATTGTCAGAAAACTGGGAGTCCATGGAACAGAAATGAAGTTCAAATGTCATCCCCCTTAAATACTATTGTATTATCTCTCTATTTATCATGGTTTTCTGAGATCAGTATTCTCCTAAAGAGGACCAGCATTCCTGTGATTTAGCTTTCATGTCTGAAAAATTCTGATGAGCAGCATTTGAAAACCACACTGCCTTTCCTTCACCGAGGCATGGCACCTGCATTGTCTGGGACAGCACATTTGTGTAGCATTGCAGAAATGGGTTGTGTGTGACACAGAAGTCACTTGACACTGGTCTTTTTCTTACTTTGGGGTGGGGGCTTTTTTCTTTCAGCTCTTTGAAGCCACTGAGTGTGGAAATGGATATGTAGAAGCAGGAGAAGAATGTGATTGCGGTTTCCGAATGGTAAGCAGTGTTACATATTGCTCCACAAGTCTTTCTTACAAAATTTATTAAGATAAATTAAGTGATTGGTAAGAGAGGGGGAAAACATTATGGAAATGAATTTGTTCTGCCTGTTGTTTGGGAACAATTTTGTTAAAGGCCTGTGTTAAAACATTTTTTCAAATGACAATGAATGCAAAGACAGTGTCCTCTGAACAGTTCCTGTTACACCAAGATACAGCTGTTTCCCAGCAGGTTTTGAGTTCAACTGGAGAAGTGCTTTCTCCTTTGCTTTTCCTGGATAGCATATCTGGAGTGGGAGACCCCTTACTGATACTTTGGAGACTGGTGCCTGTGTTCAGGCAGAACAAGTAAACTGTTGTTTTCTCTATTGCAGAAATACTCCAATAATGTTTTTGCAGAAATCTGCCCTCTAGATTTGAGTCCTTGTTCTAGTATTTAAATATAATTGCACCAGTAATTAGTTTAGGGAGTTTTTTCTGCATTGAAAACTATTGAACTAATCAGCATACCTTTGGCACACGCCTCAGAAGATGTGAATCCCTGTGTTGCTATAGCATTGTCACTGTTTTCCCTTTAGTATTTCCCTTTAGTATCACAAAGCCTTCTTCCAGCTGATAATTTCAAATCATCAGTGCTAAACTGAATCTTTTGTCCGCTGGTACATAATAGTTTGATGTTGAAAAGATTGTGAAGAAAAGAAACTTATTTAAAATGGAAAACTAAACTTTTTGCTTATTTTTTCTTCAGGAATGCTATGCAGACTGTTGTAAGAAGTGCTCTCTTTCTAACGGAGCTCATTGTAGTGATGGACCCTGCTGTAATACATCGTGTCTTGTGAGTGTTGCTGTCATATATCAGTTGTTCTTTTCAGTTGTCCATGGCAGTCTTGTGCAGCCTGTTAAAGTTCAGAGTGTGTTTTAGATAGAAGGAAAACGAGCAGCTTATGTAGATGTATTCTTAGTGCTGAACTGTGTTTTTAATTTTCTAGTTTTTCCCACGAGGTTATGACTGTCGATATGCAGTGAATGAGTGTGACATTGCAGAGTTCTGCACTGGGGATTCTGGACAGGTATGTGTGCAGAAATGTTCTCTGCTTGCACTGTTGATGTTTCTTTGCACTCTTTTTTTTTTTTTTTTAATTCATTTAACNGCCACAATTAACCCAGCACTGCCAACTCCACCAGTAAACCATGTCCCTAAATGCCACATCTGCATGTCTTTTACATACCTCTAGGGATGGTGAATTTACTGTGTCTCTGCGCAGCCTGTCCCAATGCTTGACAACCCTTTTGGTGAAGAAGTTTTTCCTAATATCCAACTTAAACCTCCCCAGCATAACTTAAGGCCGTTTCCTCTCATCCTGTTGTTTGTTACCTGAGCAGAAGAGGCGAACCTCTATGTCTCACAACCTCCTTTCAGGGAATTGTAGAGGGTGAGAAGGTCCCCTCTGAAACNTCTGCTTGCACTGTTGATGTTTCTTTGCACTCTTTTTTTTTTTTTTTAATTCATTTAACAGGAAGATTGTATTAATAAACTGCACAGTCATATGCCAAAATGATGATATAATAATGGAGTGTAAACTATTGTAAACTCATGAAAACAATAATCTAAGTGGACTCAAAAGATGGCTTCTCTAGATTTATTTGGTTTTTATAATTCTTGGGGTTTTGTGTGTAATGTTTGTGTCAGGCATCCTTCTTTACTCTTTGCCTGGTCTGTAACTTAATAATAAGAATACACTGCAAATGTGAATGTATGCAAAGGTAATAACGCTAAGATTTTATGAAATAAAATGGCTTAAAATAGAATTGTAGAAAATTACAACTAATGGAGTATAGAAACATAGAATCATTTAGGTTGGAAAAGAACTTTTAGATTGAGTGCCACAATTAACCCAGCACTGCCAACTCCACCAGTAAACCATGTCCCTAAATGCCACATCTGCATGTCTTTTACATACCTCTAGGGATGGTGAATTTACTGTGTCTCTGCGCAGCCTGTCCCAATGCTTGACAACCCTTTTGGTGAAGAAGTTTTTCCTAATATCCAACTTAAACCTCCCCAGCATAACTTAAGGCCGTTTCCTCTCATCCTGTTGTTTGTTACCTGAGCAGAAGAGGCGAACCTCTATGTCTCACAACCTCCTTTCAGGGAATTGTAGAGGGTGAGAAGGTCCCCTCTGAAACTCCTCTTGTCCAGGCTAAACAACCCCAGATCCCTCAACTGCTCCTTGTAAGACTTGTATAAAGCGTATTATGTTTTCTAAGAGTGCGCATATGTATGAGAATTTTAAAAGTTTTGGATCTCACACATTTGTCCTGAAAACATTTGGCTAATATAAAATATGGGAATAAACAGCAAACAGAATGTTGTTTCAATTTGATTTCTTTTAAATAATCAACATCCTGTACATTTTCCATTTTCACAGCAACTTTGATGTTTTAGGTGACATACACTCCTTTTCAATATTGAATGTTTATATATTTATTCTGTTTATATAAGAACTTCATAACTGATGCAGTCATCTACTGCATCAAGTTCTTAGCCTTGAAGAAATGAGATTCAGGACAAATCACAATCTCTTTGGGCATTGGCTGTAGTTATAAATGCCAATAAATTAACAATAGCTTCCTTTAATTTTATCATCTGAGACATCAACACATAGACAAGTAGCAATTGCCAACATTTTATCGTAAATCTTTTGCTCTGTAGATGGAGCATTCTTAATGAGAGAGAAAAGGGCTTTCTCAAGCTGCCCTCAGAGTATTGGCTAACACAGATCAGTGCAACAGCATTCTCTTTCCAAATTTTCACAGGTCCCTTTTAGATGAGGAAAAACCTTAAGAATGGTTTAAACTTAGTCCTTACTCTAGTAGTCTGAGGTTTCTTGACCTAGTGACTTGTTTGTACAAAAGAATTTCCAGCGCCAAGGGAACATAACAATTAAGATCATTAAACCCCCTGAAGCTCTGTAAGCAGTAGACTGGTAGGCTGTGACCAGATGCTCCCTCACTGTTGTAGTGGAACTGAAATGCATGCGGTGGCAGTGTTGCAAACATGGCCCCGGTGTTAGCTACCAAATATCCTCTTACTGAACACATTGGCTTTCATTTTGCCTCACGTCCTTTATTTCTTCTTGGAATATGCAGGAAGTTAGACTTGAACATTGCATTTCATGGCTCAAGATGTTAATTTTTTCATTTCTATTTGTAGCTATGAAGATTATTGCACTAGTTATGTTTTCAACCCCCTTTATATGTTGTCCAATTTTCTTAAAAGCAGGAAAATTCCGTATGTGATACTCTGATGTATTATTACAGTACACATGACAAAAAATATTCTTAATTTTTTTCAGTGTCCACCAAATCTTCATAAACAAGATGGGTATGCCTGTGATTCTAATCAGGTATGCAATGTTTTAAAATCCCTGCACATCAGCAAATAGAAATCCACCAAATACACATTCTTCTTTTGTTTTGGCATTGCTTTTTTAAAATCCTGTATTCCATATTTCTTCATAAATTTTATCCTTTAAACATTGATGTTGCTTGTGTTTTATGGACTCTATGAATAGTAATAATTTCTACTTTGAGTGAAATCCACTTGGTATCTCTACATTTTATAAATAGATATTTTATTACACTCCATCTTAATAAGTTCTTTCCAACTATGTAAAGGTATAAAGCAACTGCTTGAATGTCAGTGTGTATTGGACACAAACTGGCTTTGGGAATCTGGGCCAAAATGTGTACTTCATCTACCCAAATGCATGGAATCTACATCCCAACATGCATGTGAAGGGTGAAAATGAGACATTTGTTGTGGGAGGGGAAGGAGATGAAGTTGTTTTCAGTTCTCATTCCTAACATGTTTTATTTTATTTAGGGTCGTTGCTATAATGGTGAATGCAAGACAAGAGATAATCAGTGCAAATATATCTGGGGATCTAGTAGGTTGACTTTAACTACCTTAAATGTATTTTATTTCTAGTTCATTCCTGCCTTTGCTTTGGATTTTTCGTGTTTTTATTTTTTGTTCTTGTCACTACAAGTTAAAGTTTTCTGATCAGTAGAGTGAGTACAGCAGTGGGAAAATGGCTTGGTTGCCAAGGGAAATTCTGCATCTGGGAGTGGTGTCAGTGTGAGTGATGTGGCTACAGATCTGGGTAGGGCAGCAAATGCTACTGGGGGGAGGGGGTTGAGGATTTTTTGGTTATAGTTCAAAAACAGATGTTTTGGGGTTTTTTTAATGACAGTCCATTATCCCATCAGTGGTTCACGCCAAAGCTGCTCCACCTTGCCTCTCCTTCCTATACAATCCTCCAAGTCAGGAAAATTAGTACATTGGTGTGAACTTCAATATGCATAGTGTGGATTTAAGTCCAGAGGTGTTGAGTTAAACAGAATTGCAATTGCAATGGGCTTTGCTTGTAGCAGGGAGGGGCTGAATGTTCTGTGTAATGACTTGGAGACAATTCAGCAGAGTAGAACTACCAGGATGTCCTGTGCTGTGGCATTTAGTGTATTCTTGTACATTTTGTCTAATAATAAATGCCACTGAGGCCACTCTGTCTTATTATTTTATCTTCCTCTATATAATTGTTGTGCTTTTCTATTTTCTTTTTTTTAGATTCATTTTTAGAAAAAAACAAAGGAGCTCATCAGTAAATAATGGGTTTAAATTATGGGTTTAAAACCTATTAGTTCAGAATTTTACTCCTAAAAATAAGTAAAAATTACACTGTGTTCAAGTTTGGTTTCCTGTGAACATCTGAAAAATAGAATAAAATCAACATTTCGTTTATGTCAGAACATATGCTTATCATAAATGTCCTATATAAAATCTTCTGAAATGCAGATCAGGAAAAATTGCAGTGAAAAACAACTAGATTAAATATATATGCAACTGTTATGAAGTGAACAAAATTAGACCACAGAAAAATTTCATATGCAGAATACAATACAGACACCATGGAGGCTACTTTTAGAAGTTCAGAGCAAACTTTGATACCATATCAGTGGGTATTTCAGTTTAGCCTGTTCTCCCTTTAGTCACTGGAAAATACCATCTGTGCACATACATGTGTATTTAAATCGATATTTTGTATTAAAAAAAATCACAGAGAACAGCTGCAATAAATTATGCAGGTTTCAAAGCTGTCATATTGCTAGTGGAAAGCATGTTTCTTTTTTCTTCATCAACAGAGTCTTCAGGATCTGACAAATTTTGTTATGAAAAGCTTAATACAGAAGGCACAACAAAAGGAAACTGTGGAAAGGATGGAGACCGATGGATTCAGTGCAGCAAACAGTAAGTTCAGTTTGGTAGAGATTATTTGTAATTTAAATAGATTGGTAATGGTTTCATATTGTCTACTTTTTCTGCTTTTCAATGCATGTTTCAGCAGCTTGTTTTGCTTTATTTTTAATCTCTTTTCCCTCATGAGGTTTGCACCTTGAAAAAATTGCACTCTGAAAAATCTATAAGTGACTCTGCAATAGACTTGTAAATAATTCTAGATTTTCAGAAGAATATACTGTGACTTTAGTTATTTCAGAGGAGCTGAGAGACAAGGCAACAAAAAGTCACAAGTTCATAACATAAAAACACCTCAGCCGTGGCAGGGATAAATTAGGCTGCAAATACACACACTCTGTTCACGTGCTCTGGGACTGACACCAGATTATGCTGTTTCAAGTTTGTTCCAACCTTTATTTTGACCAGAGAGGACCATCAGACATTTGGATGCTATAGAGAAAAGGCCTGATTAATTTCCATGTGATCATTACTAGATGAATATCTGATTAAATTTACTTTTCAAGTTAATGATCATTAGTAGATAGACTTAAATTTCTCCTGATTTACTTCTGTTTTGTAATTTCTAATTATGTACATACAAATTTCAGTTTTGGAATAGCATTTTCCCTCTTTGACTATTTGATGTTTGTATAGTGGATTTTTTATATTATTAGTTTTCATATAGTATCATAAGGAAAGGAATTGTTTAATTTAGATGAGGATAGTGTGTTCTAATGTGTATGTTAAACCCCTCATTTCTATAAATGCTTTTCTTTGTTGGTAGAGAGATGCAAGAAAATGATCTGGCTGAAGGGCTATTCATGTTTTTTTCAGTTTTAACAAAGTCAATTTCCAGCATTCATTCAGCTGCTTCTATGACTTAGGACAATCAGTATTAGTTAATATCCTTCTATTGAAGATATAAAAGCTATCTTGTATATATTACATAAAATATATTTAAATATATGCAGATATAAAATAACATTAAAAAAGAAGATTCTTTACCAAAACTTGGGCACACACAGCTGCACACTAAAAAGTGTTGTTATGGTTTTTTTGTCCTCCAAGGGAAATAAAATGCAATGAAAATTTCAAACTTGACATTAATGTATGGTGTGTAAGCTGCCAGAGAGAGAGAAAAGCAATTCAGCCTAACATGACAAAGCTTTGTACAGTTTGGTTCCTCTTACTTGTACTGGATTGTTCTTAGAATGTATCTGTGCTCATGTGAGCATTCACTGGTGCATTGGAATGAATGGTGACTTGTTTCTGCCTTTTGTCATTTAAATAAAATAATATTTTATTTCCAGGCTTGCACTCTCTATCATATGGCTTATGGTGATATATTACTGTGATCAGCAGCACCATTGCCAGACTTTCTTTTTTGTAAGTTTACCTCATATTATTCCAGTAATATTTTGATTTTTGTTTTCATTTTCCAGTGATGTTTTCTGTGGCTTTTTGCTCTGTACTAATCTCACTAGAGTTCCACGAGTTGGTCAAGTTCAAGGAGAAATTATCCCAAATTCTTTTTATCATCAAGGACGCATAGTGGACTGCAGGTAAAAGATAATGCAGTATTCCAACATAACTTATCTCTGTCAAACCTAATTGAATTAAGAGAGACATAAATGTGAGATTCTGTGAATTTTAGGCAATTGCAGCAAAATCATTATTCTGAGTGGTATTTCTTTTGATTAAAAAAAAATCCCCAAACCATAAAAAGCCTAATATTACACATTTAAAAAGGGTAAAATGTGCGTTATATTACTGAATCTTCCGCTTGATCCCTCCAATAGCAGAACTTCAGTCAGAGCTTAATGCTCAGCATTATGTTTTTGTGGGGGTGGAGAAAGTCTGTGATTGCCAAAGACCTGTATTTTCAATATAATGATTTTGAGTGTTAAATACTCAAAGAAACAGCTGTAGTGAAATGAAGGATGAGAGGGAGGAAACTGCAGAGTTGTGGCAGGGTAAGATGTTCAGCTACAGTTCAGTTAATGAAGAGGTAAATGAGTTTCAGTCTACTGCACTACTGGGTCTGTGCACAATACTGGGTTTGTATTTGAAAGACATTGGCAACATTGCAGTTTTTGTCACCCTAAGAGTACTGTCTTACATAGTTGGGTCCTGAGTGAACAGTGGTTCTTCCATTATTCTACTAGTGTTTTTATTTAAATCACATGGGAAGTTAGTTTTTTAGTATTTTTTCTAGCAATAGTATTTCACAGCATTTGGGGAAAAAAAAAAAGAAGGAAAATGGTCTGTCAGAGACTTAAAAATCCCCAAAACCTAAGGTGCCCTTGTTGAGTATTTAAGTCCTAATCTAGACTTATTTTTGTTTTGACAACTGGAACACTGTCATTGTTGTGGACAGACAGAAAAACTCTACCGTTTTGTTCAGCCTGTCTGAATGAAAGAAAGGTGTGGGGCTTTCAGTGTCGACATGCTTGTAATATTTTCAAAAGATTCCAGTCATAATACTAATACTGTCTCAAAACTTATTTCTCCCAGTGGTGCTCATGTTCTTTTAGATGATGATACGGATTTAGGTTATGTGGAGGATGGAGCTCCATGTGGACCTCAGATGATGTGTCTGGACAAAAAGTGCCTGCCAATTCAGTCCTTGAACATAAGCAGCTGTCCCATTGGTTCCAATGGAAAAGTCTGTTCTGGTCATGGGGTGAGTCTGTACTGGGAGTGAGCAGCTCAGCTTCCCCAGCTCTCTCTGCTCTACCTGATCCTAACACCTGAAAGTCTTCCTAAGACCTTTTGATCTGAAACCACAAATGCTGGATTCAGGAGAAGACTGACATTTTGTGATGCATTAAAAAAAATTTAGAAAGAAAGTTCTCAAATTGGTTCTGCAATTATATCCAATGAGTTGGATTTGTTAGTAGCAAAAAAGACCTTTGACATTAGTTATTGGAAGGACTTCTGTAATGTACTACCCATATTTCAAGCTACTTGCCATCTTGAATTTAACTTTTTCCTGCACACTTTATAAAGTTGGTCTTGTGTTCATAGATTTATAGCCCATGGCTTAAATACTTAAAATTCCAAACTGTGGGTCCTCAGCAAGAGAGGGAGTTCTTGAGCAGATCCAAAGTGTATCATTTTACATTCAGGCACATTATGTTCTGTTATTCTACCCACAAGTTCATTTGTCTAAGATGTTAGGTCTGTTTGATGAACAGATCACTGTTTTAAATACCAAGAAAACCTTTCCACTGTGGGATTCAGTGAGACAAATACTTGCCTAAAGGACTAGACTTTGTACAAGAAGGGGTTATTTCTTCTTGTTGTCCTTGCTTAAATATAAAATTGATTGTTTCAAAGTAGAGGGTTAGGTTCAAAATCAAGAATAAAAATTTTAAAATTTGAAAGTAAAGGTATCTAGGAGATTAGAAATCATCTTGGTACTTTTTGAGAGTGACATGAAGGGTGAGTGGACTATCTTCTTACCTGTTCTGTTTCGGATTATTACAATTCCTAATTTTAAAAGGGTATTTCAGTTGATCAAACCTGCCATAAAATGTTTATCTTCAAGTTCTTAGGTAAGATTCTCCAGTGAGTGCTTCTTAAAAGCAGAGCATGATAAAAGTTGAATTTAAAAAATCACATATTACTTAGAATCATTTGTGGGTAGGTTGTTTCCTGGGGTTTTTTTCACATTATGTTCCAGTGTCCAAAAGACATTATTAGCTGTTTGTCTAATGATTCACTTCATTACTAGTCCTATAATCAAAACTTCATTCTTTATGTCTGTTTCTTGTGTCATGCTTTTTTTTCCCACATAACCTCTTCTAGCAGCACCATTCCATGTTCTTTTTCATATGGAAAGTTTATAGTATTAACTCTTGCTATTGATTTGATGGTTTATGTTTTGTCCGCTGGATAGATTTTTCTCTATCTAATAAATATACTGCCAATTTTAGAGTGCTAACTTCTTTTTTAGAGGTCATTCAGGTAAATGTAAACTGAGGAAGAACTGTTCCCTCTCTTTTAGAAGCCAGACAAGCATTCCTCATTGCTGCTTAGGAAAAATGCTGACAAAACCAGTGAAAATATATCGACTTTGTTCTACATGGGAGCAAGCTGTAAACAAGAGGTTGGAAAGTGTAACCATGTCCTGAACCTTTCAAAGGCAAATGTTTGTATCCCTTCTGGGCATCCAGGCTCACAGTCCAGATAGTTGGCTGATGAAGATCTAACTAGTCTAGCTAAATTGCTGTTATTTTTCACAGCCTGTACAGGTGTGTAGTGCCAGTGATGACAGAAGCAGTTCTGCTTCTCCTAGCATGTGAGAATATTAGGAGGGTTGAGGCAAACTTCCAGGTGTGTCATGTCGTTCCAAACACTCAGTGCTATTGTCACAATATATAAATAGGGAAGTTTTATACCATGAATTAAATGTCTAATTACATGTTAAATAAATGCAGTGTGACATGTTAATAAAAAGTAGTTAGAAATAAACTGCTGACACATTTTTTTTCCTAGGTTTGTAGTAACGAAGCCACTTGCATTTGTAATTTCTCCTGGGCTGGAACAGACTGCAGCATTGATGATCCTGTCAGGGATACTGGTGGCAAGAAGGATGAAGGACCCAAGGGTTTGTGTTTTGTTTCAGTTTTTATGTTCTTTTAAGTACTTATGATGTTTTTCTGTTGATACGTGGTAGCAGAATTAGCATATAAAAAGCAAATACTATTGTACAGCTGTGTTTAGACCCAGACAGTAAAATTCTGCTTCATGTAGTGGAAGTAGGTTTTTCTACTTTGAGAATTGATAAAACTTTTACTTTTATAACTTAAATTTGGAGACGATTTCAACAGGTAATGTTTTTTTCCTTTGTCCCTTATTCTCTATTTTTAATTATCATTTTCTTTGTGATTGGAATATGACTTAGTGTAGCTCTTACTTTTTTTTATATGATAATTGAATATTTATATTTTACTAGAAATTTTCACTTTTCTTAGTCAACTAATTCAGAGAGCTGTGGCATAAAAAAGGGAAAAGTGGAATGTCCCTGGTAAAATCAGATTCCTTGAAATCATATTGCAATGAAAGAAAAAAGAAATTAATATTTTTGATAACTTAAATTATTCTTACAATCATTGTTGCTTGTTCTTATGTACTTGGTATGTATTTCAACTACATATGAAGTACAAATACAAAGAGGAGGTATTGAGGAAATAATCCAAAAGTTGTTTCAAAGAGGAAAGAAAGTATTTGAGTTTCTCTCTGACTCCTCTGCCAAAGAATATCTTTGGATATCTTTGGACTTGTGCTGTCCAGTTTTTTTTAACGTCTTACCTGTCATCAGGGCACTGTTCAACATCAGACTATATTCATCCAGTCTTATGCATTTACAAAGTCCCCAGTTCCAGGTTCTTCTGCTCCATTTGCAAGGTAGATGGAGAACAGATAAGAGTTGTTCAAAAATGTAGTCCTGAGGACTCAGACTCTAATTGATTACTCTGAAAGTACCAAGGTTTCAAGGAAGGACAGGATTTTGGTGTGTCCCTCTGGAATAGCTCTACATCTGTCTTGTGTGCCTTTTTCTGTTACCCCTTGGCAGAATGGTTCCAGTAGACCTTTGCCAAGAACTGTTTGAAGAGATCATCTTGAAACAAGTTACTGTTGTGAAGGAGGTTCTGTAGAGCAGTCCAAATTTGTATAAGGAATCTGTACAGGTGCTTCCTGGACTCCCAGTCCCAGCATTGCTCAGTGTAGAGCTGCCTGGTTTGTACTCTGCCTTACAAGCCACTTATCATTCCATTTCCTCTAAAAACCTTCCTGACAGTGGAATGCTGCTTAGAGAGTCTTAAAAAAAAAAATTATGGAAACCAACACTGCAGAGCTGTTCAGTTCTGTGTGTGTGTGGATGAGGAGAGCAGGATTTACAGCTGTGACACTGAGAGCATATGAATTTTACTTTGTTCATTTCCAAATCTGGTAGGGAAGAAATTATTCCCTCCTCTGTGAAAAGGTCTATAGGAAGGGTAACACAGAAGGTACACTTGTCTTTGATTAATTACTGTAAGTCAGACTGCCTCATCTAGTTCAGAATGGAGATACCTTAGTGAAAATTAATACATCAACGTTGAAATATTCTGAGGAAAAGCCTTAAATGGATAGTATGTGCATGGATTTCTGCCAGCAGGTACAGGCAAAGTTTAGACTGCATTTTTCAGTGGAGTCCTCTGCAAAATGGCAGACTGTGCTTTTGTTCAAGGTGGCTCAATGATCTCAAAAGATGGATTCTTTTTCTTACGGTGTTACAGTAATTTACTGATGTTGAATCACCTAGAAATGAATTTGAGACTGAACACTATGATCTCTTTCTGTGTGCTTATAGAGGAATTCCTTTGTGAGAAGATTTCAGAAGAGTAGAGCAGTAGTTTCCTTTGTTGTAACGACCCAACATACGCAAGAGTAGCTTCCATTAAGATTTTATCCCTTATTATGCCCTATGTCATATGCCAGTTTACAAGTCTAAGATAGAAACAAAAATAGTTGTTTTTCCTTAGCCATTAGGTTGAATGAAGTGAAACATTCATGATGTGAAAATTCATCTAATAGGTTTAATATTTTTCACACCAAAACTCCAAGCATTTTTCTTGCTACAATTAGAACATGTAAAGTTAGGGAGTGTTGCTATTTATTTATGTATTGTTGTGATAATTGACAATTGACTGCTATTCTGCTGCACTTTTCAGACTTTTTCATCATCCATCAATTGCTTTTTGGCTCCATTCTCTATTTCAGGATAAAAAAATTTGTGGTCTTTAATTATGTTGCTCTTAATACATGACTCTCGAATTACTCTAAACTCAGCAACCTACTGTATCCTGTACTAGCAGATGTACACAGCATTTAGCAGTTTGGGGAAGACAGAGAGTTCTTGGTGTTGGTTTTTGGTTACTGCAGAAACTTTGAATTACTTTAGAGTGTGGGTTAGCAGTTTTGAAATCAGTGGGACTCCATATACACGAGATTCTTCTTTGCAACTTAATTTGCAGAATTTGGCCTTTATTTGACTAGTGGAGTACTGTTTGTTTATTTTAATATAGAACGTATGTCTCAAGTGTGTGTGTGTGTGTTTGTGTGTGTATATTTATGAAACAGGATAAAAAATCCCAAAATATTTTAAAACACACTTCACTCAGCATGGAGTCTATAAAATCTTTGTCCCTAAGTTCCCATTTGACAGGGAATTCATCTCCTTGCTTGTGGTCTATTGTGACTCCATGAATCTATCAAACTTTTAATCTCTAACATAGGAGATGTACAGAATTTTTTCCTGAAAAGAGTTCCCTTAAGGATTAAAAGTAAGGCCTTGATGTCTTGAGAGACTATCTGAACATATCAAAATTTACAGAGTGTTATCTGAAGCTAGGGTAGGTTTTTGCTTTTAAAAGGTGTTACCTGTGTTAGGTCATATAGATAAACAGAGAGTCCTATTGATAAATGCAGTAACAAAGAAAAATATTACTAATTAGTAAAGGAATTACTTTAAAAGTTGGGGGTTTTTGTTTTTTCCTGAGGTGGAATTGTTTCCAAACAGTTTTCATTTTCTTAATTTTATTATGGATACAGTAAGTTTCTGGTAATCAAAAAGAAAGTTTTTTTATTGGCAATTTATTTACGTTTTGGCTGGTTTAAATAAGCAGCAGGTTGAGGATGTTCCCTTTTAGAGTAAATAATAGAATCACAAGCTGAAAGGAATTTACAGGAAAACTTCTCATTGAAATATTTGCAAGCATTCAAAGAAAATCAAATAGAGCTCATTTCAGAATTTTTAAAGCTACACTATTTGGTAAACAAAGGTTTGTGAGGAGATTGGAATTGTTTATCCAACAGTGGATTATATTATAAAGTATTCCTTTGAGGAATTATTTAATGTTTTCATTTCAGACGTATATGTGATGATTTCCTGAAAAATTCTTCCCTTTTCCCTCCACACAGTGAGCATGGCCGCTAACAGGCTAATAGGTGCAGTGGCAGGGACCATTCTGGCCTTGGGGGTGATTTTTGGAGGCACAGGGTGGGGAATAGAGTAAGCACTTTTCTCAGTTTGAGTTCTCTGTCTGGTGCCTTAGTGTGTGAGGTAACCGTATGCACCTGAGCCTCTGTGTTCCCCTTAGCTTTGTCCTGTGGTGACCGTATTTGTCGTGTGATTTGACTGTGTCTGTGTCATGTGGTTTGCTCATGCAGTGTTGAACCTTCTCCTGTCTGGGATAATGTGGGGCATAAAAAAAATAAGTTTGTGAATTTTTACGTTGTCACCATAAAATTAAATGTCTAAATGTTTCCATTACACCAAATTACCAAAAAAAAAAAAAAAGGAAAAGGAGAAAAAAAAAGGGATTTCTTGATTCTTTTGCAAAATAGACCGAGTAACGTGAACTGTTTTATTACAGGCAGGGCTTTCAGGCTAATGATCAAGCTAGGCAGATGAAAGCTGATGACAGTCAGACAGGCAGTTTTACAGTAAAGCTTCTGAAGGTTCTGTTGCTAGGATTCTGTTACCTCAAGATAGCACACTGCTGGAGTGTAGTAGTCATGTATAAAGAATACATATGAGCAATTTTTTTGTCTTTTCATAGTTCTAGGAAATGGTAATCCTAAGTGTTATCCCAGTACCTCAGTTTTAACAATGGCTATGAGATGTATATAAATTTGTGTTCATGTATATATACACATAAAAAGGCCCATGTAAAAGCTGTCTTCATTCTGCATTCACTGTGCAAACTACAGATGGTAAGACTGCTATTTTGCTGCTCTGAGATTTCCAATTTCTCCATGTTTCTAGTATTATATATGACCTCTGGCATGTGACAGTGGCACCTCTCTGAAGGGGGACTCATTAGCAGGACAGTCTGTGATTTCCAATCAGGCTGAGTGCAAAGGCATTCACACACAGTTCTAGTCCAGTGAGGCAGCACTTCATGTGTGAGTCTGCAGCCCTAGGAACCTGTCCATACATGAAACTGATCCAAGATTCTCAGACGAGTAGAGACCTTTGCCTTCACAGAGGACAATTATTAGAAAACAAATAGAAGGAAGAAGGTAATAGGTCATTTCCTTGAGAAAGATCAGATCTGTGTTTTACTGGTAGCTTTTACAACTGTTTGCTAAAAACTGAAGACTGTGAAAGTTGTAGAGGTTTGGGGGACAGATTCTGGAGCAGAAAATTTACCTACAAGTTGAGGACCACTTGCCTTTTGCTTACATTCTGCCTTGTTCTCTTCTGTTTGTCTCTTCCCTCACCTGCTGTCTCAAGGCACTCGGCTCTGACCAGTGTCCCTGACCATTTGTTCTTGCTCCTGTATCCTTCTATACCAATGCTAGCTTTTCTTCATCTCTCTTCTGCTTTTATTGCTTACTACCTGACTCATTCTTTTTGTTTCTATTCATACTTTTTTCCTGCATCTCGTCAATATTTCTCTGTCCTCTGGTTTCTTCAGATACAAATGTGCATTCAAGGCAAGCCACTGCTACTTTCTGTTGGTTTATAGAATCACGCAGGGAATGCAAATTCCCTTCCTAATGCCCTTCAGGCCCTGCTGGCTCGTGTGTGGCTGCAGGGGAGGGTGTGATCATCACAGCCTGATGCCAGGACCTGTCCTTCTTCCTCCTTTCTCGCCACTTCACTTGCAAATTGTAAATGCTTGTTCAAAGTGCTGAAATGACTTTACTTAATGGTTTATGAACTTATTTCAGGAATCATAGAGGACAAAATAGTCCAGTAGGTTTTTTTCCAGATTTCATACCAAAATGGATACTTGGCTTTGATAACTTAAACCAGAGGATTTGGCTGGCAAAACAACAGGCAAGAAAAGACATCAGATCACCAGAGCTGTTGTTACCTACAGGACAGTCTGCAGTAAAATTGCCTTTTCTAATACTTTTCAAATGGTGTGTATTCGTTCTTGTACAATCTATTGGATGATGATGAAGCGTTGTTCTGCACTAAAAGGCCTCTCGTACAAGAATGAAGATTTTGGGAATAGTCTGAAGTCAGCTGAAGTTACAGGTGTGTTCTGCTTTAACACCTTCAGTAGGATTTCTATCAGGGTCCTAAAAGATGCCAGGGATGGTATGATAGCCATGCCAGAGCAGTGTCCTTGCAGGAAAAGGGGGTGTGCCAGGCAGTTATCTGCAGGAGATTCTTCCTGATAAATCTGTGTCTGCAGGTTATAGCAGTAGTGTGGCGGAAAGAACAAATGTACCAAAGTGTTGCCTCTTGTGATAGTCTGGATGGAAAATGATCCCACAGTATGGTGGTTATTAAGACCTTCCTCTTACTTCTGGTTCATCAAGCATCTGAGTTCAGTGACTAGAGAGGTTTATTGAGCTGAAACATAGATTTTTATTTTTCTTTGTAAACGTCCCTTTACGGGTAGCAAAATTCTGGTTTATTAATAATACAATTTATTTGGTAATGCTTAATAAAACATAAGGCATAGATCCTTACTGTAAGGTATAACACACAAAAGTAATCTCATTTGAAGTACTTTTATGTGCACAAGTCTGTCTTAAAATGACTCATCAGTGATCCTCCTAGATCTCTGTAGTTTGAAACTGGGATTCAACAGTTGGACTACTCCAGTCTCATAAATAAGTGGTTGCTGTTTAGTCATATTACCTATTCTACAGGCTTGATTTTTTAAAATATTTATACTTTTCTATTTCCTGAACCTAATTGTTTCGTGTATTACCATCTTCTGTTTAAATTGATTGAATTATTTAATATTTATAGTCAATAAAACCAATACTGATTTTCTTTATTTAAAGAATAAACTGATGTTTGGTGATTAGATGTGCACTATGAAATGGATACACATCCCTGGGCATTTAGCAACCAGGGAACATAGTAAGAAGAGGGATGTAAAGGTGTTGATTTGGCACATCTTTATCTAATTTATGACTATGTTACTAACAATTATTCATTGTACCTCTTTTGTGAGAAGATGGCATTCTATGGCTAGAAAGAAATTTGCTTTAGAATTTTTCAAGGCTTATTTATTATAGATTTTCAAGGCAGATTTATTACAGATAAATCACTTGCTGTGTTTTCAGTCTTTTGTTCTGTGAGATCATTTGATCAATTCCAGAGCAAACTGTAGATCTCAGTCAGATATGGTGGCTCATTAGGCTGCTGTTACAAGCAAGCCTTAATTGGAACAACAATGACTGCAGGATGGCACTTACCCTCCACCATGCTCAAGCCTGTTAATTTGAGCCAGGTGTGACTTAAAGGTAAGTCCAAGTAAGATACATTCTTCCAAATTGTGCAGAATTACCTTTTGATTTTTGTTGTCAGATTTGTGCACTGTTCATCTATAAAGCTCATTATATTTTTCTTCAGTTCAACTATTTTATTCATATTCCTGAATACTCTTTGTGTAGGAACTGCAGGAAGCAATTTTTAAAACTTGGTTTTCTTTTAGCTAATCAGAATCTCCAGAAGCACTGAGGTGAGAAACATGTAGTGGAGGCAATAAAGTTAGGTGGGTGCAGTAAATTTTAAAACTTAGGGCAAGTGCTTATTGCAGTGTGTGGGGTTGGGCAGGAGGTTTTGTAATATTGACCTAACAGCTTAAAACTTTTAGTTGTTGCAGCTGCCCTTGCTCTTTCTTTGCTGCTCTCTGGCTGCTCCTCTTTCTTCCTTATATTAGCTGTGTGGCAGTTTTCCAAACTCAGCTCAGAACAATTAATTAGGAAAATTTCAATTGCTTTGTAGAAGTGTTGGTGTGGGGAGAGTGGGATAGGGGTAAGAGCTGTTTTTGAAGGCTATTCCTGAATATGTAAATGGTTAAACAAAAAGGTGTGTGATATGGTGCAGAAGAACTGTTGAGTTGCTTTCATTACATCAAAGACTGCAATAGGAAGTTTTTGTACAGAGCAAATGTTACTTAAGCCTATTGTCAGTTTTCCTCTGTCCTGTGTAAACAGAGCACTTAAGGGTCAATTATTAATATCTTATTTAGGTGTTCTCTTGCCACCCTCTTCAGAAAATTGCACGAACATATTTTGTGCTGCCTCTTTGTGTTGCTCTTTTTTTCTGCTCCACCCTTCCCCACTTTGTTGTTCAGTGGCTTCTTGAGGATGATGAAGAGATGCTTTGATGTTTGGAAAGCTTAGTGGAAATAAATCTTTATTTCAACTTTCATTCCCTATTATATAATCCTTTGCTTTTGTCAAACAATTGTAAATTTAGCATTGATATAACTGTGGGGTGTCTGGACTCTGATGAGTAAGTGGTGCTAGATGCTCTCAGCTCAAATTAAAATATCTACACCTTTCAGGAGCTCCATCAAAAAAGAGAGGGCTTTTTGATTTTTTTATTTCTTTCTCATTTTCTGTAGTCTTAAAACATACAGCATTCATCCTTTCCCCTCTAAGTTAAGGAATTATTCACAACTATCTTAGTGTCCTCAGCTGACTGTTCATGAAGCAGATAATGGAGTAAGTTACAACGGAATTCACTGTATAATACTAGGTTTTTATCTATGATAGAAGTCAGCATAGCACAATGCAGAGACCAACAGCTTTGTTTGTTCCTGTTGTTAAAGAAAAGTTAAGTTGGGCTTAATGAGACTGTCTAGAGGCATCACCTTGTGTGCTGTCTATATTCCCTGCATTGTTTGACTACCCTTCAGATGCTTCACATAATGTGAATGAAGTCGTTGGTTCTTATGTCTGTCTTACCCTAATCCTTTACCACAGGTCCTAGTGCCACCAATCTTATAATAGGCTCCATCGCTGGTGCCATCCTGGTAGCAGCTATTGTCCTTGGGGGGACAGGATGGGGCTTTAAGTAAGCAATGCCGCATGTCTTCTCTTTGGTGGCTCTGGCATTTCTATTTCTTGCTTACATCACTAAATTTTGAGTTCCTGCTACAAGAGTTCCAAGTTAATCCCCCAGACTCTAACAGACTGCTTTAAACAAGAAAAGAAATTACACATGCAGTAAACAAGCCAAGGAAATGGATTTGAAAATAGCAAATGTTATCAGGGTGCAAAGTTGAATAACAATAAAAGAATTAGGTGAATTCATGAAAATTAAATTAACACTTAAAGAACAAGGTCTTTTTTCACCTCCAGTCCATAGATTGAAGCTGATTACATTGGTTAAAAAGCCCCCAAAAGATATATGTCTTATTTTGAATGTAGTAGTACTTTCAAACTGCTCAACTTTTTGACAACAAAAGATGTCATGTAAATGGTCAGTGGTGGAAGGAGCAGAGTAGTTTTCAGGAACAACTGTGTTGACATAGTTCATTCTGGAATAGCAGACCTAACTTGTTTGTGGTTACTGATTTTTTTTTTTTTTAACTATTGATACACAGTTTAAAAAACAAATTCATGTTTAGAGAGACCATTTTGAAATCTTGAGCTGTTTCCTGAAAGATGAAAGCATTTCTCTCCCAGTTCTAGTTTGATGCGTTTTGTAACTATAAGGACTAACAGATTAGTCATTCCACTTGACTACGCTGTTAAAGCAAACAGAGAGTCTTGTACAAAGGTACTTAATTCCTACCCTTTTAGTAGTGTCCATTCTGCCCACATGCATGGTCTGTATTTGGTAAAAAAGTTCTCCCTTTAGAAGCAGTGTTTATAACCTAACAGATCATGGAAGTAATTAAGTACAAGTGATTTCTCATGGCATTTAAAGTTGCTGTTTCTTTTCAATAACATGAATGAAGGTTAAACTATAATACAACAATAAGCCATAATTATTGAAGCAGAATAAGTAGTAGTAATAATAATACTAATAATAATTCAAAGAAAATTTTCTATGGCATTTATTAATATTTCATGTCAAAGTTGAGAAGAAAAAATTACTCCCTAATTGATTAAGGCACTTATTAAAGTAGAATCAAGTGATAAGGTCATATTTATCTTGTAATTCACATTCAAAGGTCACCTGAAAGTGTTTTACTTCTGGTTTATACTCATATTTTTGAAATTTCAGCTGGCCTTAATTAACTATGCATATAGAAGGAAAATATTTCAAAATCTTTCAGGCCTGCTGAAAGCAGCAAATCAGGCTTTGCCCTTTCTCCTGGACAAGGCAGTTACTCCCTATTACACTGCCTGTCACTGTTGGTGTTCTCAGAAAGACTCAGCCACATTCATTTTTCTCTCAGTGCTCGTTTGGAGGGTGCCCATGGGAATTAACCAAGCTGGATTCTGTTGGGAAAAAAAAGTCGACTTACCCTTTTGGATGAGTTTTCTACAGTAAGAGACATTTGTCCATTACTTAGCAATTCACAGACTTTGCAGAAACAGGGTGTGCATCCCTAGATGACAGGTTTGTATTGCACAAGGTTGTTTGCTGAAAACAAAATACATGTCATGAAAATATAAAATAATTAGTCAGTTCTTCCTCTGAGTCTTTTCAAGCTGTCTTGTGCCCTTTGCCATCAGCACTGCAGCCCCTGCCTCCAACAGACACAGAGCTTGAGAACTTGCACAAAAGAGAGGAGTAGGACAATCCCTCCCTGTGTAAAACAACACAGGATGTAATTGATTATTTATTCTTCATGTTTCACACTTCTCAAACTGCTCTCACAAGTGATCAGCTTTGCACCCTGGTGTCATTTGTTTGCCCAAAGGGAGAAGCTTGTTATGCCTATAGAGGATCTGCACTGGAAATGCCTCCTGAAGCTCTTACTCTCACAAGAGCAAGATACAGCTGTTTATTCTGTAGCAGAACCTCAAATACACTGGCCTGGCCTAGCTCACAGCTTGAAGTGCATGTTTCTTCTGGGGGCTAGAGGGGAACAGAAGAGGCTTTTCAGCTTGTACACAAAGAGGGCTAGCACATGTAGACCCCCAATACTTGGCTTCAGATAGATCTGGAGGGACAGATGAGGATAATAAAGGGATTTTAACTTTTCCTTTTTTTAAGCAAGTGATATATTTAGTCTCTGCAACTATGAGAGAAGGTAGCTAATGCTTTACAAACTGGGAGATGTGATTTCTGTTTCACAGGTTATCAGATGTTCATATGAACATACGGTACTGTGGTGTCAAGTCCATATCAAACGTAAGCTGCAACTAAGCAAACTTTGTTCATGAACTGAGGTGGGGGGTGGGGGTTGGAGGGGAAGTGTTAAAGAAACCTTGATGCAAGTTCAGAGAAAAAAAAGTAAAAACAGCTCAAAAAAACAACGTCCAGTTTCAAGAATGAATCTAAGGTTATTTTTAAATCAATATGTGGACAGAATATGAAAGAAAATATTAACTGACAATTTTACAGAATATAGAATCTCATTAGACATTTGAGGTGGCTTAAAGGCTGTGGGTAGAAACCTTGGTAAGAAGTAGATTTTACTCCGTTGAGTCTTGCATAGTACTTTTAAATCTGTTTAAGTACAGCAGTAAGAACTTGATTTTGGTGTAGCAAGTCTGTGCAAGGTTTCAGTATACAATGTTTCACATATGAAAGACAATTTTACCATTAGAGTAGCTCAGGGGCCTACACTTTTTTCCCTAGCATATATTCACTCACATCTGCTAATCTACTGCAGTAATATAAGTCAATTAATGCTTTTGTTACTGACTTTAACAGCAATTTCGGTAATAAAACCCTGCTAAGAGGTAATACTAATAAGAGTGATGTGGAAATGTACATGAAAAGCTGCTGCTTGTTATAGCAGAATACAAAAGTGGCAGATAGAGAACTGATTGTAGGCACATTTCTATTTCCAGCAATTGTCCTTAGCTAAAGAGCTGCAAGGTTTTCTGTTTCTTTAATAGATGATTAATGGAGGAACCAAAGACTTACCCAGCTATAACAGATGCTGAGGTTGAACTGGTCGGGGTGGTTGCCTTTAGACCCCAAAGATTTCCACAAGTTAAAGCAGTGGAATGCTGGTGGCAATTTTGTGAGGAAGGAGGTTTTGGTCCCTTACCAGCATTTCCATCAAGCATGAATTGTGGACCAAAATCCAGTCAGTCATCATTGCACAAAGAGCAGCCAGAATCAAACGTGAGGTATTTTCTCATTTTTTTCCCCAAACTAATGGAATAAATGGGAGGTCAGTGTCTTATTTTAAGTTGCTTTTTTTAGTCCCTCATTTTGTTAATTTTAATCAGTTTTGTAGCAAAAGTTAATTTATTTAAGCTCTTCTTCAGCATTTGAACCATGCTTTAGGAATGCCTATGAAAACATTAGCTAGTTTAAGTGATTAAAATAGTGGGTTTGCATAAAATCTTCAATATAGCTTTGTACTTACATGATCACACACAGGGACACACATTTGCAAGTAACGTACTCTATGACCATGTTCCTAGTTAGTTGCACAAAAGAATGCAGAATTGCAGCAAGGTATTTCTTGAATACATCCAGCCCTTTTTGAAACTAGTTTTTCTTTTCTGAATTTTTTTTTTTTTGTAAACATGACCATGTTAGGCAGTGATGTGCTGTAGCATAGAGTGTTTTTTTGACTAAAAATAACCTATACTTTTCTTTTTGTTAGAGACCCTTTTTCTGGTTGGACTACAGGCAGAAAGGCTGACCCTCATTATTTAAAGAGGCATTAAAAGTTGAAATGCAAAGATGTTGATGTTCTAAGATCTTGCACATAAACCAGCAAAGGACTAGGAAGCTGCATCATTCTCGTGTGTGTCTTTCCCTAGAGGACACTTCTGCCCCCGTACCATTTAACTGAAGCATAGGAGAAAGAACCTTGTACTGCTATAACTCAAAGCTATAAATGGTGGAAATATGCAGAACCTGCTACTCACCTACTCTCCTTTATTGTAATTTTCTTGGGGAAGAGGGAGACTTGTTCTATTTGCCAATTTAAGTTAGACTACTAATTGTCTTCATTTTAGTATTATAATGCTTGGTAATTCAGGATGAAGTTGTTAAAGCAGGTCAGGTAATCAGAACAGAATTTCAGTTCCTGCAGGGTAACACCTCCCTGCTCACCTCTGAAGTGCTACAATGGCAGCTCTTGTTAAAACTTTGCATGTGTGTACTGTTTCCTTATTGACACTGTACCTCATGTTCCCTATTTCAGGCTCTTATTTTAGTTCTTCACATGTTTCTCTCCTTCATACAACATTGTTAACAGAATATCTTAAGTGAAGAAAGGCAGTGGTTTGGTCAGTATCTTGTTCCTCAAAGGCTGTATTTCTGCTGAATAAAACTAGGAAATAACTAAATATATGGTTTGGACAGAATGCATGATGAGGTTTGTACTAGTGAAGATCAGGTTAGAAAAGAACAGATAAGATAGAAGTCAGAAGAGTTTTGTTAGACTGTACTGGGAAGTTAGCATAGCATCTGTCCTCTGTACCATGTTCTAAGACTTTTTATAAAGTCCATTTCTTGAATTAAAATAAGCTCAGGTACCAATGTAATTCAGTGTCTGTTTTAAGGACTTGTCCTCTTCAAGCAAACAGGAATATGGTACTTCCCATATAGTGGAAGGACAAGTTATGTCACCTGGATTTTTCATCTGCATTGTTGATTTAAAAGGACTGACTAATTAGTTGTTTATCAGTAGTACTTGAATTCAAGGATGCTAGACAGTATTTAAAAAGAGGAGGTGGGGAGAAGAGAAGCAGACGTGTCCTTTTTCCATTGAAACTGGCAGGACAAGCAGATACACAGCAGCCTTTAACTCACATTTAACCAACATCTATAATATTCATACTTCCTATCTGGCAGTTTTGCAAGTTGGCCTGAAAATTATTTTCCTCATCTCAAATTTACCTGTAGTTTAGCAGAAGAGGAATTGAGATACTGACATAACATCAGCCTCATTCCAAAGGAGCATTAGTACAGTAATCCTGGAGGGGAAAAGACCGAAAGATGAATACAGTAATCTTCTCTCAGAAACTAGCAGTTCTTAAGCATTCATCTTGCACAAATCCAATCACAGGTATCCAAGAAAAAAACCAAAATCAAGGATGCCCAAGAATTACCAGCCTCTGGAAGTCCTCTCAAAAAGAAGTTGCCTTTGCATTAGTCTCAAACCACCAGTTAAACCTTATGTATAGAATAAATATTGTAGCAGTGGTAGAGGTTAGCAGGGCTGCAGAAGATTTAAAATTCAGGGGTTGGTCTGTAGCTTTAGAGAATATATGAATTCCTGTTCTGTATTTTCTGCATGTTGGTTTGGTGGTGGTAGTGGTGTGTATGCCCAATGGTAAAACTAAATGCATGAGCCCCTTGCTTGATGCCCCACATAAAGCCAGATACTGGGGAGGTTGCACCCAACTTTTGTTGTTGCTTCCTAATGTCTTGCTGTTTGACATAGGACATCAACATCGCAGGAGATTGGATGTCACCAGCTTGCTGCCCACTGTTAACATTCAGTTCTAATCACACAGCTGACAAAGCTGTCCAGTCTCCTTCGAATGCAATGTCTCAGCTGTCTTTTGCACCTTACTAAGATTCACAGCACTTACGGTCAATAGTGTGGTAAGAGCTCACAAAGGCACACACACTTTTGTCACACTGAATTACATAAACTAAATTCTGGTGTAGCCAGAGCTGGGCACTTGCTCTGAGAACTCATATCTCTGCAGGCTGAAGTGTTGCCATTCCTGGCACTTGTGATTCATTCTCTTTAGGTAAATGTGTGCATTCTTGGCCTAGTGCACCCATGTATTACTGGGAACTGAAAAGTTCTACAAATTTAGAGCACCACTTGAAATACTACAGAAATAATTGATTTCTCTATGCCAGCATGATCTTTAAACTGGATGAGGAAACCAGTACTTGATATCATGCTGTAGAAAGCATGCAACCAAATTCCTTAAATAGTTACCCCTTGAAAAAGTTACTGGTGTTAAACTGTCAGTGTGAGCCTTTTACTTTACTATGACCTCAGCAATGGCTTTGTTCCTGTTATATCTAACTAATGTCTTGCATTTTCCTCTTTCCATCTCCTTTTGATGCAACCTGGAAGAAATGTCAAAAAACGAAGGTTCGATCCAACTCAACAAGGCCCTATCTGAAGAAATGCCATTCAAAAAGCTGCTTCTTGCACTACTGGATTTTGGGTATGATGTCTTTGCTGTAGCTACACAGAAACTAAATCAGTATGGAAGAACATGAGAATAGTAACTATAAACACAAAGTTGGGATGTTGAGATAAGTTGGAAATACTTCCTCTATTCACCTTTCTCTTGTTAACATTAACTGATAAGTGGTACAAGCAAACTGCTTCAAAAAATCAGGTGTTTTTTTCCTTTTCTCAAATTAAGAAGGAGACACACAGACCAAGTGCAATAAGAGAACTGTTCCAAAATAATGGAATTGCAAAAGATTCTTTCCCAGCCTGCTGGCACTCTGACTTCACTTGAGTTCGCATGACTTCCTTTTTCTTATCAAACTCCAGTGGCATGAGGAGCTAATTTTGAAAGGGTAACCTGCATGGCTCACATACAAAGAACCAAGTTAGCAAGCTGACCCCAAGCAGAATCTGCAGCCCAATAAATACAAACCACAGGGAAGCCAGTGCCAGGCTTCAACAGCTTTTCCAGCCACGCAGTGCATTCTGCTGCTGGACTTGAGGGTTCCCTGCTCCATGAGCTCACTGTCCACCTTGGACAGGAGCCTCTTGGGTATAGAAGCTAATGAATGATGGATGGAACTCTTCCAAGAAGGAAAAAGTGTAAATATGGAAATAAGATTTTGATGTATCATTTTCACAGATTATATATAAAGATATATATATGAGAGAAAAGAATTTCCATATAAAAAGGTTCTATTCTTTATGTAAATCTATTTTTGATGTTGGGTTTGGTTTTGGGTTTTTTTTCCTCCCCTTTTTTCTGTAGCATGTCGTACAGCAGATGTTCTGGGCTTGCTCAAAAAAGGCAGATAACAGCATGCAGATGCAGGGAGTTCTAACACCAAACAGATGAGATCTGACGTTTGTATGCTTGAAACCAAAAACAATTAAAATGTATAAATGCATATCTATGTATTGACTATAAGTCTGAATTACTTCTTTTGGCTGTTATACAGACTTTTCCATGATATAAGTAACACACTCTCAAACTAATCACAGAAGTGCCAAGCTCTTTTTTTTTCTTTTAAGAAATGCAACTTTTTTTTCTTGCCTAGATCCTGTAAAATAAAAACTTAAATAAGCCTTAAAGTACTCAAAAGATGTTAAAGCTTGGAATGAGCTATTCTTCTCTTGCCTTCTGCCCATCCACTCGAAGCAGCTTGCAAAGGTGACTGACCTTTTTAACTCACTCCCTGTATCTCTTGGATGCATGTCACTTTTTAAAGTTTAATGCAAGATTAATACTTTGACCCTTGGCTACTGATAGCCTGTTACCATCACAATGTGTGCAAAATCCCAGGTAATTTCAGGTGTGTTTTCATTACTTTTAGAGACACCTTCTGCACAAACATAGATTTTTACAGAGTAGTCCTGGGCAGCAGTCTTGTGTCCCTAGGAACCAGGCTCACCTGGCTGCAGCTGCCTTGAGAAAAGTTTGTGAAGAGGTCTAGTTTAGGGCTCTCTTAAAGTACAGAGCAGTCTGGCTCCTTTTAATCTTGACTTAAAACTTACATCATTGGTAAGTGAAGTAACTGAAAATTTAATTGCTGTGTCTGATAATCAGAATGAAAGACTTTTAGATCTAATTTAAAAGTTGTAGTTTAGTAACAACAGAAGCCCAGTTACACTACTTCCTGCATCTTTGTTCAGAGGAAATCCATTTCCCAAGTTAGCTTTAAGAGCCAAAACATTAAAAAAATGCTGCAGACATTTTCCTGTGAGTTAGAAAACCTCATTTCAGTTATTTTTCTTATTATGATAATGTTCAATTCAACAGTCTCAATATATTGGTTTTGATTCACAGTTATTATTAAATATTTTCAATCAGCTTTAACATAATCACATTTACACTTACTACATTATAAGTTAAAGGTGCTGCACACAGGTAGTTGACATGAATAGAAATTATAAACCTTATTCTGAAAATTTCTTGCTTGGCTTTAAGCAGAATTAAATTAGTGACATTTCTCTGACGACAAACCAAAAATACTTGCAACTGTATTTTGTTTCTCTAAAAATGCTGTGATTGGGAACATAATGTCTAACTTTTTTCAGGTTCTGCTTCCAAAGCAAGCATAACCCACAACAGAAACACCAGTGGTATCAAAAATACAATAAGTAAAGTCAACTGGATATACATAAACTACCTGTGTAATAAACCTTGGAGAAGCATTTCACAAACAACATTGTTAGTGTGTGATGTGATGTTTTAAATCAGACCACAGTGGTCCCCAACTACTATGTATATATGTTCAGTGCTGGAGTAACTTTTTTATTTACACCAGCAGTTTCATAGCAATTAGGATTTCTTGACTGAATTTACGCTCCAGTCCTCAGCCATTGTGTGTATGGGAAGAACACACTTCCTGCTCTGTGTGCACACAACACAAATGACAATACAGCTCAGAGTAGGTACAGGCTGAAGTGCTTCCTGTGCTGGTAGACAGTTAAAAAACTGGATTTGATAGGTGTTGATTTTGTACATCCCCCTGGCTGTGCTTTGGGAAGTGCATATCCATTTAGCAGTAACTTGTTCATCGCAAAGCGTCACCAAAAGAAGACCAGGTTGACTCTGCCTCCATTTCATCCACTCTACATTTGCTCCATTATTTACCTATTCAGCTGGACAAGAAACTGTGGTAACTGTATAGCTCATTCCAGTCTGCTGCATGATCTCACTGATTTGATCTGATACTCCTAAAAGAGAAGTCTGCCAGGCAAATTAACAGCTGTATAGGTGCATGGTCAAGAAACAGATTACTTAAGGCTGGAGTCTAACCAATTTTTCTTTACTATGCAAAGATGGGTATTGCACAAACAGATGAGACAAATGTCTGAGGAAATGCCATAGAATACTTGAAGTTATGTTTTAAGCCTAATCAATCATGTTTTATATTCATTACTGCTTCCACTGTTACTCTTACTTTTAAAAATGTTTTGTAATTATTTTTTTAAGTGCACAACTCGATGTTATTATAAATCAAGTTTTTGTTTGAAGTTAATACTCATTCATATCCTGTTGGCTTCTAATGAATGGAAATTCAATAGTCCTTGTTTTGCATCTTAGCAAGATGAGTATTAAAAATGTCATGAACATGGAATGGAGTAGTTTTTAATTTTCAATTTTTTTTCTTATTTATTCTCTCAGTTTAATTTGATTTCTGTGTTCAAAGAATCATCACCTTTGTAGTAGTGAAAATTGAATGGAGCTTTCTTTTATGAAAGATCTCAAACTGTGTCAAATCTCACAGTGAGGCTCTGTCTGTGGGAGGACGCTGCACACAGCGTTTCCGCCGTGCATGGAACCAGCGCCTCTGCACCCAGGATGGGCCCAGCCTGCTTCAGTCCCAGCTGCTGGCTACACTGAGTTCAGTGAGACCCGGAGGGTTTTGTTATTTGAGGGAAGCCTTTTCCAGCTCAAAACTCTGAATTATACAATTACAAGAAGTCCAAAATAAGGCCCTTGAAGTATTCTTTAAATAATTACATCATAACAACCAGATACTATGGCCATCACTTTAATGGAATACTGTATGAAACTCCATTTCTCTTTTCCTTTTTTGCCAGACTAACTCTAGTGGAGCCAGCCTGGGGAAATATAATGCATGTATGTCACAGTTACCAGATAACTACTGATATTTTTTTGTTTTCTCCAGCTCCAGACAGGGAAACAAAATATACTTTTGTGTTAGTATCTCCCAAGGTTCTGTATGAAAGCATCTTTCTCATTTAGAATGATAGAGTGAGGGAACACTCTCACTAATGGATCCACTATTATCCACATCTATTTTCTGTCATTTAAATATAGGATTTATCCATAAACTCAATATAAACATGCAACATTTGGACTATAATTAGAATAGACAGTCATTCCTTAAAATAGGAGTTAAGTCTTTTGCAGCATACGAATAGAAAAACAATATAGAGACAGATGCATATCTGCTTTTGATTTCACAAGAAAAAATTCTTAGAATTGTTTTTGAAAACTTGCTCAGTTCCAGCACAAACACTGAAGATTGATCTCGCTGGGGCACTTACCATTATGAACGAAATGAACACAACACCAAGCCACATTGTATAAACCCAAGAAAGCCTCTTTTGTTCTAAATGAACTTCCCATAGAGTCCTACCTACAAGAGCTGAAAAGTTAATTTAACATGAATCATCCATCAGTAATAGCACAGAGACTGTTTAAGTGCCCACAGAAAGCTTAAATAAAAAAAAGGTAATTAAGAATTTTAATAGTAGAGATGCTCAAACCAGTACAATTGAAAGCAAAAGGTCACAAAAACATTATCTTAAAGCTACACACACTATAATTCAGTTCAGTGATTTATTGTTCACAACTCAGCAAGCACATTGTTGTAGGTTTGTGGAATAAGTTATTTAGTGGGAACAGGTAACACAAGAGGGGACACAACCCCTAAATAAGTACAAGGACTCCACATCAGACCAGCATCACCAGCCACTTAACGCATTATTTCTGAGCAACCACAAACTGCTGAGGGCAGCATAATTATGAATGCTCTAATTTGTAGAAAACCCATAATCAAGTGTCAGTTGATTTTTTTCTTATTGAAATTTTCTTCCAAAAAAGCTTGGTTTTGTAATAGTCATGGGATAGCCCTCATCTTTACCACTAATACTGTAAGAGGCCGTGCTTTAGTGTGGCACTTTCTGAGCCAGTATAAGAATTTCCCCCATCAAAGCTGATAAAGCATGGAGGAACTTAAATGTATTTTACATGGTCCAAGTCCAGTTGTCAGACTTCTTAAGCACAACACTGCACCACTGTATATCATACATTCACAGATTTCCTCAGCCATCAGTCCAGCTGCTGGAGGCTTTGAATTTGTTTTGGAGACTGTGAAGCAATGCTTGCATCTGCAGTACACAGAGAAGCTGAGAGAAGGGCTGGTTATTGCAGCTGTATTTAACTGGTGACAAAGGCACGAGCACGACACACTCTTTACATTACACACCGGTAACATGCTGTGGGTTATAACATCGCTTTGCCTCTTGTGCAGAAAGAAACTGTCCCCACACAACGTGCTGCTTCACTGCAGTCTAACCTGGACACTGTCCAGCCAAAAAACAGCACAGGCAAACTGCTTTTGACTGGTTTCCTATCTCCAGCTGAGATGATCATCAGTTTATTCTCATGAATGAAAAATGTCTAAATATCTCAAATCTACCCAAGGGTTACAGAAGAAAATGGCACCAGCAGCACCAACTGTTACCCCTGTGAGCCTGCAGCTTTGACAATGTCCTAAGGACCCTTGATGGGAGCTGTGGTGAACAGCACCTTGTGCTGTCAAGCTGAAGGAAGTGCCCAGACCCCGCCAGCACAACACACCCCGCTTTTCCACTGGGTCAGTGGTCCGAGCTGTGTGGCAGCAGCGCTGGGGACACCTAAAGCTCACCTGTCTATAGCAAAGCCTGACTTTCAGCCTTAGTGCAGTCACACAAAGATGCTTCCACTCATCTCTTCAGCTTATGTAAACAGAGATGTTTATCTCCCTAACAAGGACCTCTTCCCAAAACACGATTTCTAGCAGTCTGGTTTGCTCCAAAGCACACCAATAACTGTCTAATTAGAGAATAAATGTACAGAACTTGCAGTAGCAGTGCTCATGGTTTTGTCAAGCAGTCTCAATCTGTTCTTTCAAAGAGAAGGCTCAAGTTACTTTTAAAAGTAAGTACAAGGACCACAGTCTAAACCTCCATACTCCATTCATATATTTATGTTGGGATTTAACATATTCTGACCATCCATTTCCTCCCCATACCTTTTCCCTTGTCAACATGCCCCACTCTGAGAGTGGCACAACAATGAAATCAGGTGGAGGCAAAGTACACAAGCAAGCCTGTTTCCTATGGAGTTAGTCACTTCTTCCCTATTTCCTTTCATGTACATCTGGACTCTGTATTGCTATTTCAAGAGTTGCTCCATTATGAAGTTACTCTTACAGATATTGTTAACAATAACATAGTTTACAGACAATGAATGCTTGACCAGGATTTCTGTGCAATGAGAAAGCAGTTCCAAGAAACGGAACTATTCTAGTGCCCTCCAGCATTCACTGAAAAGCTTCAGGAAATTATAAAGATTTTAACTTCTGCTTTGTGTAATGAGGAGGTCCTGAACACAAGACTGAAAATTGCCTCATTTGCAGAAGGAAAGAAACAATTGCCTTCCATTACAGAACTCTATCTGTGTGCTGTTGGATCAGAGGTCTGGGCAGGTAGGTAAAAGATTCAGGTCTCATTACATTTTTGCTTCAGTTTTCCTTCCTCTGATTTGGCTGGGCATTTTCACTTCAAACACAAGATCTCTAGGACAGGAACTGTTGTCAATGCAAAGGTGACCTTTACACCTAGGCCAGGGAGCACTGGTTTTAGGCAGAGCTGGTTGGCTGATAAGTTTGAGACAAACACCCTCCCCAGGTATTAAAAAAAATTAAAATCTTCATGAAATATGCAGCTTTTTAGCTGTGCCGAATCAGTAATAGGATAAGAAATAAAGGACCTTGTTAAATTAAACTATAGTCTTTTCAGAAGGTCCAGATTAAACTCACTACTTAGAAATTCACTCTAGTCTCACCTTTGTGGCATCTCCTTTGAAAATAGGTTTTAAAGGATACATTTGTGAAATAAAAATGGGAGTTTCAAAGGCTGAGTGGCCTGACCTGTTAAAAAAAAAAATAAACTATATACTTAATAAAAAAAAAAAAAAACCCAATGTTCTATCTGCCTCTATCACATGGTTCCTTACTGATAATGTATGGGTTTTACTCATCTGAGTATTCTAAATGACAGAGCTTGTACTCCTTCATTCAGGAAAGTCATTCAAGAAGGCAGATTTCTCAGCCAATAAATTGTTCATGACAGATCTTGCACATTAAAAACCCCCAACTTTCTCCTCTGACAATAGCAGTAGTGTACTTATAAGGTTTCACATCTGTGGTTTGAAGAGTTGCAAGTACTTTATAAGTGCCAAAGAACCCTAGTAGGAGCTACCAGCAAAACACAGAGCAAGGCAGATAGTCCAGCAAACAGTCTGAGAATGAGCAGGCAACCAAGGAGAGCCAAAGATCCCCCAATTCCCTTTCACATGAGACAGAATAGCCTCATTACTCTCCAGAATCTCCTGTGACCTATTTCCTGGCCTGAAATAATTTGCTATCCCTTTCCCCAATTTAATCTTGAAGACTATTTTCACCAAACAACTTTGAGTGGGAATGTGCAGGCCACATTCCCATGGGGTCGTGGCTGCCAGGGGAGTGTCTGTGCTGCAGGATGAGTGTGACAGTGGCAGGGCTAGCACCCCTCCTTGGTGGCCCACTGGCATAGCCCAGGAGCTGCCCTGAGGCAAGCGTGCTCGAACACCCTTTTCTCCCAAGAGCTGCAGGAAAGAAACACTCTCAGAGAAAGAAAAGGTAGGAGGCACCACATTGCAATCCTGCTCAGCCTCAGGAAAGAATGCACTGTGAAAGTGCTTTTCTTCCCCAGATTTGGCTATAACTCTCTGGGAGAAACTGATCCTGTAACAGCCTTGTTTTTTTAGATGTTAGCGGCAGTTTTATGAAAACACGCTTCACTGAACTGCTCTTCTAGCTGTGACATACCCAGGGTGACTCTCCTGTCTGCCCGGAGTGCTGAAGGTGAGAAGGGTTTCTCCATTATCTGTGGGAACATGAGGAAGCAGGAGGGCTGAGTCCGGAAGAGCCAATTACTTTATTCTGGAGCATGTTGATATCAGTCCAGCACCCAAATGGCAACGAATCCCTTAATTCAAAAACCAATAGTTGTCTGGCTATAAATACCCAGAATGCCATTAAAATTAATCAAAAGCTCTCTAACTGGTTAATGTGAGACAACTTGCCCAAAAGACACAAACAATTAACTTTTAATGTACTATACTAATCAGTTTGGGGTTCTTTCTTATTTTCTTGGAATGTTTAAGTCTAGAGAGAAATGTGGTCACATCCTTTAAAAAGGTCATTTGCATTTATAGTGTCACATATCACCAGATTTTGTTTTCAAAAATATATATTAATTTTTTTAACCAACGTTGCTTAGCTTGCACTTGTAAAAATACCTGCTCCACATGTCTTTTCAAAGCTTGTGTTAAATACATCTGCCAGGAGAAGTGTTACCTCTTCCACAAATTGATTTAAATAAGTGGCTTCAACAATGAAGCCAGTTCACACTTGTGACATGTCACCTAAATTTACTCTTTGGGAAACACTCCAAATATGGCCCTGGAGACAGAGCCGCTCACATGCAACAGTTGGTAGGCATAGAGAGACACATTATCACAGAAAGACAAATCTAGTCTAATGGGGAGCTGCAGTTCCTCAAACCTTCTAGCAGAAGGCCACTTCTCAGCATAGGCCAGAGACATGCCAGGGTGTCCACAGGGCTTCAGCTCCTGGCACAGAAATACCCTGGTCTCCTGCCTGTCCCGTGTCTTGTCTGCCAGCTCCATGGAAATGTTTCAGGTCATCAGCAATAGTGTACAGCACTGAAGAATTGTATGTTTATCTTTCC
This sequence comes from Ploceus nigricollis, assembly GCA_013399945.1. Lineage (NCBI taxonomy): Eukaryota > Metazoa > Chordata > Aves > Passeriformes > Ploceidae > Ploceus > Ploceus nigricollis. The sequence continues at coordinate 387,580 of VXBC01008957.1, read as the reverse complement.
ACTGGTTAGAACTGCTTAAGTATTGCATCACACCCAGTGACTTTCCTGCTGGCCTTTTCAACAGAGAATAGACCTAGAGGGCTGTTTAGAGCAGTGTGGGGTCATCAAACACTTTGGGAATAGAGATTCAATCCACCAAAAGAAAAAAAAAGACGACATCAAAGGTTTAAAAAAACAGATTTAGATACTCAAAGCTCTCTACATATCATCTTAAAAATGAATAAAATATAGCTGCAGACTTTAGATCAAGTATTTAATTTCATTTCCAAGAAGCTTTTAGGTATGTTTGTCAGTGAGCCAATTTTAAGGACAGTTTAATCTTCTGCTTAAGAGAACTGGAAAAGTTAAAATGGGAGTAGGATTCCACACTCTGCCTTTATGGATTTTGAAGAGAAATCAAGCCTCTGCCAGGTACTATGAATTAAAAGCTAACAGACCTTTGGGTATCCCCCACTCTGAGAATCACAAGTTTTGCCTTTGCTGTCACTTAGCCAAGTTTCACATAAGGCTGGAATCATTTGGAACCCAATTCAGCAAAACCCAAACTTTCAGCTAAGAATATGTCTGTGAAGCATTTTTTCAGTAAGCCTAAAACAGGTGCCTTTCATCATGTGGGACATTTTAAAAAGCTTAATATTGTGTTCAGGTGTGGCTGCTTATGGAAGGAGCAGGCAAGCTGTGCATCCCATCACATGTTACTGTCTCTAAGCCTCAGTGGTGAATCTCTTCTTTTATGTGTAAATGCTTACTTAGCTCAAGCAACCATAAACCACTGCCTACTAACTTAAATGTTAATTTTAATCCACCAGAAGTTTTGCTGGGAGCAAATGCAGGAAGGAAGCAACTCTGTATATAGTTATTTATACCTTTGCTCTGTTCAAAATGCAAATAGCAGTGAAATGGCCTCCTACTTTTCTTACTTATCCCTTATTCCTTCTCTCTGATAATTTAACCTTTTGTTTTATTTTATTTTTATATTTTTCTGGTAGAAATAGCATCCTTTCTGTAGTATAACATGGTCTGAAACATCTGTCTCATCTATGAGTAAATAATCTCTGTCTCATCTGTGAGTAAATAATCAATTTTTCTTGATAAAAATATCCTTCTGCAAATTACTCTGGATATGATCTACAGCTCATGTGAATTATATTCATAAGATATGGAGACCCACAGAAGATATGAACACTGGCTGCCAGGGGAATAGATCATGTCCTGGAGTGAAAGAAAGGTTAAGAAGGGCACAGAAAGCGTGACTGAGGGAGTGTGTGGAACTGAATGAGACGGCCAATCCTGGTACGTTTCTTCTCCACTAGGAGGCTGAGGTGATCAATCTAATTATCAAAAACCTCTTTCCCAGAAATAGACTATAAGTGCTCTGGTTCAAAGGGAGCAGAATGTAGTAGGCTCAGGAAGTATGTGTGGAGCCAACTATTTTATCTGCAGCAGTATTTCCCTTGAGCAGCAACTCTCATTTCTGTGAGAGCCCCTGGTTCAATACCCTTGAGCCTGCCAGGATTCTGAGTGGAATGAAACCAATGTTGTTCTTGATCCAAAACCAGATAAAGTGCACCCCAGAAGGGGACTCAAACTCACTTCTTAACAGTTAATCCACAAAGGTTGCAGGTTGACAGAATTTATCAACTCACAAGAAACATTTTATCATTTCCTTTTCATTTGGCTCTACCCTTAACAACATGGGGGACAGTACTTAGAGTGACACACCACAGATACAGAAACAGCAGCAAAAACCACTTCTGTGGCATTTTAATCTTGCTCAGCTCTGGCCTCTGCAGCCAGGCCAACCATGAACACAAGCAGCCCCAGAGCCTCTTCTACCCAGGAACTGCCTAGAGGTTCCATCACAACACTCAGATCTTACCTGCACACTTTCTTCTCTTTTGCCTGGTTCAACCCCCAAATACAGAGGCAAGGAGAAGTACACTGGCTACCCACTTGCCAAGAGGGCTCCAGATTGCACATGGGTCCAGAGTCAGGTACATAGCAGACTTTAAAAAGAAACAAATAAAACCAAAAGCTGATCCTTAAGGATCATTTCAGCCCTAGAACCCAGGAGAAGAAAGTCTACTGGAATAGCCTGTATTCAACAGCACAGAGAAGAAATATTGGAGATCCTACGTAAGAGAGGTTTCCTCCACCACGTTGCAAGGGTCCCTTGCAAGGTATTACACACTTAATTTCATCCTGAAGTCTGTTTCAGCAGTTGGTGACCACTCTTCCCACCATTCCCAAACTCACACTTCTAGCCAAATAAATGGAACATTTGCAAGTTGGCCAAAGTCCATAGTACAGCTACTCACAAGGGTTCTAGCCAGTGTTCTCTCATCCCAAAAAAGTTCCTTGCACTTTTGTTAAACAGTAGCATTACTTACACAAAATACACTTTGACAGGCATTGCTTATTGAGGAGATAAAGCATCAGAAGACAAGCAGTGTTTATCGGTATGGGCACGTCGCAAGACCCACGGTTTGGAAAGGAAGTTGCTTCTCCATTTGTATGGACTGGATGCACAGAAAGAACACAAACTATAAAGGTATTGATGAACACCAGAGAAGTCAGAGTCTCAAGCCAACTTTCCAGCTGATGTGAACCAGTGCAGCCCCACTGTCTTCAACTAAGATAAGCCTTATGCTACTGAAACAGAGTTGCTTTCTGGAGAAGGAATTATGATTCCACATGCAGAGATAAAAGGGAGCTGCCAGTGAAAGCCTTGGAAAAACAAATAGTTTGCTGCCCAGCTGGTGTGGACTGGTGCAGCTGCACTGGCTTCAGACATGCAGCAAGGTGCTACATGATTTGGCCTAGAAACTACAGAGTGAGGAAAAAAAGAATGGTCTCACCTGCCTATTGCTTCAAATAGCTGGTGTTAAAGTTCTGCCCAACACTGGTTATCAGCATGGTCACAGAGCCCCAGCTCTTTGAGTAGTATGTTTTCTGTATGCAAGGGGAACACAGCAGGCACAGTGAGCACAGGCGGAGTTGTCAGTTGCAGAGTTGTGCTCAGGCTTTTCCCTCCATGCTGCACCTAACAGGAGACAGCCTTTTCATCAATGCTTTCCTTTCACTTGCCTACTAGCTTAACTCATTTCTCCAACACATTGAGGTTTTCCAGCTGCTACACAGAAGTCATAATCCTGCTGAGAACCTCACAGAGAGAAAATGCAACAACAGTAGACCATATTATTGTTCTTGGGAGGGAAAATGGAACCAGACCATCCCCCTCCGCTGGAGAATGTACAGCCCTCCAAGTTAGCTCTTCTTCAGGTAAAGTTATGTAAATTGAGCTGCAGTGGGCAGCTCAGCCCAACTACTTCAATGAATGCCTTTAAGTGGAGCCCTTCTGTGGCTCTTCTCTGGGTCTCTACTTCAACTTCCATGAGCTGCAGCATGCAGGCTGAGCCCTAGCCAGCAAATAGCTCTAGTCGTGCCACAAAGATTCCTGCTCAGAGGTGGAGGGATCTGCAACAGCCAAGCAACTAAAGCAACATGCCTGAGGTTTGAGCCAGCCCTGGACAACATGAGCTCCAAGGGCAGACTTGCTTTCTACTCTTCCCCTCCTGCCCCCCCGCCGGTGCAGCAAGGGGAGGGCCGCAGCTTTGCCAGGTCTGTTAACTCTTCCACCCCGCTGTGCAACCCCTTCCCCTCGGCCAGAGGCAGCACGGCCACCAGGCTGCCCCTGGAGGGCCGGGGTCCGAAAGCAGAGGAGGACAGGCGGGACGCAGAAGCAGAGCAGACTTGCAGCAAGGACAGCTCCGCACAGAGAATGCGGGAGCTCCGGGTGCCCGGGAGCAGCGGCCGGGCCCAGGGGGTGGGGGCTGCTCTCGAGCCCTGACGTAAAAACGAAGCGGGGCTGCCCGCTCCGGCTTCTTAAGGAGCGCGGCGNGGCAGCGGGAGGGACAGCGGGAGCTCAGGGGCGCTGCGGGGCGGGAGCGGCGGCGGGCGCTGCCCGGAGCCTCGGGAGCTGCGCGGGACTGCCCGGGGATGCTGCACCGGAGCGGGCACCCGGCCCGGGACCGGCTGCGGCAGCTGCACGGCCGAGGGACTACCGTAACGAGAGCCGTGTTATTAGATGATAATAACAATGAGCCTTTGTTATTTGATGATAATAACAAATTAACTTATTAACTTTTCAATTTTATTGTAAGGCATTATCCATGCCAGGGAGTGGAGCAGGAGGCTACACTGCAAGGAGAAGCAGGGATAGGGGGGAGGGTGGGAAAAGTCAGAACCGGGAAGTGTAAATAGCATTCACACACACACAAACTTTAATGTATGGACAGAAAGACCAACAGATTGGAGGGTGTAGGGGAGGAATTGCATGGAAGCATTCACCACATGCACAGGTAAGAGATTAATGAAATCTGGCGTTTCTTGGGCATCCCCTCCAGCTCTCAACTATCTAAAAAAAATACAGTCTTGAACCTTGTGGAAGACTAACAGCACAGTGCTGCCTGAGTTTGACCAGACCATAAGGACTAGTGGCCTTTGCTGCTGGCCCTTACTAATGCCATGCACATCATACTTTCAGGGACACTGATTCTCATATTAATGCCCTACCAACTCCTTGCCCAGAGCTGTCCCCTTGTTTTGACAAATCCAGAACCCTTGTCTTAGCCAGTTTTGTAACTTATAAAGTTTAGAATAAGTGCTGTGGAGCAGAAAATGCAAAGCAACCAGTTCAGTTTTTAACCTGTACAAATGAGATGGGCTCTGTCAAAGTCACAGAACCATCATTTAAAGGATTTTAGTATTATTATTTAGCATTATTAGCTTCTTTTAGTATTATTCCTTTGTTTGAAAAATCTGTTGTTGCTGGGGCTCCCCACCCACTGTCCTGTGTCTGTCTCCGCACCGTCATGGTCATATTTGAGACTGCTAAATTGCTTTGAAAACCAGAAACTTGATAAAGTTAACTCTGTCCCTTGAAAAAGTCTCAGTAAACAGACATATGTGCATACTGCATGGCACACAGATGTCTGTGCCCAGTGGAAGGGCTCTGATGCACAAACAAGAATGAAGTAGTGACTCACAGGATGTTTTTGGCTTGCTTCTGAGAAAGCAATCAAAGCCTGCCTTGTGGAGTAGGGTACAGAAGAATGATGTTTCTTGGGGATCTTGGAAGCAGCAGGAGGACAGCCCTATTACTACAACCACTGTCATAAGTGACATCCACTAGGCAGTGCAGTGTGGGAAGAGCAAGCTGTTCCTCTTTTGTTCCTTAAATGCAATGTTCAGGTCCAGGACTGTCAAGCCAACTCTTGTCACAACACCCTAACTCGGAGTGACCGTAGGCAGCTGGGGGGTAAAGTCTGAATAGTCTGAATACCTCAAAAATATTCCCAGAACCTGACCAGGTAGCCAGACAGGGGGTTAAATAAGAATAACATTGCTAGGACTGAAATCTCTGAGAAGTCCTTTAGCTCTACAATGAAATATATTCCACAAAGCAGACTACTCTTCCCTAGTCTCACACACAGGCTGTGGTTGGGCTACTTTTCATGTACAATCCCTTTGCATATCAATATCCTGCCTTTGGCATTTTTCTTCACATAGCAAAGGAACGCTTCTTCAGGATCACTCATAGAAGAGACTTTCTGCACAAAAAGCCAATTGCTTATCTAGCTCATTAAAAGAAGTAGCTTCCCCACCCCCAACAACCAAACTGAAAATGTACAAGCATGAATACATGAATACTCAGCAGATCAGCACATACATTAAACAGAATTTTTTCCTAAATGCTGATCTCAGATGTAGCTGATTTCCACAAATGGGAAGTTCTCCATATGCCATGAGCTACACTAAAAACAACCCCTCAAACTTGTTCAATATCACAAATGCTAGAAGCACGTTAGAAAATACAACAGAGAAGTATGTACTAGAAATGAAATCTGATGGAGACAACAGGGCCTTTCTGTCCACAAAAGGTAATCATTCTCAGAATTTCTACCTATCCATTACAGATACTACTTAGCAAATTTCACAGTTTTACCAGTCAATTCTCAGTGATCTGCAATACACATCTATACTTTTAAATATACATAAATACATCTCAGCACATGAAAGACACAGACCTGTTAGAGCAAGTCCAGAGAAGGGCCACGAAAATTATGAGGAAGGTGAAGCAGCTCTCCTGAAAAGACAGGCTGAGAAAGTTGGGGCTGTTCCACCTGGAGAAGAGCAGGCTCCAGGGAGACCTTGTTGCAGCCTTCCAGTACTTACAGAGGGCCTGTAAGAAAGATGGGGACAGGCTTTTTAGCAGGGCCTGTTGCAAGAGGACAAAGAGTGATGGTTTCAAACTGAAGGAGGATCAATTTAGATTAGATAAAAAGAAAAAAATCTTTTACAATGAGGATGGTGAGACACTGGAACAGGCTATTAGGAGAAGTGGAAGATGCCCTATCCCTGAAAACAGTTCAAAGACATGTTGGACAAGACTCTGGGCAATCTGATGTGGTTGAAGTCCCTGCCAATGGCAGAAGGTTGGACTAGAGACCTTTAAAGGTTCCTTACAACCTGAACTGTTCTATGATTCTATATGCATGGGTATATGTTGTACAATACAGCTGCTATGTGATGGCTTTGCTATACCCTCTTTTCAGAACTGTTCTGCCCTTTAGCACCTAAACCACTCCTGATCAATGGCTGAATCGAAACCTGCAATAATTAGAACCATTAAAACATATTTTTTGACCTGCTGTCCACTGATCCTTGTGATTCTGAAGACTATTTTAAAGGGCTCATAAAATTTTGAGAAGCGTGAGACTGCCTAAAAGCTTAAATTATGTAAAAAGGAATGGATTTTTACTGAAAAATATTTGGGATCTGTAAAGCAAAAATGCCAAAAAATTTTCAATATTAAGTACTTCCAGATAAGACAGTTCATCATTCAGATCTGAGATGATTAAAAATTTTTACACATGCTTCTGCCACACAGAGCATTGTAACTCCTCTAGTATTTATATACATGCAAAAAGCATACACAAATCTTTAAGGAGCAGAGAAACAATATTTAAGTGCCTTGCATATCATGTAAAGTAACAGGATTTTATTCCTGCATCTAAGAGTGAAACTTTTTCAGCTTCTCTTGGTTTTCTTATATTTCAGTGACATAAGGGATCTTGGAAGCAGAGGAAGAATCCACTGCACCATGAGACTCACCTGCTCTCTGTTACTCATGGCAGTGTTCTGGGTGACACCTTTCCTCTGCCATAGTCAAATTGATCCACTGGCTCTTGGGCGGGCAGACCCCCAGTGCTGGGAATCCTCCTCAGCTGTTTTACTGGAGATGAGGAAGCCTCGCATTTCTGACTCTGTCAGTGGCTTTTGGGACTTCATGATCTTTCTGAAATCCTCAGAGAACTTGAAACATGGGGCTTTGTTCTGGGACCTGGCTCAGCTCTTCTGGGATATCTATGTGGACTGTGTGCTCTCCAGAACCCATGGGCTGGGGAGAAGGCAGCTGTCAGAAGCTGTCAGAAGCCAGAAGACAGCTACTCTACATTCTCAGTTCACAGGGAGAAACCAAGGTCACTACCCCTTTAATATGCATCTAATGGGCAATAATTAGAGTCTGGTGGGAAAGAAAAGAGATTGAGGCCTATTGTGCTATGTGGTAATAATACAGAAAGAGAAGACAGTGCTGTGCAAAAACCCCCTACTCCTCCCAGTGAGGTGTAGAGCTGTGTTTATGTTCAATGTGATCTCAGTAAAAATTTTACCTCCAAACAACCTGAACTCTAACAAGTTTTTAAGCTTTTAAGTTTCAGTTTGATAGGGCAGGAAAAGCAGCAGAAAGTGTAATACAGGAGGATTCAAACAAAGAAGGCAGCTCAGCAACTGAATATACCAATATATTCTTCCACACCAGCATTTTTACCACAGTTGTGCTATGAACAGGCTAGTTCTGAATTCCCCATTCTGAGAGGAATGCATTGCACTGTGCTGTTGGGGAGAGTGGCAGCCTTTTGGCAGAAGGGTAAAGGTGTGTCTGCTTGCCATCTAGCAGTCAGCCACTAGCTATTTTTCATTTCCATACTGGTAACTTTACCCAACACACAATGGAAACAGACCTCAGATTTAGATGCATGCAGGCTTTCAGACACAAGTACAGCTTCGGGAAGAACACCACTACCTGTGACACTAAATGCTGCAGTTCCTAGTCTCCAGGTTCCCAGCCCCCTCTCCATATGCATGTCAATTACCATCCTCATTCCCAAAAGGGAGACACAGCATAGCTTTTCCTAAATCTCAGTCCCTTCCAAGGCTTCAGTTCTGATCCTGCTACCAACAGATACATGCTTGCCTGGAGAATATCCACTTTCAGATAGAGGTAGGTGCTATAATTTGATGGCGAGGTAGAAGTGCTGTTTCCATCACCAACAGTGTAGTGCATGAGCCCACAGTGAGAAGACAGAACTGCCTTTACACTTCAATGGATTGAGACCCTTATCTCCGCTTCCTAGAGCAGTGTCTTAGTTATTAAGATGTTTGGGGGGAATGTTCATGGAATAATGAAGAGCCTCTCTGAGCAAGTACCCATTAGAGTGTCTCTAAAAAATGGACTTGAACTCAGGGTTCTTGAACCCCAGGAACAATACACCACTGGACCATCCCACTCTTGCCCACAGACCTTAAACATTTTTGAGTACTGAAAGCTAGAATCTGGGATAGGAAGGACTGAGAGGTCCTTACCCTATTACCTACAGGCAGTATCCTGAACTTTGAAATAGGAGTTGAGTTTGAATCAATCCCCTGAGACTGAAAAACTCACACACACAGGGTCAATTTGTAATCTACGAGTCAAACAACCACTGCCTGCAATTTAAAAGCAAGGACTGGATCCTATCCTGCTCTGCAAAGAATCTGAGCTCTGACTGGATCTTTACTGTGTTGGCATGCAGCACAGAACCTACTTCTGGTTTCCAAGTGGTCTTAGACATCACACAGGCAACAAGTTGCTCAGTCCTTACCAGACTGACGCACTTTTGGGTGCAAACAGAATCCAGCTTTAGACACACAAGGCAGTAGGATTGTCAAATCTGAGATAACCCTTCCAGGTTGAAGCACTCGATTATTTCTTGTTTGGGATTGCAGCTTTGAATAACACTGTCTAAACTCCCACTTAGCCTTTTGCTTACACCTGGCTCTACAAATCACACTGTGATTTTCCTATACAAAGAGCTTTTGTTCTAGTCAAGATTAAAGAGTAACAGTCTGATGTATTTTGAAGAATCAAGTTAAGGGTTTTATGATAAATTCTGACTATTCTTCACTCTAATACAAAGACATTTTAAGCACTACTAAGTATTCACACCCTCTTTGTTTTGTGAATTGTAATCAGTTAATCTGGTTTCTCTGTACAACTGATTAACATCAGTCTGTCACAGGCAGCTTATAGAAGTGACAGCCTAATTTTTTTTTAGAGGAGCTATCTAACTTCTCATCCAGGTCTCACAGTTTCTTAACAAAACCAGCTGTTTTAATCTTTGTAACCTGTGGTCCAACTGCCTTATTTCACCAGTGAAAGTAGAAATCAATTGGTAATAATTGCAGATAGAAATGGCATAGCAAATGATGAGGAATAGAATTTGCACTTCTTATGTATAGAGGTACAAGCCCGTTTTCTCAGCCCCATGAGCAGCACTAATGGCACTGAAATTACCTTGTGTACTTCACATCTACATGGGCAGGTATAAATAGCTTTCAGTAGGCTTGTTCCAGAAATCCAAAAATAAAGCAAATTTTCTTGTTTTATACTGTTACTTTTGCAACAGTTGATAACTTTATTGCTTCATATGCTTTAACTATTTAAGAGGAGTAAGATTAAAAGCTTAGTCCTCTTAAATAGTTAAAATTTCAATATGTTCGGGGTTTATTTTGTTGTTTTAATTGCAAACAGGACCATAAATTAGGAATGAGGAGCAATCTGCAACCTGCATTCTCTGTAGCTCCTTAAACATATCACTGAATTGGAAAAGCAAGACAGATATCTGAACTTGGCACAGAAATACTGATCTTAAGGTGTTATTATTAGCATTACATTTCAGAACTAATGGATAATCCTGCTTCCGAAGATTGAGAATCAGGAACTTTTCTAAGGAGAAAAAAAAGTCCTCCAAGCAAAAAACCCCAAACAAAACTACTTTGTCACATCTTAGAGGCACTTTCACAGTTACCCATACTTGATCCTCCTAGGAAACAATTCTTTTCAAGTGTGCACTAAGAAGTAGGAGAAGCCCAGTTCCAGACTTAAAGATTCAAACACTGTTTTCTGGACCAGTCTGGTACCTCCAGGCTTTTGACTGTATTCACAGTCTGAAGATACTATTAAACTCTACACAATCCATGAAAAAGACTACAAAATCAGAACAGTTGAATATGAGCAATCTGACAAACTGTCTCAATCCACCTAAAATCATACTTAACCCAGCAGCATTTCAACTTCCCTAGCTATTCTGCAGAGAATTCTTAATCAGCTTTAAGTAGAGAAAGTAGGGAGAGTTTTTCAGATACCTGGCCAAGCTATCTTTAGTAACTTATCTCTTTTCCCTAAGACCACCCAAACACTATGAAAAAGCAGGTTTCATAAATGCATTTCCAATCTATTACAACACTGTAGTTATATTACAGTTATAACAACCCTAACCAAAATAAGACTTTAAAACCACAAAGAAAACATAGCTTTTGTACTCACTGCAATCTTCCTGAAGAGCAGCTGTACAAGAAGGTCCTCCTCACGAAGCCACATAGCACATCCTCCCTAGAAACATCTGAATACTACAGATACAAACCCTCTGCTTCTTTTCTCCTTGCCCAGCAGTCCCACTGCCCCTTACCACTCAGTGGCCTCAGCTGTGCACACCTCCCTCACAGGTGCAGATGATTAGGAAAGTAGAAATCAATTGGTCTGGCCCAAGAGAGACATAATTTGCTGTCCCAACCCTGCAGGGTTTCAGTGGGGGTAGTGGGACAAAGGCTGTTGTACAATTGAGGTCTGGTAAAAAAGCAAGTATTGTGTTAATCAGTTACTTTTTCAGAAGACAAATATGTCTAAAAGAAAGGAAACCAACCTGCTGCCTTTTAGAAATCATGGCAAAGAAAACACCTCATAGATGCTCAAGGAAATAACAAATGTGCTACTAGACAGTGTGAGAGATCTCACCACTGTGCAGAGAGGTTGATAACAGGCCGGTGGGGTAGTAGGATTCTGAGCAGACTTAAGCACTTTGATTCTGCTAATTGTAAGTAGAAGAGTTTTATAGGAAGACTAAAGGAAAAGGTCCATACTGGGAAAAGATCAAAGTGACTTGACACTGAAAGGCAACATGCAAATGGAGGGATATGGCTATCACCAGAGCAAGAGGCTTGGGGCAATGCTGGTAGAATAGGACTAGCAGCAGCTAAAGGCAGAAGAAGCATGGATGTGGGAAACTGAGTATTCAGCTGCTCTTTGCTTTTGGAAATTATTTACTTATATGCATTTTTATGTCACTTTTCAGGGACATTTTCTCATATTCAGAGGTCACCAGTTGTGAAGAAGAAAGACTCATTTGAAGATTTAATAAGTATCCATATACTTAAGAGTAGATCTATATTACTTGGAAGAATTATTGGAGAGCTAGGAAAAAAGAGGAAATTACAAATTTAGTCTAAGATTTTGATTTGTAGTGAATTTTTAACTATTTCTCTTTATTTTTTTTTTTTTTTGTATTTTAATCCCCATTGATGTCAATTTATGTGGTGGAAGAAGGCATGTAACCTCAAGCACTACATCTCTGATTAACTTGGACTTATGGGTTTTCTTAATCACCTATGAATTAAGTCTCCTTACTAAACTGCATGATTTATAAGCAGTTGCCTACTTTAATCTATGTGTATATCAGGCTTTTTGTAATACATGTGATCTGTTCAAACTATTGTCTTTTGGGTGCCAAAGCAGGAAATAACTGATCCTTCAATAAAACATAGACTAGCAGAGAAGGAAGTTGTCGAAAAACCTCCACCGGCTCCAAGACAGGATTAGAGAAGAGATGGTGATGTTTGCTTGTATGCAGAGCTGTACACTTGTACAGAGCAACCCCTGCTCAGAGACATCATCCTACTAAAGAAAAATGGTACATATTTCTACATGAAAAGTACCTCCAAGAATGTTTTCAGTTTTCCAGTAAAAGGGTTAACAGATTTTACCAGCTCTTCTGCTTTCACACTTAAAATGTTTAATCACAAAAATTCTCATACATAACTTGCATTTGCTTCTTTTTTAGTTTACAAGTTCTTTGTAGAAAAATCAGTTTTTTCTGACTCTTATTGATAACCCTAGTAGGCAATTTGACATTAAACTAATGCAAAACAACTCATGGCAGGTAACATTTGATTGCTTTTATGGTATAAATTATTTCCATTGCCAGACTGGCTGGATGAAACCATGAATTTCATCCTTCCAGGGCTATTACATTTAGTTGTTCAAAGTTTTTTTCCTTGAGCATGTAGCAATATTTGGTGGGTTTTTTTCTTTTTCCCAAATGCCCACAGAAAAATGGGCTTCCTGGTTGTTCATCAACTTGCAGAAATAGGTTCAAGTCACAAAACGTGTAATGAAATCTTGAAATGGTTACTGGCATGAACAAAATAAGGCTTAATCACAGTCCCATTGAGGGAAATCCTGACTTAAGGAAGCAAATAAAAAACTCTATGAGGGCTAGCAGCTTCATTGGCACTGAATTTGTGCTTTAAGTTAAGCATACAGCAAACTATTTGAATGTTTAAGAGAGAACACTAAAGCAGGATAAACACAGGAACACACAGTTTGTTGTACTCAGCAACAGACCCCCAGTTGCAGCCACAGCCTATGAGAGTGCTTTGCTGCCACGTGGGAGAGCAGCACGAGCATTGTCAGAACAGATCAGCTCTCTCCTCTACTGATGTCGTTCATTAATTATATTATTGTAATATATCCAAAAGCCTTATTTTTGCAACTTTGTATCAATAGAAGAGAGTCTTCACTCACAGTCCCTACAGCTACCAAGAACAGCACCTGACGAAGAGTGTTAAGGGCTGGATGCCTCAGCCCAGGAGGATTGGTATTGGAGTAGAGCAGATGTTACCTGTTCCCATACACTGCCAAGCTCTAGCAAATGTGAAACCAGACAGATTATCTGAACAGGTCCTCTTTAACTGAGGTGCTTTTCCACAGGGCCCTTTGGGCAGTCGTTAGTGCTTCCACTTCAGATAGGTCCCACCTGCAACAACAGGATCCCTTAGGAAATGGCTCATGGCAGCTTTCTTCCTCCCTTCAGACAGAAATACTACTATGGGCCAAGATGATATTCAGCTCAAATGAATTCACAATACTTCTCTGCTTCAGTAAGCTTCTTAATTAATAGGCTGTAGCAAAATTCAGCCTTTGAGACAATGGGCAGGAAAGGATGTGGAGGCAAGACTGATAAAACAGGTCAATCTCTAGGATAGATCACACTATGGAGAACATTTGGAAATTGCTAATGTAAAGAGGCAATCTGTGTTATTAATTGTGCTGAAATAAGAAAGGGGATGCAACTAACTACATGTAAACCTGCAAGTAATAGAGTGCAAGTGATAAAAGAGTGTCTATATTAAAAAAAAAAAGCAAGGGCTCTCAGTTTGAGATAAAAGTTGATCTGCTATACAGGAACATTTAAAAATGTCACTGTGTTTAAAGACAGGATATTGCCTCCTACCACTGTTCCTTATCAAATTCACGGCAGATCTTTGCGTGAACTAGGATTGTTTTTACAGATACTGTTCCTGGCTTACTGTTTCTCAGTCAGAGTGTGTCAGAAGAAGGATGGGATGAACATGTCTGACTGAAATTCCCTCACTGTCAGCTGAACTGAGTAACAACAAAATAAAGACCTTGTGATTTTGTCCATTTCATCTTAGAGGGATCTGTGAGCTAAACAACTGATTCTTAGCATGGAAAACAATTCTTTAATCTTTACATAATGACATGAAAAAACAATTCATGGTTCAGGAATATCTGTTTGTAAGAATCTGTGCTCCAGGTCTGTTCAATGTTGCTTCAGACCAAACCAGCATTTGTCAGTTGCTACTGTTTCCAACCAAGTTTAATTCAGATGCACACACTAGAAGGAGATTTAAAGCCTCATCAGAAGCTGATGGGTATTTTCCCATAATCAACAAGTAGGTTCCTTGGATTGTTGTGTGTGTCTCTTGGCACTGGTGTGTTGCAAAAGCTACTAAGCTTCTATCTCACAGTACATTTATTTATGTTATTATATGGGTATATCCACTTTCTAATTACCTCATCACTATTTGTTTTCTGGGGTTCTCCTTCCTCCCTCAATAAGTTTCTTTTTTTTTTATTTTCACCCTCTTTACTCTTCCTTTGCTAGAGACAAACCACTTGTTAGCTTCCAGTAGCATACCATTATTTTTTGCTGTAAATTCTCAAGTGTTTGCAGTACATGTAATTCAGGTCTCCTTTGACCAAAACTAGCAGAAAGAATGAGGAATGTTCATTAATCTCACAACCACAGTGTAAGGTCTTTCAAGAAGATGGCTGAGAAACAGAAAATAAGATTTCTAGCCTCTTTAATGAGTCAGACAGTCCCTTTATCTCGATGATTATAACGCATTTGAAAAATACAACACAAGGAAAATCTGTGTGGAAAATCTGTGTGGAGTTCTGCTAAGCAGCTTTTCTTAATCCCTATGCTTTTCATTAGCCTTTTCAATCACATCAGCCTAAACACTGTTTGATTAGATATGAAACAAAGCTTCAGAAAATGTACCTAACTTTTCTCCCAGAACTTCCAAAAATATTTTGTTTTCACCCAAATGAAATTTATTTTCTTTGTAATCACAGAAAAAATCCTGTAAAAACTCGGACTATTTTCTTTCTTGGAAAGCTGGTATCGTTTCAGTGACATAACTAAAATCCTTAAAATTATGCAAATTTTTTGAACCATAACTGGTTTTGAGCATATACAAACATAGTTATTTACTATTTTTATGCACTTCCTGCCAAAGAATGATAGTAAATAACTGACTGTATATTTTTTTTCTCTCTGAAGTGGTACTGAATAATTTCAGTTTCTCAGGTCTTTAAAATCCTTCTGTACATTACAGGAAAAAGCATTTTCCTTGTTGCTGGCATCAACAAGAAATACAGCACCATTCCAAAGAAGTAATTCGGCCACGGGATATCAACAGCTAAAGAGAGAGAAATGGGCAATCGTTTGCACTGCTGAGGAAGTCACAGCACGGGAGCTGGAAATCACCAACAGAAAAGGAATGTAGCTCTCCAGAATGTTCCAGGTGAAGTCAGTAAATGCAGAAACCTGTTATGCTGTGTTATTACAGGCAACATCTGAGACACTTTAAAGAGTCTCTTTTAAGAGACACGGCATCAATTACCTTAAGTAGTTCAGTGAAGTTATAAGGTGAATGGTAGTTTCCATCATTTACAAGCTGGTGAAATTACTTGGTTGATGAGGTCAGAAAAGGACCTGCAAACATGCTCAGCTGTAGAGAAGAACTCCTGGTGCAAAGCAGTTTGTTGGGCTGAAAAGTAGAATAAATTTTAAGTCTTTCCAAGCTTTTGGATGCTGCCAGAGCACTAGAAAACTCTTAATGAATCTCTAAGATAACTCTGTAGAAGCACCAGCTTTTTCTGTCATATTCCATATTACATCCTCATTATCAAAAGTGAGGCATCCTGAATGTTAAACAAAGCTCTGCTGTGTAAGACCTTTGATTACAAAGGGATTTTGTACTGCTGGAAGTCTCCTAGGACTAGAGTTATAGTTACTGTGTCCCAGAAGTGGCAAGAGCAAAAACCTCTCATGCCCTCACCAGTTTAAGTTTGCTCCTTAATTGACTGCCAAGACTGATTATCTCTTAGGAGCTTTGACTCATCCAGTTCCAAATCAGTCCAACATTAGGGGCTATATTTGGAATATCCTCTACCTTACTAACAGAATAATACTACAAAGGCTAGAGCAAGATTCTGAGTTTCCTCTGGGGATTACATGATTATGAACAATATTATGGAATAAATGGGATGAAGGTAAGAAGACAGCGACAAGATGACTGGAGAACTTATACCTGGTTGGGTTTGGAGAGACAATGTATCCTTCAGTTTCATCATTAGCAGTTCCAATTCCTCTCTGACTTCCTTCTCATCAGGTGGTATCTGCATTGAAGTGGGAATAAGAACTGTATTCCCCATTCCACCAAGAGAGTTTTCTGTCAGTTTAGGCAGGTATGTTTGTTTCTCTTTTGCTTGTTTGTGCTGTCCCATAAAGGGTTTGTCACTCTGCAGAGACACTGACTCCAGTGGGTCATCTGAGAACATGAAGTCCACTGCAGTGGGAACCTCAGGTGTCTGTAGAAGCTGCATTCTATTTACAGAGTTTGGGGGATTCAAAGATTTCCATTCTGCACATGTTCTGGAAGTAGTCTTTATATGGGCAGGATTTAATTCACTCTGCATTCTCCTTTCCAGCAGAACATGTGGATTTCTGGGCATTGTATTATGACACTGTGCAAAAGGATGCTCTGATGACTGCAACATGGTCTACAATAGACAAAACACAGAAAATACATTGTAAAAATAATTGGTATTTTAGTTTGCCAGTAGTACTAAAACAGTATTGCAGAAAATGCTACTAAAAAGCTGTAGGGGGAAAATACGTAAACATTTTCTGTGAAACAAGGTCCTTTTAAGAATCTCATAAATAATTGTAATAATAAGAATCACTGTTATTGAAAACAAAATATTTTCTATGTCTGTATTACATCCCAATAAACGACAGCAATTAGGAATGACATTATATTTATCCAATGCCAGCACTTTGACTCTTCTCAGAAGAACAGACTGCAATGAAGTATATAACACTCCTGTTGGAAACTCTTATTGGAATATTCATTCTCTTCATTGCAGTAGTATTTAAATGGATAACATGGATATCTGTGCTAGATGCCAGATACACACAGAATGACAAGAAAATCCCTACTGCAAAGACCTTATCTGCCTTCTCTGAAGAGAAAAACCTAAGATGACTGAAAATACAAGTGGAAGGTGCATGAAATGGTATTAAGAGTACTAGTCTACAAGAAAAGTAGTTGTTAGTGTTCAGTAATGGCTCACAGCTGTGACAATTCTTGATATCTATGTCACTATACCTTTACTTCTTCCTTCATGTGCTGCAGTGTCATTTGCAGGTTTTCATGGCTTTCTCTCAGTCTTTGGAGTTTTGCCTCTATTTTGTAGCATTTTTCTTCCTGGCAGTTATGAAGAAATTGCATTTTGTCCTTCCATTTGTTGAACTGCTTCTTCATGTACCTACCAGAGATACAGGAGGGTGGGATTTTTGCTAGACCAGACATACACAAATATATGCATTCATGGAAATGAGCAAACACTTTAGCACAAACTTTATCCCCTTTACTAGTTCAGGAAATTTTTGTCAGGTTTGGGATTAGAGGCCAATATTTCAGCAGCTGGACTGTATCCATGGAATTACCAAGAACATGAGTATTCCAGATGAGGAAATATGAGAGCTGAGTAGAACTATGGCCAGGACTGAACCTTGCATCTTGGGGTTTTACCTTTCCCACAAAGGTGGCTGCAACAGGAGAGACAATAGCAGTCCCCCTGTATAAAAGCAAACTACTTATAGCAACTCCCTGACCTGCAAAAGATTCCCATTACATGCCTGGGCAACAATGAAGTAAAAGCAGGTTCTGCCTCTTTGATAGAATTTCTTCTTGCTCATGGTATTCTCTGCAGTTTCTTTAATGATACCAATAGCTTCTGCAAAGGCCACTTGTCCTTGAAAAAACACTCTGATTTTTGCAGTCAGAAGTGCCACCCTCCCATGTACAACAGAGATTTAGAAATTACCTACTCAGAGCACAGTATGCCAGAAATACCACCCTAGTTGTGATTTCTCTAAGAAGTCAGGATAGAAATAGTTTTGCTTTCCTCACAGCTGAGGTGCAGACAGTTTAACACTACAGTAATAAACCAACTGCTTCATATCACAGATCTGAAATAGTTATCTGCCATGCTTAGTTGCATACAGAAGTTCACCTGATCCACTTTCTTGTGGTAATGCTTTGGCTTAGAGGCAACAGCCCCGTCAGTTTCACTTGAACTATCCAAGATTTGTCTGAATGGGACAGCAAGTCAGACTATTTAAAATTAATACTACACTGGTCCCTTATAACAACATTTAAGGGCTCCTGACTGTAAAATGCTGTCCTCCTTCAACTAACTCAGAGTCCAGTTCTGAGAACAGACAGGTGAATGCTGTAAGTCAGTCCACAAACAAGAACAAAGAGCTTCTCATGAGTAATGCGATTCATTCACCTGTTCTATGATAAGCTCTGGGTCAGAACAGCATTATAGGAGCAGGCATCCCAAATATCCTCTCAATGATGGCTAATCTAAAAGAAAGCTGAAGATCTTTGCCATATCTCTTTATTTTCCCAAGTGAGAACAGACCCACAATGAAACTGAAATTGTTTAGTTCTAATCTTGGAGTGCCCTTTTGTGAACTTTGAGCAGCAATTGCACTTGGAATGAAACAGAACAGGAACAGAGAGAATTGAACATACTGAAGGAAATAAAGAAAGTATATTCAGGATCGAATTTTACACTTCACTGTAATTCCATCCTTTTCGGTGGTCATAGGCATGGTTATATAGAGCACGTTTATATACAACTACAAAAAGGGGGGGAAGTCAAAAATCCAAGTAAAAGGCAAGCATCATAGCTCACACACCAACTTCCCCCCTGCCATGTCACCCAAGCAAACAAGCCTCCCAAGAGATTTTTAATTTAGGAATTAATATTTTACAGTGTCAAAGATTTGACTATCAGAAGGAACTTCTGTGATAAACTGTTATACCAATATTTATTATATTCATCCTATTAATCTCTATTTGATGTAGCATATTTTTTAGAAATAAATTCTACTTTGATTTAAAAGCTTCATGCAAATTATGAAATTTGTTTTGATTAAGCCTTATTCAGAGAAAAACTTGAAAAAGTATGCTATTCTGACATTTTTATGTGAATGAACATTTTTTTTTCTAAAAATTCCTTTTAGAAATGTAAACTAGCAATTGCAGAAATGCTGATGAAAGCAAACCAAAATGTTTTGCTTTGCCACTGTTTTTCCAGTGATCTTCATCTAAAATTTTTGTTGCTGAGTTTTCATTATTCATCCTCATTTGATAGAATTTTTTTAAATCTCAAAATCTCCAAAGTATGGGAAAATCATCTGTCTTCTAGCCCTCCAGCTGGAGCAGCACTGCCCACCAGTCTTCAGAGAGTTTATTACTGCATTTACCTACCTGCTGTCACTGTGAATACTTTTAATGGATTCATGCATTTTTAACACATCTGCTTCAAAAGAGGCTATTGCCTACAACAAAAAGAAGTATCTGTTCATAACTTTATCAGCAATAGCATTTCATTTTTATATGCAAGTTTTATTATAGGAGTGTATGGCAAGTTTTGGATCTGGTGGATCTACAGAATTACCAGTTAACCTTTTTAATTTAATGTATTACAATCAACTGATGCAATAAAGTATTTCTAATGGCTGGAAAATTTATTCTATAGAACAAATTCTTTGTTCTATGACAAATTTAAGTGTATGAGAATTTGTGTGAAATTGGAACAAAACCCATAGTCCCAAGAATTTCTGCAAAATGGAATATTCTGATTTGGGAACAATCTATCTCAAGTCCCACAACTGCTTTGAGACAAGGAGATGGAGAGAGAAACTGTATGTAGAAGAGAGAAGAGAAACTCCTGGTCTTGAAATGGAAGTAGCATTCTCTGGACCATGCAGAGAACAGTAGCCCAGAAGTCAGGGAGACAAACACTTTCCAACTAAGCTACTTTTGAGGCATGATATAAGTTGGGCAGGAATCAGGGCTGCCAGGAAATTATGAGACTAAGAGCTGGATCACCCAGGACCTCCATATTCATAGATTCTATTAGAAGCAATAATTGGACTTACTGTCCACATCTTTTCAATCAAAGTGGAAATAATCTGCATTATAAGATCTTAGAAGTGAGTATAAAACTGGTCAAAAGGAATTCTCAGCCCAGAGAGCAAATAAACAAGGGAGCAGTGCACCTGACAGAATCCCAGCACAGGGATGCAAGTCCTGTCCTGCTGTTTTCTAAAATGACCAATGCCAACTGTCAAAATTCTATGTTTAGGCAATGTCTGCCCACAACATCTCCTGCAGATATCTGCTGGCTTGCACTGTACCTTGAGCTGGGCAACAGAGTTCTAAAAGACAGGTCTTCCAAAGGGCAGCACAGGAGTAGCAGCCAAAGGAGTGACCTGATACACAGAGGCTAGTTCTGTGTTACTACACCCCTTGGCTCCTGGGAAGAACAAGATGAGTGGATGACACAAACTGGCTTGAACACAACCCAGTGTTCCCTGTATTCTGAATAAGTGCAGAGCTACCAACCTCTCAAAAAATATAGAAACAAAAAACTCCTATGTACTTTTTTTTAGCTACACTGTCCTATCCACTCTTTTGTTTCTTTGGAGGAAAGCTAGGAATGGATTAATAGAGACCTTTTGTGCATTAGCTATTTTAGTTGGAGTGGACACTGCTCTGGGTTTATCCTAAGAGGGCCCATTCTGTCCTCTTGCTATTTCCACGGTAACAAAAATGGCCTGAGTCTAATAAGAATTCAGGCATTCTTCCTTGACATTTGCTTGCAGTAGGAAGACATGATGGCCTTTTTTACTGTCAGAATAGCAAGAGGACTCCAGACTCATCTCGACTTTAGCATGCTACTCTATGACATCTCAAAAAACCCCAAAGCAAATATTCTTATGGATGATTTTGAAGGTCGTGAAAGTCAAGGAATTAGTCACTAATCTTGGGAAGATAACAAATTCAAACCTCACTAAGTTTTTAGATTCCACATTTTTCACCATAAGTGAGGAATTAACAGAAAGGTGAAGCTGCCCATTACATTTTCATTGAAACTAGAGGGCAAATAGGTAATTAACTTGCTAGGTCTTCTTCACAGCTTTAGCACTATTACTGCTTTGTGTTTTGCTCACCTGAGCTATTGTCTTGCCTTGCTCTGGTGTCTTGTTATTCTCACTCTTCTGCATTACAGTCCTGTTTTCAGGTATGAACCTGGGTGACTCTGGGACACAACCGTCCACTTGGAAAGACACATTTTCAGGACCAGGTAGTGACGAAGCACTGAATTCCACAGGAGGACTGTATACCAACAGAGAAGTAATGAGTAGGGAAAGGACCAGGACTCACATGGTTTTTCTACCCAGGAAGATCCAAATGCAGAAAACTAATGCAGTATAAATAAACAGACAGATGTGCTATTGACTAAGCAAGAAATAAAGTTTAGCTATGCCTGCTGGAATATTTTGGTTGAGAGAAATGAAATTTCTGAAAACAAATTCCACTCTCCCAACAGAACCTCAACAACAGGTTGTTCTTTCCACCCATTTATTCTCAGTGCAATTTGCTGCTTCTCTTTTTTTGCTTCCTTTAGCCAAGAGTTAAATATATTAGGAAATTCAACTGCAAAAAAATAGCAAAATATCCTGCTGTTCAGTCCATCATATGCTAGGAAAAGCCTAGATCTTTATCAGCCCCACAGTGACACATGTAACAGCAACCCCAAATTCTTTTCTGTCTCATTGCTACCCAAGCAGTAGGTAAGCAAATCCCGATAGAATTAAAGAGAAATCTCAATTGGTTCCAGAAAGATTAAATTCCATTCAAAATGATTAAATATTGTTTTGTTGCTGAATACAAGAGAGGAAATATTAACAACGAAAGATGTTTTGCATTTCACCACGTTCTAAAAAACAAACACTGAAATAATATTCTCCGTTAGGATCACTGTAACTACCATCCATTGGTCTTACAGTATATAAAGAAATTGTTTTCTAACTGAAAACCTACCAGAATAGCACAATCCAGATTTATAAACAGATTTTTCTCCTCCTTCACATAAAGATGAAATTAATTATTTTAGAGAGGACTGACGATTTTTTCCCTATTTCATCCTCACTGTAGCCTCATTGGGAGAACACGTGAGGTGCAAGACAGTTGCTAGATTAGGAAGGAATCTCACCCTTTGTATGTTTCTAGTGTTAATCTCCTATAATAATTCCTTTCTATACTATACCTAAGTATGAACCAAAATCTCATAGCAAGGAAGGAAAAACTATTGGGAAAAATCTCAACATAACCTCCAATGCCCATTATTAACTACTGTGATGAGTGGACATACAGTAATGACTTTAAATATTAACCAAAGCACACAAAACAACTGGTCAGAAAGAAGAGGAATGGTGAGATCATCTACTTGCTATTGTGAGTGATTCCATAGACTTAAAATTTAGTAGGACTTGAGAAGAATGCCTGCCAGTGAATGCACTGTGGGTCACATGTGGAAAGTATTCACGGTTAATTTCCAATGGATTTGTCACAGAGGAGGTGCTTAAGAACCCATGCAGTTGTAAAGGTAGTAAATATTTGCAATGCTTGGCCCTAGACTGAGTATAAGAAATGGAACAGAGTGAAAAATACAACATAAGGAAGGAGGGAAGCAAAACACAAGCCTGTTATATTTTATAAGACAACTGATCATTAGGTTGTCAGCATGGTAACCATAGTTAAGCTACAGAACAATGTGCAGCAACTTCTCAGTTATTCTTTCCCTTTTTAATAGAAAAATCATGACATGGCATCTGTCATAACAAAATCCCTTACTCAAAGGACATAATCAAGCAATATTCCACAGCCTGACATTCAGAGATTATAAATTCATCTGATACCGAAACTCACAAAGTCTTTTTGTGAGCAGGGAAGTGCCTCTCCTCCACTGACTCCGGAGCTGTCCTTCTCTGAGCCTCTTTTCTTCTGCAGCGCTCTTGAAACAGGTTGTTCCTGATGGTGCGGAGAAAGTGCTTTGCGTTCGCCTTTGCTGACATCTATTGGAACGAGGGATAATAAAGAAGAAAGTGACTTTTCAAACAGGTACTGTCCAGAAACAGACATATTCCAAAGCAAAGGCCCATCTGTTCATTGTCTGATGAGGCTCATGGCTGCTATCTGAGCCCTAGAAGGGGAGCTGAGGTGGGTAATGCTGCAGGACCACAGGCAAGAGCAGCTCCAATTCTTTTAGGCAAAATACTGACTGGATCAAAGTCAGGCAGCCTGGAAATGCCTAAACACAGGATTTTGGTAGTTACAATGATTAAGCTCACAGTCACAACAATAATTCTGCTGACTAGTATCTAAGGAAGAAATACTTTTATACTTGTATAAAGCATGTGTGGATATAGTCTTCCATGGTTCACATCCTCCTCTCACAGAATACAGTAAAATACACATCCATTTATCACAGGAGTGTCAGGCTCATGTACAACAACTAAGCTCAGTAGCTGTTATTATTGGAGGACACCAACCAATTCTGCCCCAGGTGACTGCTGCAGAACATAGGGTGAGCCCTGAGAGACTGAACAGGAAAACAAAGAAAACACACCACATGCCTCCTAGTGCTTCTCAACGTGGTAGTAACATTACCACAAGGTGTCAGCACGGTAAGGAAAAACTCTTCTGATATTTCAAACCCCCACCCAGCAGCTCAATCCCTGATAAAGACAGTGTGAAAACTTACCCAGACAAGGACAGCATCTGCTAAGCATGGAAGGTATGGGGATAGCAACTTACTGCTGATTATTTTATGTCCCACACAACAAATACAAAAATGTCATAGTGAGTAGCTTATCTTTTCAATTTTGGTATAGATTTTGGCCTGTATTGTAATATTTGGCCTATAAAGTAGTATTTAGAAGGTTTGTGTTAGAGTAGGGCTTCATAAAGGAAACCTAAGTTCAGTGATTCAATTGCAATTCTGCAGCAACAACGTGGCTGCAATCCAGGCTGCAACATCTCCTTCCTTGGTTTATCTCTTGTCCTTCCTTCTGGTGCTTCTACAAACACACATTCCCATTCACTCTCCATTCACACTAATTTTAAGGTCTCTACATAGAAATCTCTTAATAAGAAGTTTAGTTAACGTTTGATTTTCTTACTTTCTCACAGATGGAGTAAGAGGAAGAATACTTGGAGGACTGAACTGTTATTTTTAATGCAGATATTGAGCATCCAGATATAATTTCTCACAATGTTAGCAATAGGGTTTTGTTTTCAGGAAGAGAGCAATGAAGTGGCAAGAGTTTAATGCTACCCCAGACAAAGGGTGACTACAAGTGCAGTCTAACAGTCTTTAATTTTAGTGCAGACACTGGCTGGCCAGGTATCTTTCACATTTACTGAAGAGGCTTGGGAAGGAGACCAGGAAGTACAGGTTTCTAGGGAAACTTTCCTAAGTGCTTTTCAGCTCTTTTACTGGAACAGAAGGATACTGTTATACAGAGCCACAAAAAGCCCATCTGCTGCTGTGTGCAAGATCTGGAATCTCCTGCTCAAAGGAGAAGCTGGTCTTCCAAATACAAATTCCCAGTGTTGTACTTTGCCACAAGTGTGATGATAGCACAAGATGCCCCTGTAACAGAGTCTAGGTATGTGATCTTAGTTGAGCAACTATGTTGTCTTTTTGTGTTGTATCCCTAACTGACAGAGACAAATGAGTCAGAAAGGTCTACAATAAAGTGGAAAAACTGAAGACATTCAGAAAAGAGAGAAAAAAAAAGACATTTCATTCAGGAGTTTGTAAAACTTTAGGATTAATGAATTTCTGGATGAGTCTGCATTGGGATTGGGATGAAGGAACACTGGGACATTGAAGGGACTTTTCATAGGTTTAAGGATTATCTGCTAATAGAAAATTTGCCATAAAACTCCTTAAGAAGACTTGCACTGGGATATTTCATAGCTCTATTCAGTTACTTCAGAACAAAACACTCATTCTAAAGTTAGAAGCCTGCTTTTGTCCTTTTCCTGTCTTCCTGTTCCCAGATTAATAATGCTGATATGTCATGGCCATCATGGCTAATACACACATAACTTTATAAAGCTTGTAGTTCAAGAATCTACTGTCTACTTGCCTCCATGAAGAACCTCAACAGGGAAATGAATCAGTACAATAGGACTCTACCTGCACACAGTGTTCCACAACAGGATGTGATCTCTTATGTGGTTTGCAGAGACGGCCAGTGAAAAAGCAGGCTTGGCAAAGGTCAAAATTGAGGCACTTTAAACAGCGATACCTGTGAAGGAAAACAAAAGGATTTATTTACCTCCCCACAAGTAAGAACTTGGTGTAAGTAAGCTTGATTACTGGAAACCCAGATCCCTGGGCTCTGAAATTCAAAGAAACATCTTCATTAGAATAATGACTTTCCTCAGCATTCTCTGAATTCAAGTTATTTTGCCCAAATGATTGAGGACTTTTCTCCGAACCCACCAGTAGTTTCGATCTTATTTATTTGCTGCATTGAAATGCAGTCCATGGAAGAAAACGTTCTAGCACCATTTCCCATTTTTCAGAATGCAGTTACAATTTCATATGCTTCTTATACAGCAGCTTACCTCTATTTGCTGCTTCCATGGAACTGTAATATTGACATAGGAAGCATAAACAAAAAACTAACTAAAAATGCAAGAAACTAAACCTGCAAGCTTACAATTAGTGAGAATATAGTAACAGTAAAATGCTTTTCTGAGCATTCTGGTCAGATGGTAAATGCATCGTGTTCTTTTTATACCACTATGCCATTTTATAACATTACTTAGATGACGAAGATGCGAAGATGGAAAACTTAACGAGCCAGTTAATACAACTGGTTACAGGAAAAATAACTAAGAAATGAGATACACAGGTTTAATGGACTTTAACTTTGGACTGCCAGTTTACCTTTGGCAAGTTTTCATGTTTGTGCTAGTGAGCTAAAGAGAAGTAGGATGAAGGCTTGAGCATTAGACTACAGTGGTCCTCTCTATCCCTCTTTTCCTGGTTAAATTAGATTATGTCCAACGCTTGATACTTAGTACATCAGTTACAGCCTGTAAGGTATGCAAACAATGGTAAGAACTAATTGTGTGGATGCTAAAGACCACTGACACACCTGATGCCTGTAATGGGGAAAACTTTGCAGACTCTGCATCTAGCTTGGTGAGAAACCATTTCCGTGGCTGATAATCTGTAACACGTAGGGAGCCACAGGAGAACAGCAGGCTCTGATCTCAGCCAAGACAGGAATTTTTCTTCAACAATAGCTGCATTGAGAACCTAGAGAAAATACATGTCTCAAGCTCATACACTTACTTGAAAAAACCTGGTGGTTTATCTACAATCTCTAATAAAAGCTCTGATACTGGATTTTGCTGGCATAAATTTTCCATTCATGTAAAATGTTACTGGGTTCCAAAGGTTTTGGAATAAATGCGAGTCCTCAGTAGTATCTTACCGAGCATCTTTTCTATAGATACAAATCCTCCCATACTGTGAGACTGATGATCAGCCCTGCTTCTTAAAAGTAGATACTTGAGGATGTTATATGGTGATACACGTGAAGTTTTAATCAATCAGCAACATTCAGAATAATTTCCCAGGACATCAGAATTTCACTCACCCCATGGAAACAGTCATGAATCGCCATTTCTACACAAGACAGAGTGCAGCCTTCTCCCACAATGGCTGGGATCTACATCAAGAAGAAAGGCTCAGAAACACCTCAATAAAAAACAGATGTTCCCATCATGCTCTGCTGCAATGGTGACAGCACACAGATGGTGAAGTGTCTATAGCAATGCCATTTTACACACTATTCTGAAGAAAGCCCGTTCATATTCATCCCATCAGTATGCAGTTTCACAGTTTAGGGTGTGTCAGAATGATTTGTTTCCAACTCACTTACTGTAATGGATAAACATACTATATTTCCACATTATACTACTGAAGGACACTGAGTTTAAAACCCAGAGGTCATTTTCAGATCCCATTTTCAGCACCAGTTCAGCTGGAAATACCTGTATGCTAATGCAACTTGCTGCAACTGCAAGCTATTCTAGTGAGTACAGACATCTGAAGTTTGGAGTTGCTTTAGGAACAGTTGTATCCGGCAGTTGTTTAACAGTTGTTTCCAGGACCTGTAAGCTCAGGCAACATGAATGCACAGAGGCATTCACTAATGAAAGTGGTTATTTTGAGAAAAAGGACAGAATTTGATTCCTTTACCTACTTTGCATGATAGCTCCCTATGTCCACAGTGTCCTATTAACTTCAGTCCCATAAGGTAATCAAACATAAAAGGAATCAACCATGAGGGGTTTTCTTCTGCTAGGTTAGTACACTCCTACAAAATCTGTTGAGTAACAGCACTGCACTGACATTACCTGATTTAAGTCTGTTAGAAGGCTTCTCAGGGCACTACGGGTAATCAATGTCTCCTTCCCATCAGGGACGGCATAAAACTGGAAGAAAGCTGAAAACAAGGAAAAAAAACCCTGGAATCCTAGCAGAGCCTGAACTGTCTTCAAGCTATCTTCAAAGTGCTATGGTAATTGCAGTCTAACAAATAAACCCCTCCAGAAAGTTTCACTATATTATGTACCTAACAGGCTCTCAGTGACTGCTGTGGCCATAGTTCTCCCTATAGTGAGGGAAAGAGAAGGAAAGCAAGGAAGAAAGCAATGAACTCATTCTTACAACATTAGGGAAAATATTTAAATATGTTTATACAAGGAGTGCTCTATTTAAATTGTGAATTGCTAATTTAAAACCATGGGTTTTCTGCTCTTTTCTGCTAGGCAAATAGAAGCTCTACTTAAATGTCACTCTAACCTCTTCTGAGGCTCTCTGTTGCAAAGATGGCTACAGATATTGATTGGAAAGCATTATTCTGCATCAGCCTTTCTCTACAACTAAGCAGTCAATATACTTTACTTTTTTCATGGCAGAGCTGACTTTTATTTTAAAATAAAAAAAAATTACAATGGAAATTTTCCTCAATGTTCAGTATTTCAGGTAGTGTATAAAATCATACATTTCCCACCTCTGTATTTAGCCAGTAGAGTATCTCCTGAAAGGGAAATTAGGGCAGCTGCAGCAGATCTAGTTTTGACATACCCTGTTCCAGATCTAGAAAAATGAAATAAGTTACACTACATTCACTGAGAATATAAAGACTGAAACATCTGAAGAATAGAATACTACTATGTAGGAAGAAAACTTCAAAACAAGTATCCTTTTATATGTATAAATGTAACCAAAGTAACATTTCAGTGATATTTTATGTCTAGAACACTTTGTCACTGAATATAACTGCAGAGTTAACTGTTCCAAGATACCATGCAATCATAAAACAAAAAGAAAACATCTCCTTCAGAGACTTCACATTCCAAGTAAAATATAATTTTACATTTACAATGTATATCCTAAAAATTCTGCTCTTTTTGTTATGGAAAGCCTTCCCAAATACAGTAGTAAATAAAGGATGCAATCTAAGTTTTGCATATATCATCAGGCAGCTCCACTGTGGCCCCAGATCTGCACTAAGCTTCTCTTGGGCTGATTACACTTAATTTCACTGAAACTCAATTTAATCAAAAGGATATATGCAGGAGCAGGACATTTAGTTTTGACCGTTAGATAATAAATAATGTAGATTAATTTAGAACCCAATATTGTGACATAGGCACCTAATGAAAAACACCATATTTTTTTGTGAAGACAATGCAGACATTAATCAGAAACCACAAATCAGGAAATCCTGGAAATCTATATTTAAGATATTACTTTTGCAAAGCTTCAAAATATCATTACATAAAATTGTCTTCAAGAGTCTTTAGATAAACCCACACTGTGTAAAGCTGCAATATTGTTTCTAAAGTATGAACTGCATGGGAAATTGTTGCTTTTCCAGAAATTTCAAAGAAAAAACTCCAAGACTAAAGCTGAAGTACACAATCAAACACTCTTAAGATGTTTATGTAAGCTTATTAAGTAAATACCACAAAAACATGGAAAATTCCTATGTGCTCCTCCTATTAAATACTTTCCAGTGTTAAGAGTGGAGAATAGCACTCTATAGAGAAAACATGATTAGAAAATTATAAGAAGCTTTTTCTATCTTATATACATGTCGAGAAACTTGTGAAATTCTTTTTACAAAAAGAAATAGCAGCAAAAAGAAAATGACACTCCTAAGACAGTCCTAAGAAAACAGACTAAAAGACTAAGATAGTACTGTTAAAAAGATTCTTCTAAATCACTTCTCTACAGCACACAAAAATTACAAAATACTCTTGATGTTTTTAGCTTTGTTTCTTAATACAGCATTTATTCTAAGCCTTAACTGATTTTTTACAAAAAAAATTATAAAGTGGGACCTTAAGCAGTACTGATCATATGAGTAATGAATAATGATTCAAGAAAAAGTCCTGCAGACCACTTACATCTCATTTACCTTCAGCAAAAACTTTGCTATGATGTAGAAGGGAAAAATTTCACCTGTGGCAAATAACTTGTACAATGAACTTAGTCTTTGTCTTTCAAATCTGATACAATCACAAACCAATCCTGCCTTTAGTGAATTAACTCATTATTTACAAACAATACATAAGAAAAATACACTCTGTGAGGTGTTTCCTTATTTTTTTCAGAAACTTTGCTATTCACTAAGCTGCTCAGCTTAGTTATGAGACATCAATTTTGTTTCATAATTGGTAGATGAACTTTTTAAGCTTGAGGAAAATTAATAACAAAAAGTGACTGGCAAAATCCTGACCTGTGCATGAGTACTGTTCTCCAGAGGCAAATATGGATTCATTTTAAGGAGTGTATCAAAATATCTCGGAAGTCAGAAGAAGAGCTACTCTGTAAAGCTGTTCAGTGAAAAAGTCAGCATGGACTGGCAAAAGTCTGGATTTCCAGATAGTTTTGGGAACATTTGAGCACTGTGTTTCTGATGCAGTTTTATGCCTTATATTCCTACAGCTGAACTACTCTTAGTTTTTATACAAAGCAAAACCAATCAAAGTGGGAGAGTTTCACATAGAAATGGTGTGAGAGTGGTAGAAACAGACTTAGTTTGTAGAATGCCCCTGTTCCTAAGAGACAGGAATTTGATCTTACCCATCTTGTGTTGCTAAGAACTCCTCACTTGACCGGAACCCTAACTCCACCCCTGCGATACCCTATAAAAACCCCATGACTCTGCCTTTGCCTGGTCTTTTTTCTCCATCCCACTCCTCCTCCCCGGGGGTAATAAATGGATTCTCGAGCTTTCTAAAACGAAGACCCGTCTTGTTTATTCCCATGCCCGCCACCAGCAGCTGCACCCTCCCTGGACACGATGAGCCCAATTGCAACACACTGCAACATTAGTCTAGCAACACTTTGGGTGGGAGCTATATGATCTTTGAGGTCCTGTCCAAAAACACATTCTTTGACTCTATGGTACTTCACAATGGATCTACATTTCTTCTTCTTCTCACCTGTCATACATGGCAATCAGTAGGCCCAATGTGAATTCAGCAGCTCTTGGATCTACCTGGCCTGGTTTTTCTAACCTTGCCCTATGGAATAGTTTCATCAGCATTCTAGAGATTTGCTGCATGTTCAGAGAAATCCACTCTTCCCTCTGGCTTTGTTCACTTGATAGGATGTGCTGAATCAGAGAAACATCAATCAAATCCACTGTGGGAAAATTAAGGAAGAAATGAATGAGGATCCCTGCCTTTTCATGAATGGAAGAATGACTATTTTTTATCATAAATGCCTAGCTAAGACAAGTCTGTAAAATGAAGCCTAAAACAGTACACCACATAAAAAGAAAACCAGTACCTGTGGTACTTCCACATTGACACAGAGCATCAGGCAGATTAAATATATTCATAGAAGAGCATCCCCAAATGAAAGAAATATGTCCAAGGCCAACAAACTAGTCACCTTCTCCTTGCTGCCCTGAAGATCTCACTTGCAATACTGTGCATTCTTAGCAACAGACTGTTTCAAATAGAAAATTCAAGATTTCCATGAAATTTAGCTCAATATGAATTTACATCCAGTAATTTCAAAGTGAGCTAGGTGACCAGGATTTTGTTGCACAACTCTCTGCTTGCATTGAGTTCTCCCTCACTCCAAAGGCAAGGAGAATTAATACTAACCAGGAGTTTTCTGGTCTATCATATTTTATTTTGCTCTCATTAATTCTTATAGTCCAGTCAATGCATTTTCAATAAGCCATGATTATTTCCAATAAATCAGCTCCTAAGAAACACATTAGAATTTGACTTTTCATGAACATAATAATACACAGAAAAAGATCAATAACTGCCAGTGATGTCTACATAGCAGTGTTGCAGATTGTAAAAATAATTTGATTCTCTCATAATTTTAGAATTTCACTAATGTATTTCCATTGATATTCAAAAGGAAAAAAAAATCAATTTGTATATGAAGCACTATCTAGATCTTAAGTGTTCATAATCCATTCTGAAACTCCAAGGTGGAATATGAGAGAGCAAAGTAGCATAATAACTCATGGTGAGAGCAATGCAAATTTTATACAGACTCTCCTTCCTGTAAAAGCATAGGATTCTCTTTGGCTACTAACACTGGCAAAGACTTTGTACTGAGCGTAGCTTTAGGGCTGTTCTGTATACGGAGCTCTCAACATCATTGAAGGCCTCTGTGAAAGAAAACAAACACACATTACAATAGAGTGGTTCATTCAAAATTAACTAAAAATCAAAACAACCAAATTTGGAGTTTCGTGTTGATCAACACTCTGAAGGAAAATTTTGGGGAAAAAAAAAAGAAAGCAAAAAGATAACATTTTCTTTTTTTTTTAATAACTTTGTGGGGTGAACAGTCTTCTTGTAAACAATGACATGATCTCTTGTAAAATCAGAATTTAACATAGAAAGCACATCTCTTTTTTTGGGAATCAAGTGTATTCATATATCAGAACAAGGCCTATGAGGGTTATGCACTACACAAACTTTTAGCCAAGATCATAATGAAATAATATTTCATCATGCAAATAAGTTTTTTGATCAGAGATGCTCTTCTTCAAGGAACAGTTTGTCAGTTTGCACAGCGGGGTTATTGTTTTGGATGCATATTATTTCAAGCACCAAACAAATCTTCTGTCAAGATCAACATGTGGGACACTTGCAGAAGAAGACAAGCCCTTTACCAGAGCAAATTATTTTTGACATCTCTGTTTAGCAAACCCACTCAATCTGCTTTACTAAATCCCATACCCTTATATGATTTCAGTTTATTTCTTTCATATCAAGAAAGGATGTTTTTCTGAGTGGAAAGTAAGAGATGCTGACTGTGACCTATACCCGATACTTTACACATACCTAGAACTTCAAGACCAAAAAACAAGGCTTGTTCACTAAACTTCAGAAACTAGAAAGGGATTTATCAGTTATCCTTCTGTCCTCAGAGACTCTTTTCTCCCTGTACTTCAGAGAGAGTTACACACAGTTGATTAAGGCTAAAGATAAGCAATAAATATGTATAAATGAGTAGAAATAACTCACAAAATACTTCACCTGTTCAGTCTGGAAAGGAGCCAATCTGTGTGCAATGGTTTCCAAGAAATACACCAGATTAATATTAACAGTCAGAAAATTATGGGCTCTTCTGGTTCCCAGATGCTGCCTAGGCTATAGAAAGATGCCAATAACTGCTATACCATCTGTTTAGTCCTGCTCTTGTCATAGTATGTTTTGTGATATTATTTGGAGATGCAGTGTAGCATGTCATACAATGTGAAAAATGAGTTTTGACTTCCACGCATCATCAGTTCTCTTTCCTCAATAAACTGATCCAAAGCCCTTTTGAAAGCAACAGAACAACTCCCACAGTTTTCATTAGGCTATGGATTAAGTTCCAAATGCTTATTCTCAAATACAAATGCTAGAAATATACACATGATTCAACTCAAACACCTTCCATGCACAAGATGATTTTCAAATTGAAGGGAATCTGTTTTAGTAGCCATCTGCTACTTAATTCTAGTCCACCCTTACAAAAAAAACGTGGCCTCAAACTGGAGCATTCTGTGCCTGTCAAACACAGTTCCAGAATTAACTTGTGAGGACACATAAATAAAATAGCAAATCATTTTAGAATTATTACTGATAAGAGGCTATTTAGGGACATTAAAATATTTCATTTCTCATAGGAAGGAGGCTTCCCCTCTGGACAGAAAACCATCATGCAATCATTCTGCTGTGGGTCAAATTTCACCTCAAGAAATAGAAATGCCCTTTGTTGAGAAGCTGACAAAGGAGCTCCTACACACATAGAAGTGTGCTGATGCCTGACATCTTCAGCTGGTTACCTGCTATTCTGCATTTTGAGGTATTTGCTCTGTGGCAGATGAGGTGTCTGCTGAGATTTTGCACTCAAAAAGGGAGTGTATGCCATCTTCATGCCTATTCCAAAGTATGGAAAAAACCTTAGCATTTATTATAAATTAGGGATCATGGCCCTGTGTGCCTGACCATTCCATAAGCCAATGTGATAGTGGCAAGGTAGGTGCCTGGACAGATCCAACAATAAAGGTAGGACATCACACCGTGTAATTTGTCATTTATGTCCTACAGCACAGAGATTCTCAAGGTGGCATGATTTCATTAAAATTCAGTAGTTTCTGTTCAAAAAGATACAGAAATGCCTTTTGAGAAAAGTTGGGGAAAAATAAGAAAAATCCTTACCCTGGAAGTCTGGATCCATTCGAAATTAACAGATGGCATTAGGCATTCTATAACAAAACAAAACAAAATGTAAAACTACATATTCTAGACAGAGACATATTGAACCATTCAAATTAAACCTTTTAATCTGAACAATTCACTGGATGCATTTCAGAAATTAAATTAAACAGAATTACATTAAACAAAATAGTTTTGGTGCCACATGCAGAGAAATGCCAGCAAATGGCAAGCTCTCTGCTCAGCATAAAATAGGAGTAATTCAAGTAACTGCAAAATTGTAGCAGGGCAAAACCAATCCTCAAAACAGTTTTAAGTACAGGAAATGAAATCTTTCACTATTAAGAGCCCAGTGTTTACATGCAGGATTACTACATGATCCATAGTGTACAATTTCAGGTCACAGAGGGGATATCTACACCAGACTCTTCCTCAGAGTCACTGATTGCAATTACTCAAAAGTATTTTCTAAAATTTTCAAGCAAAACTAAAGTTTTAGGCTGAGCTGACATTAGTTCTTATTGAGCTGATATGGAAGGGGAAAAGGAAGCTTAACCATGAACCTACTTATATCAACAACCATGAAAGCAAAAGTAATTATGCCCCTGTAATAATGGAAACTGAATGTCTCCCCTCAGGATTTATTTCACTAATGCTCTAAACTACATTATATTTCCAATCACAGAAATAAAAATATGAATTAACTGTAGTAACTATCTTTCAGCTAACAATGCAGTTGCGAAACACCAGGTATAATGGATCTAAGTCACACAAGATTTCAAAGGCCATCTATATGGCTTATCATGCAGAACAAAGGGAAAGTTTGCTAAATTAAATAAAAATTAAATAGTTGGAAATTATCTAAAGCCTAAATAATAAATTTGGTGTTAAATCTGAACTTAAACAAATGTTCACTTCTTACATTTTTTCAGTTAGTATCATTGATCATTTTTCATAAACATGACAGAATACTGGCCATTTATGAAGCATAAATATTCAATGATCTAAAATTACTGAGTCTACCATAAATATGCTCCTCACCATTTTAATTGGTGAAAGCTGCAACTTTGTTTTCAGTCCCTAAATTTCAGTCATAACCTAAATTTAGATACTTAAAATACTGAGAAGATACAGATTTGCTTTAATAGTCTTTTTCATTCAAGACTATAATGCCACAGTTTTTACTGTAGTCCTTCTTTGAAAAAAATACCACTGTGTTTCTTTTACAGTATTCTATTTTCTTTCTTACTGGGTTCTGCAAAACTACAGCTCTGCCCAGCATTTACACAGGCACATAAGTTTGCCTACAGATATATATTCATATGCAATATATATGAAAATATGATACAACTGTTCCTAAAATAGCTGCAGTAGTAGGAGCCTCTGCATAACTTGACAGAAAAGTTCATGTACAGAAATCAGTGAAATCAGAAGACACAGAGCAATGAAGCAAACATAAGTGTTTGGTGAAAGCTACATGTAGCAATCTAGAAGGTAGACTTACAAATACACAGCTTGCCTCCTTTATTTTCTCTGTACCAGAGGTACATAAAATAAAGAAAGTGGATGGGATGAATGTAAAAATATCCAGGTTAAACTCACTTAAATTAGAACTCATTAGAATTTGCTCACTCAAATAAGAACACATCCACTGACTTACTGAGTTATACAGCATGCATAATCTATGAGTACTTGATACTTACTGTAAGATGACCAGATCTCTGTCCAGTACAACACAATGTCTAACATTTAAATTACCCATATGGAAAAACACTCTATAGTCTTGTAGTAGGGTATTCATAGTCTCAAAGTCAACCACGTGTGTCTGTATTTTACCAAACTGGCCATTATTGTACAACATCATATCTATGAACCCTCCTTCCAAAAAGTTACAGAAGACATTATTAATGCATGTACAGTCTACATTTTCATATACAAAACTCTGTGGACAGCCCAGATCTTGACTGTGGTAGGAGTGCCTGGGTGAAACAAAGAGAATCTACTTTAGTGTTAGCACATAAGCACAATGAGAAAGCAGAAGCAGTATCTGCTGCCCATGAAATCTGAAGTAACTTTGCCCATTGATAGACTATTTCAGCCCATGTGTTATATTTCAGTCACTTGTGTGCTTTAACAGTGAAAAACACTTAAGAAAACAAACAAAAAAATTAAAATTATGTACAAATATTCAGGAAGTAAATTGTTACAGTTAACAGTCCTGGTCCCATTAACATGAATACTCTTATGTGCAGAACAAGGATAGCCTTTTTCTTGACTCTGAGTGGAATGTGAAAGAAAAGTAACACTTGATTACTTATATGTACTTTGTTTGACTTACAGGTTCTCCGAATATGTACTTTAGCAAATAAAATGCATTTTGAAGCATGCTATATAATTAAATTAAAGTACAGACAAAGACGAGCCACATGAAGTAAGGCAGAAATCTCCCAGCAGATCAATTGACTTGATCACAGAGACTTTTCTTTTGAAATCAGACAACATATGATCAACATCTTAAACATGCATAAAAGAACCTACAATAACTTTTGTTTCCTGTGAAGGGTGAAGACATTCTATGTTTTATTCAAAGGCCAAAATTATTGTCTCCTCTTAAATACAGTAGCTGCACTTACCTTCCTGTCATTACTTACTGAAGGTCCAGAAGTCAGCTGACACTGCCAGAGAAGTCCAGTAGTTTTACAGCATTTAAAAGTTGACTTCAAGACACAGTTCTAAAGGTTTTGCCTTTAAATTAAAGCTGCTCGCAACAAATGCCTAGTGAAGGCCTAGATCAAAGTATCAGGTAATTGTCTAAGCAGTCAAAACAGAGAGCGCTAATTAATTAGTAATAAATATCCTGAATTATTAAAGATGAAACTTCTTTGATCTTTGTTTTAAAGCTTTTTTTTGGTTGGAGTGCAATATTTCTAAATTGAGAGGCCTTTACTAAGCATCTCCCAGTTGCTGAGAAACTGTTGCTATAGAGACTGAAAATGAAGTAGAAGCTGACACAGTAATGCAGAAAGCACAGTGTGCTGTAACAAAGAGTTGGGGCAGCTATACAGGGAAGAAAAATAGTAAGCCCTAGTGGTAATGTCCTAGAACAAGAATTGTTCAGATCAACCACAAAGCTCTTCAGTACACTCAAATGCTAGGGTTTATGAGGAATCTATATATAACATTTGTAAGACACATACAACTTAAAGCCCTTTTTCATAAATTTTTCAACAGTTACCATAGCACCCAGGTAGTACGAGTAATCAATACCGTGAATATCCTGCATACATAACATGACTTAGAGACTTGTGAAAAAATGTGTCCCAGAAATTGCTTATAGCTTATAGAAAACCCAAACTTACTGATGACTAAGTCAAGTGCTGTTTTACAGCTGTAACTAACTTTGAATATGTTACCATATTTTAGATTTCCTATTTTTTTTCTTTATTTTTCTCCTAAACAAAAGCTAGGAAAAAAAGCTTTTCCATTCACTTATGCTTCCATGAGGAAAGACCTGAATTTCCCTGCACACCACGAGACAAATCCAGTTAGAATAATTTAGGACACATGAGACATCCCAAGCAGCTTTTTCTTTCTGCTCCCAGCTTCTGAGAAGAGAGGTTTTCAGCTGGTGACTCAGAAGTCAGATAAGTCTACTTATATATTGCAGGAAGAGTTATTTTCCCTCTCATTAACAGCTGTGCAGTGTTGGTGCTTGAACTGTAGGTTGTTTGAACTATCTCCACAGGCAGAATAAAAGAATTCAAAGAGTAAGATTGCTAAAGCCTATTCATATAGAAAAAGCCCAAATGTAAATACACATTAGAGAAGCTAACTTTTCTATCTTGGAAAAGGAATTATAGAAAAACCAGGTAGTTTGTAGAGACTACTGGTAGCATCCCTCCCTGCTATTTTCTCCTGAGACATCTGCCTCCAGATGCTCCTCAGAAACTCAGCCAATCTTCTGTGCATACACTACCGGAAACTAATTCCCTGGAGACCACTTCCCATGAAATGAATGGTTCCTAACCCCTCTCTTCAACACTTTTTACAAAACCTACCTCTACAATTTCCATGTGAACTCTTCCATGAAGATACTTATAATAATATCTCAGTTCCTCTAAATTTTGCTTCTCCCATATACACTTTACGTAGAACCCCACACTCTTCCAGATCCCTTGTGATACCCCAGCTTTCTGAGCTCCTCTTTCTAAGATCAGCGAGACATCCCTCCCAGTCCTGTCCTAATCAGCCAGTAACTTCTCTTGGTTTCCTCATATAAGAAGTGTACACCTATTCAGAGCTTGAACCTCCATTTGAACAGAAATAATGAATTTATTGCAACTATATGTAACCAAGTCAAAGAACAGGAAGCTTTCTATTTTGTTTTAAACATATCTGATAAAAAATTAGCAAGTACAGGAACATGTCATTAACACCATCTCCATCATCTAAGACACCAAAGATGCAAGTAAAAGTGGTTCCTCAACAATTCTGTTTAAACAAGAATTTAATTATGTTTGACTTAAAACAAATGAGTATTCTCTTGAAACTCATTAAATAAATAAGAAAATCTGGAAACAAAGGTGAACTTGTCACTAAGGAGATGTATAAACATCTTTATCTGTTAAAAATCAACTTTGCCTAAGAAGATATTTTATTAAAAAAATACTGTGTTTCAGTACCTCTGAAAAAAATATTTGGAATTACAAAACTTCTACTCTGTATGTGACAGTCCTCAAAATTTGCATATGAACATTTTAGGCATTAAACTATGTGTTTCTAATAGTTTATTGGTCTGAAGAAATAAGTGGTTAGATGCAAATGAAATCTTAGACTCATTAAAATCAGTAGAAATTTTACTTTGGTCTACAGGTTAAAAATGTTACATTCACACTGGTTTTGAAATTTTTTTCTACCTAGAGATTTCCCAAAGTTTTTTTAATGAGGAAAATACTGCAAAAGCTACACAATGCTTAGACTTTCTTTCTAGTCTGCTCTTTTGGGCAATGGAAAGCTTATTTAATATGGGAATTTCCAGCATTTTCTCCTCCAGACAACTCTAGCTAAAGTGACCCAGTAGGCAAGGTTTCCATTTTGGTGAAAAAAAGCGCAAAACATGAGGTATTTTTGCTAGCCTCCTAAAATACTTCCACATGCAAGGAGATAAAGCAGGGCACTTTGGGAATACTTGAACACCTGATACTGATGTCACAAGAGAAGGCCAGAACTAAGCACAGCTTAGCTAGCAGTGAGAAGGCCTCTGCTTAGCATTTAACGCTGACACAAGAAGAATTGGACAGCTCTACAGAACAGCAGTGCCATACAGGTAGGGGAAGGACACTCTTACCTAATTGGGAATTCCCTGTCTGGGTTAAACAAGGTCATGGTTAGCCGAATAATTAAATTCTGCATTCATCAAGAATATCTTACTGTGTCATTAGTCCTTTCCCAAAAAACAAGCAAGGATAATCAAAAGGCTTGGTGCTCAGTAGAGGCTCTGGGCATCTAACTCCGAATAGTTTCCCCATTCTTCAGCCCATCCTTAATGGAGAAGAAC
This sequence comes from Ploceus nigricollis, assembly GCA_013399945.1. NCBI lineage: Eukaryota > Metazoa > Chordata > Aves > Passeriformes > Ploceidae > Ploceus > Ploceus nigricollis. The sequence goes on along the minus strand of VXBC01008957.1, from coordinate 348,273 downwards.
AGCTCATAGTACATAAAGGGCTGATATAAAAGTTCTGGAAAGAATCTGAAGGAAGGGAGAAAGAAAACAAATTAGAGAAAAGGTCTGTACAAATGAAAATTAGAAAGAAATTGTGAGAACATTGGAAAAGTGCAGGAATTTCATGACCTGAAAATAGAGAAAAAGTGAAAAAACTAAACTAAAACATGCTTTAGTGTTCATCTGTTCTTATTTTGATGAATGAGGACAGAACGTGAAAAGCAAAATTATAGGAAAAGCAGCAGAGAAACACTTGGGAGAAGACGTGGAGTTTTTATTTTGCTTCATATGGATGCATTTCGTTTATCTCCTTTAGTGCAACGAGCTTTTCCTAAATGGAAGAAAAAGCATGTTTTAATACCACCCATTCTTTTAATCTGCTTTTATTTCTAGCACAAACTTAAAATACGTTAAAACAAAATAATTCTTATACATTGCTAGTATGACTGAAGATCAAAAAACCTGATTAAAGCTGGAATGTAGAGTTTGGGACCAGTCTTTTTTAAAATTTCAATAGTACAAATAAATTCTTTTTGTCTCACTAAGTGACAAGAACTTCATTATGAAAATAGTGCTCAATGATTTTGTATTTTCTGAAAAATCCCTAATTCTAGTAAGGTCTGGCCTTTATTCATGCAAAGTCACAGTCATAAAAATGCCAAAAGATATGTCTTCTAGCATAGCAATACTCTGAATACCATATAAGCAAAATCAACAAAGAATGTAGAAACATTAAATGAAAGGCAATATTTCTGTTTTGTATGAAGCCTGCAGAACTTTGGAGTGCAAATTCTACACGTACATAGGTAAACTTATTTTATCATCTCCTTTTGGGCAGAAGAACAGTTGTCTGTTCATTTCAATACACAAATACTACCTTACACTTATAAATACCCGGTCTTTACCATGCATAAGTGCATGTGTGCAGTTTGTACATCTGACACTTAAAGGTCTGTGCTCAAAGCTGTATCACAACGTGCCCATAGGTGGCAGAATGGGCATACACGAGACTCAAGAAACCCTCACCTGAACCAGCTCGTGGGATAAGCGTCCTAGAACTTTTTGGGTCGTTTCATTAATTTCTAATTCTGTCATGACTTCCCAGTTACCATTCTGGAACCTCACTGGCATAGAGAAGATAATTCCTTCAGGAATGCAAAACTGACCTGAAGAAGAGGGGGGAAAAATGACAAAACACATTATTTCTGATTACATCCTCACCAGTGTCAACCTTAAGTCCTACAGACTTGCAAAAGTCTACAACTGTAAGGTCTCTTTATAAATGGACACTGCCATTTTCAATCTACAGTTCAAAAAATAATTTCCCTTTTACTGTAACTTTGTTCTTTAGTTAGATGTGCATGAACCATAGCATCAGATGGGTTTGGGCTGCAAGGGACCTTTAAAGGTCTCTAGTTCAACCCTCTTGCCACGGGCAAGTACATCTTCAAATGTACCTGAGCCCCATCCAACTTGACCTTGAATGTTTCCAGGATTGAGGTGTCTCCCACTCCTCCGGGCAGCTTACAACATTCATTGTAAAAAACTTAATTATATCTGATCTAAATTGACCCTCCTTCACTTTAAATCCACTGCCCCTTGTCCTATTGCAGCAGGTCCTGCTAAAACACTTGTCCCCATCTTCTGTATAAGAACTTTTAAGCACCATCCAATGCTATGAGGTCTCTCCAGAGCCTTTTCTTCTCCAGGCTGAACAACCTCAACTCTCTCAGCCTGTTTTCATAAGAGAGGCATTCATCCCTGTGATCATTTTGTGTGGCCCTCCTCTGGACCATCTCCAACAGGTGTTTTTCCTGTGTTGTAATAACACAATTGTGTATTGGTTGTATATCTTAAAAAAGGGGGAAAATTATTGATTTCATAAGGGTTAAATGGCTGCTGTGAAATATTCCACTTATTGGTTTACATAACTACACAAGAAGAACACACTTTCACAGCCTAGGCTCTAAGAACTATAAAGAGTTATTGCACAAAACACATACATCAGAAAAGCATTTAAACTAAAAGACTAAGAGATCATCTGCAAAAAGACAATATTAACCTAAGAGATGCCTGTAAAAAGTGAGCATTATCACAAGCTCTATTAGATTTGGAAGTTCTTATGATGAAACAAACTCTTAGTCTCACATGATTTGTTTTACAAGATTTTATCAAATGAAAAATATTGATTAAAAATAACATTATAGATGGGGGAAAGCTATTATATGCAGGGCAAAGCTACAAGAGAACACGTGAAGCAAAAATAGCTTTACCTTCACTAAGTATTCCCACAGAAATGATCTCCTCAGAAGGAGAGCCGTGGTACCAGTACCGCAGTACCGTGGCTACTGCATGAGCAGGTAACATTCCTGTACAACGGGACACCCGGGAACTCAGCGTACTCTGTGCAGACAGGAGTTCTGAATGGATCCATTCACTACCAACAAAAAAATGGAGAAAAAAGGCATGAAAAACTAAGATGACTGCAGGAAGAGTAGCTTCCTAGAGAAAAAAAGAACTAAACCTGAGGAAAGAAAATAGTCAAAACTTACTCAAACTTCACTGCTGAAAGCAAGGCATTTTTACAGACAGAGAAAAAAAAAAGACCTAAAAAAGTGACTTAAAAAGTAACAAATCCTACTTTCCTATGAAAGTTAGGCCATTTGCTCAAGTCATAACCTCTATTATTATTGTAATTTATATTTTATATGTAATTTATATATTACTGTCTTCTGTAAGAACCCAGCCATGAACCAGTCTGCCTGTGTGAGGCTCAGTACAAGCCTAGAAATGTCTGCTCTCCAGTAAATGCTAAGTCTAGACCAGAGTGGGAGCTCCCGATAGCCAGGTCTGGATGTATGTAACATATGCTGCCCTCTCACTGCACCCACCCTTTCTCTGCTACTGTTCTTTCCACAGGAAGCTATCCAGCTGCTAGGTATCCTTTTCACATATATTACCAAATCATCTCTTTTGGGAAACTGACAATATTAATATGCTCATGCCTATTCCATGTAATTCAGGTTCAGATATCTGTTTAATACTATTTCAAAGTTCCTTCATGCAAACTAGACATCAAAATCACTACCTGAACTTCCATCACTTCTTATAAACTGCTCATGATATAAGAGAAACCCACTTAAAATGTAGGAAAAATATAGTTATTAACAGAGTTGGCAGGAGAGTGCAACAGCACAGCACTAGGAACTACCCAACTTCTTTTGCAGATGGAGTACCTCAGCTTGTGTTTTCCTTTATGTACAATGCCAATCAGTAAAGAAAAATCTTGAAAACAAAAACTTTTCTTGATGTTTTATTACACAATTCAGATAAGCATGGATTAAAAGCAGTTAGTTAATTTTACTTGAAAGAAATAAATCTGTACTGTACCTGTCATAAATCATATTCAACAAAGGACGTTGAAAATTAGGAGGGCCCCGAATAGCACAGTCATATCCATAGAGTTTTGCATGTGACAAATCAATGTAGTTAGACCCAGTAATATTGCCCCAAACAATCACATCTTTAACTCCTGTAACAAAGGAAAGTGAAAAGACAAATACTTTCAGAAAAATGGGCTTCATAAATCCTTTTCAAAATGAATTATTTAAATCTGTGCTCTGCCTTGCTAGCAGAAATTAATTGATCTGAAAAATGCAACCAAGTTCTCCCTAACATATGAAAACTCATCACAAGCTGAAAAAGAAGTTTTAATTTTTATCATGTTACATGTCTATTATTTACATGTTACATGTAAATAATAGACAAAATCTAGTAAATATTTAACTCTTAAAACAGTAACAAATCATATTGCAAACATACAGCTACATTCCTTTTTAAATCCTCTAAAAACAAATATATAAACAGTAAAAACAATCATTTAAAAAAACTACCTGTATTGGTGCAAAAAGATTTTCTCAAATAACCTGCTAATAGACTATTTAGCCTATTAACTTGCTTTTCTATTTTATTAGGCTCCAAAATATCTATACTTGCCATCAATGACCAGTTCTAGCTATGCAACACTTACTGAATCCTGATGCTGAGCAGATTGTCAGAGCACCCTTTTGCTATGCAGTGGAGAACTGTGCAAATATAACGAAGCTATAACAATTGACCTGAAAATGAAAGTTAATTAACCTCAAAATAATACTACAACACAGTTCTACTTTACTCTCATTATCTTCACAGCAGTATGTTGTCATGTTTATTCACAGCTCCAAAACAACAATGCACTACAGAATGCAAATGCAATCTTGAAGTCCTAGTTCCCAATCTGCAAAACAATTGTCTTCCTTAGCCTGTTTCCAGCATGAAATACACACCAGAGTGGCAGGGCTGCATCTCAGAGCAAGCAAAGACTCTGGCATTCTGTACAGCCAAGAAATTTAGTGGGTGCACTGCTGTGCATTTCTGCATGCACATCAACTGTGATCTGGAATTAAATATATATTCTCAAAGGTACGCTGAATTCCCCAAATGCTACATAAACGTTCACCTGCTGTGTTCATATTCAGCTTCCTGGCCAGCATGGCTTTAGCTGCACTTTCCCAGGATGTCGAAATGGCAATGATATTTTCAGGCCTAATGGATGGACCATATGTCCTTAACATTGTTGCCTTAAGGTTTGCAAAGGTTTTTCCTGATGAAATGACTTTGACCTCACTCTTGGCATTCTTCTCAATCAAGGGAGCATACACTTGGCAGATCTCACTCACTTCTCTGATGTAGTTCTCAAGGGATTGGACTTCAAGGTTCAAGAGGACATCATCAAGAACAATGATAATATCAGCGTCAATAAAAGCCTGATCTATTTTTGTGTGCTCTGAAATATTGCGGAGAAGTGGGAATGCCATGTCTTCAGCTTCCATTACAATACTGCGAAGAATTTCCTTAAACTGTTCAGTGTCAAGCAAATGGATACTGATTTCTGTGGTCATCCCAAACACTTCTCCATTTGCCAACAGCGGGATCAGATGATAACAGATTGGAACTGATGCACTGGTAAGAGAGGATGTAGAAAAGTTACAGTTAACAATGAACCACTGCTTGTTTGGAAGTATTATATAAACACAAAGGTGTTTATTTTGTACTTGACTACATTTAAAGATATCATTAGCTTGTATCTTTTACTGCTCTTTTTGTCATTTTAACAGGTTAAGAATTAGAAGAGTTAGGTCCTCCTTTCATTTCAGAAGCCTTTCATTTGAAGGCTTCTCCATCCTGTGCATTTCAGTCAATGCCACCACTTAAAATTTATGTCTTTATAGAACCACAATTTTTTAAGGTGCTCTATTAGGACTACTAGAAATACAGGAATTTCTATAAGTAAAGACCTAGTGTTTACCTACCCTAATATTTCCAACAGCATTTAATGCAAGATAGGTGCACTACAAAATTTCTAGCTTATTTTGTAAATACTTGCTTTTCCCTAAACTGATCTGAGGTCTAAATGATGCCTGTTCATATCCCTCATTTGAACTGGTGTAAAACGTTAACAAAACCATAAATTACTTCTAAGTTATATACTAATTGCTAAGTTAAATACTAATAGTGAGGGTACAGAACCAAGTCAAATAATGAAATTACAGGGATTTGTGATTAACTTCAGATGGTTACACCTGTTATATGGGATAGGAAAAAGTGCATTCTTCTGAACAGAGTAAAAGTTCACAGATACTCTCTTCGCTCTCACCTGGTAATCCAGATCTGCATAGGCTTGATAAGACTTTCAATCTCTTCATCCTCTTTTACAATGTCAAGATGTGCCTGCAGGTTCTCCTCAGCAATGTCTAACATTTCCTCATTCAGCATCATTGAAGTGATGCCATAATATTTCTAAGAACAAAAAGGATGATCTCTAAGCAAATGGCAGTCCAAAGCCATCAAGGTAACATTAACAATAGCTTTATTTTACGTTTGAAGGAGGAAAAAGGAACAACAATGTTGTAAAACATGGGCTTACAGTATTAAAGGCAGCTTATTACCTGAGCATATTCCAGAAAATCATTAAGTCCTCCCAGAAGCTGACCCTTCCCGCCACGGTCCAACAGTTCTCTCCAAATGATAGGACTCTGTCTGTGTTCCCATCCATTTGTTTCACAAATGTCATGAAGCCACTGCTGATGCAAACATCCCCACCAGTTGTTTTAATACATCACATTTGATAACATTTAAACATTACAACTACAAGCATTCTTAGTATTTCCTCTCAATATATAATTACAAGGTGCTTCAGAATTTAATTACGAGTGGGTACAAAATGCGGGAAAACACAAAGCAAGGTATGGTGATACACTGGGATAGCTCACCTCAAGGTCTTACTTCACTTAGTTGTCTTAGTGGTACAGAAGACAACAATGTTGTGAGGCAAAGAGTAGTCTGAGGATTCTTACTCAGCCACGGAAGGTAAGTAAGGTGAAGAGGTTAATTGCTTTTCACTTAACTGTTCAAGTTACTTGGTGGATGTGTAAAGCAAAATACACAAGGTAATAAATACCACAGTACTGCCTATCTCATGGAGTAAGACTGCAGTTTTTTCAGAGCCTTATAGGCAGCATGTCTACAGCATAAGTACTCAGACAGGCCCATCCACACTATAAACAAATATGTGATATTTAACTTCATACTTCCACTGTAATTTAAAGCCCTTGAATGCCACAAGTAAGAACTCTGAAGGTATATGTAATCACAGTGAGCAAAAGATTTACAGGCTGAATAGCCATTTATACTTTAAAAAATACCCCAGAAAACTAAGCAAACAAGCAAGCAAAACCACCTTGAACTTTTTATTGACATAATACAGCTTGAGGCCGGTCCACACTTTGTGCCCATCTTCTGTGGTAAAACTCAAGAGATGTCAGTTACTCAAAACATTGTAATCTTTCCTCCGGCTGGCTTTCACAGCCAGAGCTGCTTCTGCAGCACCTCTATCTACACAGCAAACCACTAATACAGGAGAAGAAGAAACATACTGCAGATAAGCACATTTCTTGGTTTGTAGAGCACTGGAGCACCTACCAGCGACTTGATTTACAATCTCTTACCTCCCACTTGTCAGGGTGCTGAGTAATCTTGTGAACCCTGAAGTTGGGCAAGTTAGTCTGGAGATAGTCAGCCAGGAGTTCAGCTTTGGCATAGTAAGGGCAGTTTGCCTTACCTGTGAACATAGCAACAGCAGAACAATTGGATGATTTTGTCATTCACTGATAAGGGCTTAAAAGATCAAACATTGTTTAATGTGAGCCAGCTAAGGAAGAGTAATTCTGCAGGTGAAAAAGACTCCCGAGCCAGCGTCCAAGGGGCCGAGGAGGCTACTCCTAGGGGGACAGGAGCAGAGATGCTGACGCCTCACCGACGGGATGAGGGGGAACGCTGACCCGGGACCGCCTGANCGGTGCGCGTGCGAGGTAACAGCGGCCGCGGGAGCCCTGGCCTGGCCCTGCCCGGCCCTGCACGGCCGGCGCCATCCCCGCCATCCCCGCCGTTCCTCCCGCGTGCTCCGAGCCGCTGCAGAGCCGCCGAAAGACTTCTATCCCCGTGTACTGTCTCGCCCTGCTGGGCAGCGCTCTCAGGGCCAGCGGGAAGTGATCCCGAAACCCAGCGGCATCTCCCCGGCACCGGGAGAGCGAGCGCCCGCGGGTGTACCGGGAAGGCG